>JAYJMJ010000354.1:6389140-6403934 GCA_036873875.1 Laminaria ephemera
GGACGGCATGTCCACGGCGCCGGACACAGACGGCACGGAGATGTCCACCCCTCCTGAAGGCAACGACCCCCCCGCGTCGAGGCTAGCGGAAGGCAGATCGCCGGAAACGCCTCCACCGACAGACGGCATGTCAGGAGCCTTGCCCGACAAGTCCGCGGATGGCATGTCCACGGAGGCAGACGGCATGTCCACGGAGGCAGACGGCATGTCCACCGCCGCATCGAGGCCACCCTCCACACCTGGAAATGGATGAATGCCACGGCAAGCGATCGCGCATCGGTATACGTACGTGTCGCTACTTCCGGCAGATCAGTTTCTCGCAGTGAGAGAGAGACCAACGGCCTGTGAATTAAGAGTAAAAAAACTCGTATGATACATCACCAAAAAAAATAATTGTTCCTTCCTCTAACCCGTTTGGGGCTTCAAAAGGAAAAAAACGTCCAAAAAACAACTTAGTGGCGATTACAGCAGAGAGCATCAACCACACCAAGAAGCGCAAGCTGCCGGGGATAGGGTGTGTGTCCGAACCCGCCGTGCAAGGAGCTGTGACGCCCGCCCGCAGCATGGCAATGCTTGTGCGGGGCCGCACGCTCTTCAGAATCGCTTTCACAAGGTTAAGGCTGCCCTTGTTTTTTTTTTGTCGCTAAAAACTGGGTCTCAACAAGGTTAATATAAACACATTAACCTTAATAGTAACATTAACCCTCTTATTACACGACTCAAAACAAGTGCAACACAAATCCCAACTATTTACGGGGGGTACATAGTAATTAGGACCAAACATAGTTAGTAAAAATAGGGGAATATATAGGTTTTTGTGTGTACCGTAGGTCCTCATTACTATGGTCCTCCGTAATATAAATAGTTTGGCCCCCAAAACCATGTGTGCGAATCTAAGGGGTTAGTCTATAGTATTAATAACAGCATGGGGGGGGGGGGACCAGCAAGCGAAAACCCTATTATACAATAGTCCCAGGAAACTGGAGCACATCCTAAAACTTGTAGAAGCTTTGTAGTACTCACCGGGCAGGTCAACGGAGGCGGACGGGAGAGACGCGTCAACGTCGACCGAAGGCGCGGCGACATCCACATCCAAGCCGCCCACAGACGGCACCGAAACGTCTCCAGAAACCTCAGGCATCGTCGCGGTCACCGCGGGCACAGAGAGACTGGCATCCGGCATCTGAGAGGCAGACACAAAGTCAACATTGAGATTTGGGCAGCAAGCAACGAAGAAGAATATCAAGCAATGTGCACTGTTACACCGTTACTGCTGTCATACACATCAACGAAAAACATATCGTTACATGGTTACTGCCATACACATCAACGTAATTACACACCATCGTACAATATACCCTTACATCGTTACCGTACCGTTACTGTCATACCCATCAACGTAAAACATACCACTCCATTGTAACTGTACCGCTACTGAATAGACACCCATCAACGGGAAATATTCAGCAACCGCACGGACCCCGAAACACCGACCACGCGAATATACCGAGGCTCGTCAAAAGTTCATCCATCAAAACTCAAAATCGCCAAAAAAAATTAAGCGTTGTAAGTCGCAAGGAGCTATTTTCACCGATCAGGGAGCTCAGACATACAGGTCAAATTGAGACAGACTACCCCGAGCAGCCAAATAAAGAACCAGCAACACCAAGACTCGGGTGCTCGTACATACAACACGGCTTCGGCGGCGGTATGATAACTCACGTCGATGCCAGGCTTGCTGGACTTCTTCTTGAGGAATTTCCCGAACAAGCTCTTCTTCGGCGCCTTGACGTCCACAGACGGCACGTCAGGGACAGACACGCTAGCGTCCACGTCACCCGACGGCATGTCAGGGGCAGACACGCCCACGTCCACATCTCCCGACGGCATGTCAGGAGCAGACAGGTTCACGTCCGGGACCTGGAAAACAACGGGTATCAATGACACAAGGTCAAGCGGGGATCACATACACGCAAAAAAAGGCAAGCGTCAACACAACAAGTCGGCGTTTTCTCCACGTGCAGCCGCAACTCGCAACTCTCCGCGAACGTCATCGGCGAATCACACAATTAACAGCCTACCCTGAACACATAATTCACACTACTGTACCTGGTACATACTAAAGCCTCCTTACCCTCTTTTGAACAGCACTCCCGTTTCGGGGACGAATTACTTGAAATTAGAGTTAGATACATGTTTCCGTACAGTGCACTAGTGCAGTGGTAAAAGAGTAATAACCCCTTTTAGCAAGTGCAACCATTTTTTTGGAGACAAAGTACTTGGAATTACTGAGGGATACTGACCACAAACGTACACACACACCTCTACATCCGGCTTGTCAGCCTTGCCCGACAGGCCAAGACCGACCGCGGCAGCACCGACAACCGCCGTCACGCCCGCAGCCAGTTCCGCCGTGAGAGAAGAGTCACCGCCCTCAACATCCACCTCCGGCCCGCTCAGCTTCGCGTCGACGGACGGCAGATCGCCGGAGATCTCCCCGCCAACAGACGGCACGTCGAGGCCATCTGAAAGAAAACAACGCACGAAGGCGAATACGCCCGGAATATGAGCGTCGGAAGCTCCGGGCAAAGCAAGCGCTATATTTTACAGGAGGACCGGGGCTGTGATTGTGGCGGCACACTTCCAACAAGCCAAGAAAAAACACAAGCAACAAAAAATTGCGTTTTATAAACGGATATACGGGGACGCAAATAGTTACCCGCTTCGAACCAAAATTGCCAAAAAGTACGTTACCGATTTCGACATGTAAACATCACATGTAAACATCAACGCTGTACACCTCACAACAGAACACATGCACGGCACAAAACCGATTTGTCAGACACAGGCTCTCACCGGGCACGTCTAGGGACGCCGAAGCTGACGGTACGTCGACATCCACAGAGGGCATAGCACCTTCCACACCCATGTCTCCACCCACAGCTGGCACGGATGCCGACACGTCAGGGACCTCCACCTGAGGCAAGAGTTTGGGAGGTAACAGGTTTTCAAGCAAAAAAATAACGGTGAATATTGCTAGCGTCAGGTTCTCGTAGACATATCCATGCAACATGCACAAGCGGTAACCTATTAGCCAACTTCCATACCCAGGAAAGCCACACCGTGCGGTGCTGCCCATTTGCCCATCACGGACAAAACAACTATCACGGCCTTGTCAAATATTGCAGACAGAACTCACCTGAGGGAAGGACAGATCTCCGCTGACAGACGGCAGAGACGCTTCTCCGGAGACACCGGGCAGCGACACGTCGGGGGCAGCCACGGACACGTCTCCAGATACATCGGGTACATCGACCGAAGCATCAACATCCGGGATCTGCACATACAACGGAACGAAAACTCGTTAAATATACGTTTCACCAACAAGCTTAGACACTAGTCTAATACGTATAAGGACCGGGGCGCTAAACAATAATAAACACACCCACACGTACACCAACACCAGCCAAGTAAAACTCAACACAACGCATGTAAGAGCAAACAACCTCAAGGGTTATCGTATCCATCGTCGCCAAAATCAAACCGCCCGTATACACGCCAACGCGACTACCATTTCACCATGAGCCCTATGACACAAGAAACACATTACGCGAGAAAATGGTAAAACTCCGCTCACCTCCATCTTCCCCTTGCCCGAGCCGAAAATACTGCCGAACATGCTCTTCTTCGGCTTCTTCACATCCACGGACGGCATGTCGACGTCGCCGGACACAGACGGCATGGATACGTCCACCTCTCCCGAGGGCAACGACCCGCTCGCGTCGAGGCCAGCGGAAGGCAGCTCGCCCGAAACGCCGACAGACGGCATCTCAGGAGCCTTACCAGTCAGGTCCACAGACGGCATGTCCACGGCGCCGGACACAGACGGCATGTCAGGAGCCTTGCCGGATAGGTCCACAGACGGCATGTCCACGGAGCCAGACGGCACGTCCACAGACGGCGTGTCCATAGAGCCAGACGGCATGTCCACGGCGCCGGACACAGAAAGCATGTCCACCGAGCCAGACGGCATGTCTATAGAGGCAGACGGCAAGTCGACCGCCGCATCGAGGGCACCCCCTACGTCTGGGAACGCCACAGCAAAAGCGATCGCATCGGTCACGTGTTAGAATTCATGCGGGCGCAGTAGGCTGGTTCGCGCGATGCGAGCAAACAATCAATGGTCACGCGTTTCTACTTTATGTCACACGCATCTTGCAGAGACGAATGTCGACGAAATTCTAGATCCCACAGCTGATGTGTCTTAGAAATCTTTAGAAAACAAAATAACTCATTTTTGTACTATTGCGCATTCTGTTGGGAGCTGTTAGCCCCAGCCCAAGGGAAGTTCTTAGTGAAAAAATGTGGACAGGCAACAAACAAAACGACAAAAGCTAATGGTTTGCACTCACCGGGCACGTCCACGGAGGCGGACGGGAGGGAGGCGTCAACGTCTACCGAAGGCGCAGCGACGTCCACATCCAAGCCGCCCACAGACGGCACGGAAACGTCCCCAGATACCTCAGGCAGCGACCCCCCAATGTCGGGCGCTGAGACACTGACATCCGGCATCTGAGTTTGACATAAGTCATGATGAACGAACGGCATCGAACAAAGCGTTAAATGTTCAGCAAGTACAATTCGGCACGCGGAACAAACAACAGATATTTGAAAGAGGTAATTGAGCAGTTGAAGACAAAACATTCCTCGCCATCACCGGAATTTCAAGTGCCTAAAAAAAAAAAAAAAAAAAAAAAGCAAAGGCTCTCAAATATCGATAAAGTGGCACAAGGTGCATCGACTATTGTAGCAGATCACTCACGTCAACGTTAGCCTTGCTGGACTTCTTCTTGAGGAACTTGCCGAACAAGCTCTTCTTGGGCGCCTTGACGTCCACAGACGGCACGTCAGGGATAGTCACGCTAGCGTCCACGTCACCCGACGGCATGTCAGGGGCAGACACGTTCACGTCCACATCTCCCGACGGCATGTCAGGAGCAGACAGGTTCGCGTCCGGGACCTGGCAAGAACGGGCATCGCGTGTACGGGGACAGGGATAAACAACATGGACATGTCAAATAACACGAGTACCTAGACGAAAAACTTAAAAATATGCAACAGTCGCGAAAAAAAACGTTGTATTTTTACTTAAGGCAGGACAAAGCGCAAACGTAATTCGCAGAAAATAAAAACACGAATAACATGAGGGATCCCAACTTCCAGGTAAATCATGTTGCGAACTGTTATATCACGATGACGACACGACGCAACACAAAATACACACATACCTCTACGTCCGGCTTGTCAGCCTTGCCCGACAGGCCAAGACCGACCGCACCGACAGCCGCAGTCACGCCCGCAGCCAGTCCCGCCCCGAGAGATACGCCACCGCCCTCAACATCCACATCCGGCCCGGTCAGCTTCGCGTCAACAGACGGCATGTCGCCTGAGATCTCTCCACCAACAGACGGCATGTCAGGAGTCTTGCCGGACAGGTCCACAGACGGCACGTCCACGGAGCCCGACGGCATGTCCACCGATGCAGACGGCACGTCGACCGCCGCATCGAGACCACCCTCCACACCTGGGAATGAATACGCCAAACCAAGTGATCGCGCATGGGTACGTGTCAGATACTACAGTAGTTTGTGCAGTGAAACTCCGTTTATTGCAGTCCGACATCGACAAGCATCACCCCCTACACCTACCAGCCGGCGTTGTTCTTGTGGGTGATGCTGTTTTCGTCATCTCCATTCTTCATTTTCTCCCTCTCAACTTCCCAAAAGGGTTACAGGCGATGGATGTCGCCTACTGTAGGGCAAGAAACAGATACCTGATGCTTTGCACTCACCGGGGAGGTCGATCGAGGCAGACGGGAGAGACGCGTCGACGTCTACCGAAGGCGCAGCGACGTCCACATCTCCGCCAACAGACGGCAACGAAACATCTCCGGATACCTCAGGCACCGACCCGCTGATGTCGGGCACCGAGACGCTAACATCCGGCACCTGGGATGGGCACAACAGAACCGCCGAACCGGTGACGACGAAAAAAGTCAACGAATACTCACGTCGTCCAACAACGCCATAAGAATTGGTACCACGTAAAAACAACACGGCACTACGAAAATATTACGCGGATACGTTGAGGCAACAAAAAAGCCCACCTGCAAACACACGCCACGCCGAGAGTTACGTCCTGTATCGTCAACCCCGGAAATATCATGTCAAAAACAATTATTACGACGACAATTTCGTCCGCATTTGTGAAGAAAAACCCCAAACACCGTTCGTAAGATCGAAAGGTGAGCGAATTCCCTCGGAGAATCGCCAAAAACAACCGGTCACAGTAGCAGATGATGACGGCTTACCTCCACGCTAGCCTTGCTTGACTTCTTCTTGAGGAACTTGCCGAAAATGCTTTTCTTGGGCGACTTGAGATCGACGGAGGGCATGTCAGGGACAGACAAGTTGGCGTCCACGTCGCCCGACGGTATGTCAGGGGCAGACACGTTCACGTCCACATCTCCCGACGACATGTCAGGAGCAGACAGGCTCACGTCCGGGACCTGGCAATAGGCGTCGTGAACAAAAGGTCAAACGGGGTAGAGTACAGGACCTGAGAGTGCCAGGTTCCAGCAAGAAGGGGTCTTCTTCGCAACTGTGGTGGAAATCTCCACGGACAACGGAGCAAAACCCACACGCTTACTAGCATAACACCAACATACAGAACCGATAAAACCAAATACATATAGCACAAGCACCTCAACGTCCGGCTTGTCAGCCTTGCCCGACAGGCCAAGACCGACCGCGGTAGCACCGACAGCCGCAGTCACGCCCGCAGCCAGTCCCGCC
This sequence comes from Laminaria ephemera, assembly GCA_036873875.1. Classification (NCBI taxonomy): domain Eukaryota; class Phaeophyceae; order Laminariales; family Laminariaceae; genus Laminaria; species Laminaria ephemera. The sequence continues at coordinate 6,395,995 of JAYJMJ010000354.1, forward strand.
ACGAGGGAAGAGTCACCGCCCTTAACATCCACGTCCGGCCCGGTCAGCTTCGCGTCAACGGACGGAAGGTCGCCGGAGATGTCTCCACCAACAGACGGCATGTCAGGAGTCTTGCCGGACAGGCCAACAGACGGCATGTCCCCGGAGCCAGATGGAATATCCATTGATGCAGACGGCACGTCGACCGCCGCATCGAGGCCACCGTCTATACCTGGCAACCCCGTGGCAAGTAATCGCGCATCGGTACGTGTTAGCGACCATTCCGTATTTTGTGCCGTGCGAGTACAGGTTAGTCCGGACAAACGGGATGCCATAGCTACGCCAGACACGAACGACGGCGGGGCAGCCCGCCAACCAAGGTCATGACGCACACTACAAAAACGTGGGGGTTGAGAAATTACGGCTCGACTTTCCCACGAATGACAAGAAGGAAAACAAAATCTGAATACTGAAAGTAGTGCAGTACACACCCTGCTTCACAAGAATCTCAGCCTTGGCGAAAACAAGACCTCCTAGGTGGTGGCGCGTACTACTGCACGCGCAGGAAACGTAAATCTGATGTTTTGCACTCACCGGGTAGGTCGATCGAGGCGGACGGAAGAGACGCGTCGACGTCTACCGAAGGCACATCGACCTTCACATCCGCGCCGCCTACAGACGGTAGCGAGACGTCTCCGGACACCTCAGGGAGCGACCCGCTAATGTCGGGCGCCGAGACGCTAGCATCCGGCATCTGGGGTTGGCGATGAGGCGCAGAGCAGGAAACAATAAAACATGTTAGCGAATACGGACGGCATCAAACTAATGCTATATCACACGACCGTTCCGCCCACATATTTGTAGACACATCGACTCCCCCTACGACTGCAAGGTGAGCGGGTCCTGTCCAAATATCGGCAAAAAAAACAAGAGCAGTAGAAGTGATACATGATCACGACATACCTCAACGCTGGCCTTGCTCGATTTCTTCTTGAGGAACTTGCCGAACAAGCTCTTCTTGGGCGACTTGAGGTCGACAGAGGGAATGCCAGGGACAGACACGCTAGCGTCCACGTCACCCGACGGCATGTCAGGCGCAGACACGTTCACGTCCACATCTCCCGACGGCATGTCAGGAGCAGACAGGTTCACGTCCGAGACCTGGCAACAGCAGGCACCATGGACGCAACGTCAAGCGAAAGCAAGGTTCGAGCAAAATTACGGCCTTGTTTGCACCTGTGGCCGAAGTCCCCGTGGATAAAAAAACAACCCGGGAAACAAAAATATCGTATATACGGGTAACGTCAACACACTAACCCCACGTGAACAAATAAAAACACACACGCACACAGACCTCTCCTTCCGGCTTGGCAGCCTTGCCCGACAAGCCAAGGCCGACCGCACCGACAGCAGCAGTCACGCCCGCAGCCAGTCCCGCCCCGAGAGATACGCCACCGCCCTCAACATCCACATCAGGCCCAGTCAGCTTCGCGTCAACAGACGGCAGGTCGCCGGAGATCTCCCCCCCAACAGACGGCATGTCAGGAGTCTTGCCGGAAAGGTCCACAGACGGCATGTCCACGGAGCCCGACGGCATGTCCACGGATGCGGACGGCACGCCGACCGTCGCATCGAGGCCACCCTCCACACCTGGAAACGCCGAGTCGAGTGATCGCACATCAGCATGTGTCAACTGTCAGCTACTGTTTTGTGCCGTGCGAGCACAGGTTAGTTCGGAGCAACGCGATTCAAAAGGTTCGCCAGACACGACCGACCGTTTCGCCCCTAAACCTAAGCCTGGTTAAAGCAGAACACAGCAGACGGGACAACCCTGCATTACGCACACTACTAAGTATAATACGCGCCAGCACTTAAAAGCTTGGGAGTTCATACATTTTTTAAGCATTGCTCGAACTGTGCACGAATCATAAGAAAATCGTAGTTCTATACTCATACTGGACATACGGTAGGATACACCCTGCGTCACAAAAAAAGAAGTTTAGCCTCAGGCCCAAACTAATTATTAAGTCATGCCGCGTACTCTAGAGCACGAAACATATACCTGATGCCTTGCACTCACCGGGCAGGTCGATCGAGGCGGACGGGGCAGCCGCGTCAACATCTACCGAAGGCACAGCGACATCCACATCCACGCCGCCCACAGACGGCACCGAAACGTCTCCAGAAACATCAGGCATCGTCCCGGTCACCGCGGGTACAGAGATACTGGCATCCGGCACCTGGGATTGGCACAGAGGCGACAAACCGGCAACAACGAAAAATGTCAGCGGACACTCACTACATCCAACAACAAAACGAGTGGTACGAGATACCCGCTAAGCAACAACACGGCACCAGACGACGCGAATACAACGAGACAAACATGAAGTGAGAAAAATAACACACACACAAAAGTCAGGCCGAGAGGTACACGACCTATATCGCCATTCACAGAAACCGTTTTCAGTACGTACGTCACATCAACAACATTTTTGTGACGGCGATTCCGTCCACATTTTTGAACAAAACCCAAACCCCCGTAAGATTGAAAGATGAGCGGGGCCCCTCAATATATCGACAAAAAAATAAAAATAAAATGTTAATAGATGAGGTGGTGACTTACCTCCACGCTAGCCTTGCTGGACTTCTTCTTGAGGAACTTGCCAAACAAGCCCTTCTTGGGCGACTTCAGGTTGGCGGAGGGCATGTCAGGAACAGACACGCTAGCGTCCACGTCACCCGACGGCATGTCAGGCGCAGACACGTTCACGCCCACACCCCCTGACGGTATGTCAGGAGCAGAGAGGCTCACGTCCGGAACCTGGCATGAACGGGCATCGTGGACGCAAGGTCATGCGAAATCAAGGTCCCAGCAACAATACAGCCTTCTCCGCATTCGTGGCCCAAGTCTTCGTGGATAAAAAAACAAAAGCACTATTAACAGCACTAATATCGTAACGTCCACCCACTATTAATAACGCCATGTCAACTGATAAAACAAACACAAATACCTCTGCGTCCGGCTTGTCAGCCTCGCCCGACAAGCCAAGACCGGCAGCGGCAGCACCGACAACCGCGGTCACGCCCGCAGCCAGTTCCGCCAGGACAGAAGAGTCACCGCCCTCAACACCCACGTCCGGCCCGGTCAGCTTCGCGTCAACGGGCGGCACGTCAGCGGAGATTTCTCCCCCGACAGTGGGCATGTCAGGAGCCTTGCCGGACAGGTCCACAGACGGTATGTCCACGGAGCCAGACGGCATGTCCACGGAGCCAGATGGCATGTCCACAGAAGCAGACGGCATGTCGACCGACGCACCGAGACCACCCTCTGTGCCTGTGACAGCGCGGCACGAAATTGCATCGGCAGAGCAGTGATTCGCATTGGTAGTCAGCAATCAAAATAAGACGTGCGAGCAGGCTGAACCAAAAACAGGCGCCAACAGTTTCACACACGAACCACGCTTCCTCCCCACTCCTAAGCCTGTTCAGAGCGCCAACCAACGGCGTGACCAACATGCGACATATACCAGGTACCACTTTCGACGGACATATAGGGGCCATTGGGATATAAGCATTGAAGACGAAACGAGCCTTATATTTCCATCCACAGTGATATGCAGTACATGATAGAGCGAGACGCCAAACACCTGATGCTTCGCACTCACCGGGCAGGTCAACGGAGGCCGAAGGGACAGACGCGTCAACGTCTACGGAGGGGGCAGCGACGTCCACATCTAAGCCGCCCACAGACGGCACAGAAACGTCTCCAGACACCTCAGGCAGCGACCCACCGATCTTGGGCACCTCCGGCGCCTGCAATTGGCAGAGGGGCACCATGCCAGCAACAAAAAGCGATGGCAGTATACAATCACGTGAGTGATCCAAGAGCATTCCACCATGGAAACAACACGGCACCCGGGACAAATGGCGTAGATTCACAGCTCGTAGTAGCAAAAAGTAATATCCGCGAACAAAAGTGGATTTCCGGCCGAGATCGAGAAAGAAGCAAACAAAAAAGAAAACCTAAAACTGGTATATCGTCAATCGTCAACCACGACCGTACTGTTCACGTTTCTACAAACTGCTAATATTTATGGCGACGTTTCCGACCACATGCTTAAGGTAACATCCGAAGAATGGGACCGAAAGGTATCTAAGCAGGTTCGCTCGACGTACGAGCATCCGAGCATTCGTAATAGATTTTACGGCAAGTAGATGATGGCGACTTACCTCAACGCTAGCCGTACTGGGCTTCCTCTTCAGGAGCTTGCCGAACAAGCTCTTCTTGGGCGCCTTGACGTCCACAGACGGCACGTGAGGGACAGACACGCTAGCGTCCACGTCACCCGACGGCATGTCAGGGGCGGACACGCTCACGTCCACATCCCCCGACGGCATGTCAGGAGCAGACAGGTTCACGTCCGGGACCTGGCAACAGCGCACATCGCGAATACGAGGTCAAGCGGCAACAGCCGCAGATGGGTAAATTCTAAGGCCTCAGCACGCAAAGGGAACCGCCTTGACACTAGTGGCCGAACCCCCCGTAGACCTCATCAGCAAAACACACACAAAAGAAAGATAGCGCGAACACGCGAACACAAAACTCAATATTATAATACACACATCGAACATACACGCACCTCTCCCTCGGGCTTGTCAGCCTTGCCTGACAGGCCAAGACCGGCCGCGGCAGCACCGACAGCCGCAGTCACGCCCGCAGCCAGTCCCGCCCCGAGAGATACGCCACCGCCCTCAACATCCACATCAGGCCCGGTCAGCTTCGCGTCAACCGACGGCAGATCGCCGGAGATCTCCCCGCCCACAGACGGCATGTCAGGAGCCTTGCCGGACAGGTCCACAGACGGCACGTCCACGGAGGCAGCCGGCATGTCCACGGAGGCAGACGGCACGTCGACCGCCGCACCGAGGCCACCCTCCACACCTGGACACGCCACGTCAAGCGATCGCATTGGTACGTGTTAAATATCCATACACGAATGGCTGGCACAGGGCGGAGAAAAGGAAAATGGCAGCTCCACACACAAAGCATTTCACCTCGCTACACAGCCGAACAAAGGCATCAAATCAACTACTGACGGGACCAACAACCCGCGTATACGAAGCTGTTGCTAGGAACTCGCGCAGCAGAATATTTGAAACTGTCGTCAGCTCGTGAGCGTTCGTGGTCGGCGGCCGCTTCAGGCAACTCGAAAGGGGTCCCCATTTTTTAGCGCGGTCAAAATTAGACACTCGCATCGTAATTAACAGAAAAATAAATGAAAAATGCCGTTTTTGTTCTCACCGTGCAGGTCAACGGAAGCCGACGGGGCAGACGCGTCAACGTCTACCGAAGGCATAGCGACGTCAAACTCCATACCGCCCCCAGACGGTACCGAAGCGTCCCCTGATACCTCAGGCAGCGACGCGCTGATCTTGGGTACCGAGACGCTAGCATCCGGCATCTGAGATTGACACAGCAAAAATCGGCATAGAGGCGCCACGTCAGAAGAAGGAAACGGTATCGAATCATTACGCCGTGAAACAACCTACAGTGCTGGTGTTAATCGATGAATAATACAACAAGGCAATGTCACAACTTCCGCAAAAGTATGCGGAAGTTTAGCTGCCAAGCAGAAGCAGAGCCCATATAAAAACGAGCCAATGTCAAAGCGTTCTACTCGTTTATCGTCAACATGGACATTCAAAAGCGAAAAGTACATCGTCAAACACGAGCATCGATAAAAAAAAAAAGAAATTGCTGTGGCGGCGATTCTGTCCAACTTCTCAAGCAAGCATCCACACCAAAAAACACATGCGGGGGACCATGTCATGAATCGGAAACAAAACGTGTGGTTGTAGATAGCACTGACTCACCTCAACGTTAGCCTTGCTCGGCTTCTTCTTGAGGAGTTTGCCGAACAAGCCCTTCTTGGGCGCCTTGACGTCCACAGCCGGCACGCCAGGGACAGACAGGCTAGCGTCCACGTCACCCGACGGCATGTCAGGGGCAGACACGCTCACGTCCACATCTCCCGACGGCATGTCAGGAGCAGACAGGTTCACGTCCGGGACCTGGCAACAGCGCAAATCGCGAATACGAGGTCAAGCGGCAACAAACACAGGTGTGAAAAAACGCCTGTGTTGGCAAAAAGGGGTTATCTTTGCATCTATCCCCGAACTCCCGGACAACGAACTATGAGCGAAGCACACCGCCAAAATTATTGGAGCCTGTCCCGTGACCATGTACCAGATTGTGGCGATTCACACCAACCTCATTACCCGGAACATCGAACATACACGCACCTCTCCTTCCGGCTTGTCAGCCTTGCCCGACAGGCCAAGACCGACCGCGGCAGCACCGACAGCCGCAGTCACGCCCGCGGCCAGTCCCGCCGCGAGAGAAGAGTCACCGCCCTTAACATCCACGTCCGGCCCGGTCAACTTCGCGTCAACGGACGGCAGATCACCGGAGATCTCTCCTCCAACAGAGGGAATGTCAGGAGCCTTGCCGGACAGGTCCACGGACGGCATGTCCACCGAGCCAGACGGGATGTCCACGGCGCCGGACACAGACGGCGTGTCCACGGAGCCAGACGGCATGTCCACAGAGGCGGATGGCATGTCGACCGCCGCGCCGAGGCCACCCTCTACACCTGGGAACGCCAAGGCAAGCGATCGAACCGGTGAGTGCCAGCTGCCAACAGTCAACATACGATTTACGAGTACAGCGCGGACAAATGGGAGCCAACAGCTCCACACACAAACGACCCCCTTTAGGGCTGCGCTTCTGTGCGTATCGACCGCATAAAAACGTCGACAACAAACCAGCACAAAAAACAAAATCCCCGCCAAAAGTCGACGCCTCCAGATACCGTAAAATTACTTTTATTACAGCTTTTCTCCTACTTTTCTCCTACAAGTGCTTCAAAACCCAATGACGGCAACAGTCACTCGTGAGACCAGAAAATCGCATATACCTGGTGTTGTCCTAGAGCCACAGCGGATCAAAAATACCTGCACAAGCTTTGCACTCACCGGGCACGTCAACGGAGGCGGACGGGATAGACGCCTCCCCGCCTACCGATGGAACGGCGACCTCAAAGTCCAATCCGCCAACAGCCGGTGACGAAACGCCCCCAGATACCTCAGGAATAGCTGCGCTCATGTCGGGCGACGAGATACTGGCATCCGGGATCTGAGGTTGAAAGAGAAGCGACATCCCCACGAAAACAAAGAAACGAACAATTACGCCAAAAAAAATAAATATGCCATCATGGGATCATACGAGACTGCCGTTTGACCCCTTGACTGACCGTCCCCTGGACTAAAACTAGTACATTTAGGACGAACGAGGCCTTGACGAGCCCAAGGAGACCGCGTTTTGACCCGATGACTGACCGGTCTCCTATTACCAGCATCTTTGTCATATTAATAGCATAGTTGTCATAACAACATACCCTGGTACCAGGTAGGGTATGACATACCTGGTAGGGAACAACACAGCACCATGGATGAATTATGCGAACTTACCCCTTTTGGAACTGAAAAAAATATTCCCCACTACATCCAAGTCGTTTTCCCCAAAACCATGGGTGCAGTTCTAAGGGCTGTTCCTATCGAACGCAAAAAATCACGATTCCAGACAAAAAAAAATCACGATTCCTGACATTGTGAAATTCTGAAATTGTCGCGTTTTCAAAAAAAAAATCAACGTTTTTTTTGTCAGGAATCCTGACATCAATTTTTATGGAAGTTTTCAAAACTACTCAAAATTAGGATTCCTGACAAATGTGTCATGATTCGTGAAAATGTCGCTTTTTTTTGTCACGATTCTAGACATTTTTTGTGTTCGTTAGGAACGACCCTAAAAAGGTCTTCCTCTCGTACAGTCGTTTGTAAAAACAGTTTGTATTGTTACCATACATACAATTATCCCCATGTAAACCCCAGTGACCCGGTCA
>JAYJMJ010000354.1:6409774-6421091 GCA_036873875.1 Laminaria ephemera
CGTCGACAACAACTACCGCACAACAAGCGAAAGCTACCAAGGTAGCCTCCTTCCCGCCTGATACGGTGTGCGCATTCTCTTGTGACGGCTACCGTGGAGGCGAAGGAGAGGAGGGGGCGGGGGTAGGGGGGGAGAGGGGGGGAGGCAGGCGTTTATAATCGCTACTTGTAGCACAAAACTGTTCCATCTCAACAGCACTTGCTCCGGCTCACGCTTGCTACGAACAAAAGCGTACGTAATTTTATAACTACAGTAGCACAAAACGGTACCATCTCACCACACGCGCCCACCCTCAAGCTTTGCCACGAACAAAGAGCGTACCAGATACGTACTTTATACTTTTATCATTTTACAGCAGTAGCACAAAACTGCTCCCACCCCGGCACACACGCACCGCCTCCATGCTTTAGCCTCCTAGCACCAACCCTTTCCTAGCGCATTCGATTGACTCACCAGGAATTTCTACGGAGCCCGACGGCAAAGAGCCCTGTACGTCTACGCCACCGCTGACGGCAGGCGCGTCGACTGAGGCATTAACGCTCGGCACCTGAGCATATTGTTATCACAATTGTAGAAAACAACGAGGGCGGTGCAAAGTACGAAGCGTAAAGTGACGCGGGAACGAGCGTTCGGTAAAAGCTGCAGGACCGGACGCAAGCGCAAAAATCGTGAAGGCGACCACGAGCACACGGAAAAAAGGAGGGGTGGACGCATACCATACATGTACGACGAACACACAAGGCGTGATCCGCACCAGAGAACTATTCAAATCAACGGGAGCAAAAATCGCTCTACATGCTATAATGTCGCACATAACTGTATCTACAGAGCTGTGTACTGGTACCAACATTGTTTTAACTCCGTATAGATCCGTCAACTATAAATAATCCTACCTGGTATTAATAGTAGTTTTGGTATTAATAGTAGTTTTGAGTGTCATTACGTACACAGCTCTATGAACAGTATACTCTTGAGAATGTTCACTATCACCATCGCAAGCGGCACATATCTGAAAGGGGCAACAGCCATCAGCCACGAGCTACCAACCATGACATACGCCACCACCACCCTCCCAAAAACGCGAAACGTACCATCCATCCGAGCTCTTATCAACACTACAACTAAACGTTGTTTTTCCCCGTCAAAAAAACAACAGAAAACGTGGTCCTCCAAGCAGCGTCGAGACCAAACGCACACGGCGAAGTCAGCCAGTAAACGGGTTAAAATCTTCAAGTTAAATGAAACCCTTTAGACTGCAACCACATTCTTGGGGTACAAACTACTTGGAATTAGTGTGAGATCATTCTTGCAGTGATTGAAGGGGTAAGCGAGCCGATGCGCGTCAAAGGAGGCACTACTGCTGTACATACGCGGCACAACACGGACAAACGCACCTCAGTCTTTTTCTTGTGGTGGAACATGCCGAAGAAACCACCGCCGTGGCGCCTCTTCGCGCTGCTTGTCGGTGCTTCCATCGACGCGTCTGGGGCGAAATGCGCGACGCGAGAGAGACACCGCCCCCACAAAAAAAATAAATCGAAATCAGTACACATGAGAGAGGAAAAAAAACTATTCCGTGCGCTCAACACAAAGAACTACGTTCTCACTAAGCACACCGCGCCGGCTGGCCGATTTGAAATACGGCGGCGATAGGTACGTGTGTGCTGCACACAAGCCTTCGCGGTTCTGCACCGCGTGGCCACAGAACAATGGGCGGGATGTCGACGCGCATCGCTGCAGCAGGAGCATGCCGTCCCTCCCGCACCCTCCGCACCCTGAAAACCAACGAACGCAGCAGCGCTCTTCTACAGTCTACAGCCAGAAGCAACATCAACATCAAGAGCGGTAGCAACAGCGGCAGCAGCAACAACAAGAGCAGCAGAAGCAGCACCACCAACAGCAACAGCAGCAACAACAAGAGCAGCAGAAGCAGCACCACCAGTAGCAACAACAGCAACAGCAGCAAAATCAAGATCAACAGCGGCAGCAGAAGCAGCAGCAGCACCATCACCACCAACAGCAGCAACAGCAGCAACAGCACCAAGGGCAGCAGCTTTACCACCACCACCACCAATCGGTCAAAAACAACCCCACACACATACACACCACCACTCACCACCAACGCCCACCGACCCACTCGACAGCGTCAACCCCGCCCCATCCCCAGCCTCAGGTAAATCAGCGTCGACATCCGCGGAGGGCGCAGACAAGGACGCGCTCACAGCGGGGACATCAGCCCCAACATCAACCGCGGCCCCCACCGATGGCGCCGACGCTTTCACCTCCGCCCCCTCTCCCGAGGCATGCGGTCCGCCCCACCCGGCCTCCTGCGTTGCGTGCGAAACCCCCGAGATCGAAGCCTTGATCTTGCCCACGATGCCTGGTTTGGTCCCCGCGTCCGCGGAGAGCCCACCCTCCGCGTGCGCGTGCGGGTGCGCGTCGTGGCGCTCTATGCCCGAGCTCTCCCGCATGCTGTCGGCGACACTGTGCGCGAACCCGGACACGGAGAAGTGGTGGTGCTCCTTCGCCTCGTCTGAACGCGAGAGGCATCCGAAAAAGAGGAGCAGGAGATTTACGGGTTAAAACCTTTAAACGGATTATGGTCTACATTATCCATGAAGCAACACTATTACGTCTCTCCCCGCGATTCAGACCGTCGCCATTTCGATCTTCACAAACATCGATGACGTACGTACTGCAATCCCTAAAAAATAAAGTGATGCAGCCATTCATAGCGGTAGGTTTTGAAATAGCGTACTGTAATCCCTAAATAGAAGCCTCATGCCGCTATAAATAGTACGGGTTGAGTTTCGCTGCAGGGGATTCCATGCAGAGTGAACGCTATTTTTACGGGGGACCATAGTAATCAGGACCAAATATGGTTAGTAAAAACAGCCGAATATATAGGTTTTTGTGTATAACGTAGGTCCTGATTACCATAGTAATCAGGACCAAAGTAATCAGGACCAAATATGGTTACGAGTAGTAAAAACAGCCGAATATATAGGTTTTTGTGTACGACGTAGGTCCTGATTACTACCGTCCTCCGTAATAGTATATTACACCAGGTATAAACTAGTATTGACTGTAGTAGCACGTTCTTACCTTCTCCTTTAGGCAGAGTCACCCCGCCCACTGCTGGAATTTCACCAGACGCGCCCACACCAGTTACCTGCAGAGCAAGCAAACAAAATAGAATAAAACACAAGGAGCAACGCGTACATACCGGGCCGGCATAAAGGTAAGTCTCAACGGCAATGAAACCACCAACTCGAGGGGCAACCACTCGACTAGGGGGCGTACTTGCACAAACGCCGCTGATCAATCGAACAAAAAAAAACACGATAATAGATGTCAGAGTACGAAAATACCGTCCTTGTCAACGACTAGATCACGCCTAGTCAGGGTCGATTGTTAGGTACCTGGTAGGTGTTGGGGACATTTCTTTGCCCCTGTCTCCTCCTACCACTCTGTCCCGAAATACAAGTAACGTTTGGGTATTAATATGAACATAACACGGTCCTTATATACCGGGACAGATTGGTACCTGGTATGCAATAGGGCGCGAACATATATATTGCGTGGGAAAAAAAGGTCGACATCAAGGAGAGCGCAGATTATAGATTACAGAACACAAGTGGAACAAACACGTAGCGATCCCTTCAAGTCGCCGTCGCTATCAATCAATGATGATTAACAAGCAAGCATAACACCAGAAGGCCATTCATACGCCCGACGGAGCCCTCCATCAGGACAATTCCCATTGCAGTTTTTCTTTTCTTTTCTTTTGCTCATCCCATCTATTATCTTCGCACTTTTACTTTCTCCTTCTCCCTCCCTAGTACTCGTAACTCAGATCCGGGGTCACTTAGCAGGCTCTTCTCCCCCCTCCCCACTACGGTACGCGCCGTCATTTTTACAGCAAGTCCCATCGTTGCCCCGGACAGAAACGAGCCAAACAAACCGCGCGCGCTAGTATAGCGCCGACGCACGTTATGGCACTGCTATACCTGGGGATCTCTTACTGGCGAAGGTCCCGGTGCCTTCGCGTCCAACCCCGAGACGTTGAGACCACCCTGTAGACACACGAGGAGGGAGGACGCACGATATTAGGAAAAAGAAGCAGGCAGGCGGAAGCAACATAGCTCACCCCCCACAAGAACAAAACGGCATAAGAACTGCGACGCTGCTTGGCGAGGCGGCAACAACACCGGCAGCAGGGACACGGGGTGGGCAGGTGGGTGGGAGGGAGCGGGGGTTATCGCGCACAACAAGCAAGCGATGTCGCAAACAAGCGGCAGCGCGTTTCGAATCGGTTGCAAATAATAAGCACGACCATACAAGCGACCATTATGATACACGCGCTCAACATAGAGCGCTAACGAACACAACGCGACATATAAGGGAACAGCAGTGAGGAACGGAGGGCATCGCGATAACAGTACGTAAAGTGGAGGCCAGCCACTCGGCCAGCCACTTGGCCAGCCACTTGGCCAGCCACTCGGCCGGCCATACGGCAAGCCAGCTGGCCAGCCATACGGCAAGCCAGCCGGCCAGCCAACCAACCAACCAACCCGCCAGCCAACTAGCCAGGCGGAGGGGGCACCCCACCCCACCCCGGTCGCGTACGACACAGCGAGCGGTTTTCACCTCCACTTTCGGCACGCCACCACCACCCTCCGACGAGCGGCCGAAGTTCGCGCGCTCGCCGCCAGCGCCGCCGGCGACAACGCCAGCGCCGCCAGCGCCAGATCGCACGAACCCCTTGGCCGGGCTAGGAGTCTTGTGCTCTATCGCCGCTATATAGCTGCTGACCTTGCCCCCCCCGCTAGACATACGCTTCGCTCTAGGCTCCGGCGTGGTGCCTTTCGGGGTCGAAATGCTCGCTACGTACGCGCTCGCGGCGGGTGATCGCGCGGCAACCTTGCCAGCAGGGTTCGGCCCCGATGCCGAGGCGCTCGCCGACGGTGCTGCAGCCGCGGCGGCGGCGGCGGTGGCGGCACCCGCGCCAACCCCAACCCCAAACCCCTCCCCAACCCCCTGCTTCGAGGGCGGTAACGTCACAATCGGGGAAGCGGCGTTTGCGCCGAGGGTGTACGAGGTAGCATCGGGATCGGCATCGGCAGCAGCAGTAGCGGCGGTGGAGGAAGAGGTAGCGGTGGTGTCGAAGGACGGCTTGTCTGCGCTTACCAAAGAAGACGAAGGCGGCAAGTCCATGTCCCCGCTCATGGAGGGCTTGCTCGCGTCGACGCCGACGCTGACGCTGCCGCCGCCGACGCCCCCGCTCCCGACCCCGCTCGTGGAGCCCCCGCCCACCGAGCCCCCGCCCATGGAGGGTACAGCAGTCGCTTCCCCGCTCATGGGGGGCATGCTCACTTCCCCGCTCATGGGGGCCATGTCCGCGCCCCCGCTCATGGGGGGCATGCTCACTTCCCCGCTCATAGGGGCCATGTCCGCGTCCCCGCTCATGGGGGTAGCGCTCACGTCCCCGCTCATGGAGGGCGCGTCAAGAGACCCCCCGGCCGTGGGGGGGTCTACGGTCATGTCGGCCGAGGCCTTGGCTCCGCCCACTCCGCCCATGGGAGTCACGCCTACGCTCGGGGTGGAGGCGCTGTGCATGGCGCCTTCCTCCGACGCGAGGATTCGGGTGGCAGCCGCGGCTGCGACAGCGGCCGCGGCAGCGGACGCGGCCGCGGCGGAGCCGGCCGCGGGTTTCGCGCCGCTCGTGGAGGTGGCGGAACCGGACACGCTCTTGAACGGGGAGAATTGGGGAGCCGATACGGCGATCTTGCTGTGGCTTGGGGTGACTACGCCGACGTTGCCGGACCCGGTCTTCAAGCCTGCCAAGCGCAAAGGAGACCCGTACGGTAGTCGAGAGGAGAAGCGGTGGTGTGAGGGGGAGGGGGGGGAGCGATAAACAGGCGATAAGGCCGCCACAAAAAAAGAAGCGATTCTTATATATGTCTTCTGCGAGTATATATTATAACATAGGTGGTTATGAAGTTTGTGTCTTGTATAAAACAAGAAGCGATACTCTCTTCATGTCTAGTCTATTAGCGATACCTGGTATGTGTTCAGCATGTATATAGGCAGTAAGTACCTGGCATAAACAAAAGAAGCGACACTCTGCACGTGTAGTATAGTCCATTATTAGGCCGGTAATGTATTACTAGTATCAAAAAAAGAAGCGATATTCTGCATGTTGTCTAGGCGGTTACGAATTATAAAAGCGCAAAATTTGAAACGAAGAGACATGTCACATGTCGGTTACTCACGGGTACACACACAAACAAGAACAAATGCGATAAGCGGTTACTGTACTGACAAAAACACAAAATAAAAAAACATCAGGGAGCGCCGTGCCGTGTCCACCTATATTTCAACCTCCGCCAATGTGCCACCGAATTTCAAAATTATAAAAATGTGCCACCAATAACACATGAGCCATTTCCATGCGCAACTTATCGACGATAAGGATATATATTTATACACGGGAAATTCAGAGCAATGGACAAATAAGACTCCAGAGTTGATGGAGCCTGTCCTGTGACCACGAACTAGATTATAATACGTAACAACAACTGCGTTTATCCGCAACAATTATTAACGCGGTGCCACTGGCGGATTGTACAAAAATAATGGCTAAAACGCAAAAACGAACGCATATACATAAGAGTAGGATGCCGCTTCGTCTGGATAACCAACCAATCACTGGCACATAATATACGTCGCCCTGCCTACTTCAGGTTTACACGAACAATAAAAAGACACGTCAGTTGTGAGATCCAGAGTTTCGTCGAAACTCGTCTCGGCAAGCTGCGTGTGCATCAATACGACGATCGCGCGGGGTTTACGACCTCATGAAGGATATATTTCATAGGTCGGTGACTCCCCTGGATAATATGATAGCACCAGAGTCAACAGGACGATTTTACAAAGACCGTTTAGAACAATATTGAGGATCTCAATCGTTGTGAAATGACTTCAGATCACCAACGCAAACACACACAAAAAAGGCCAGACGAGTACGTATCATATTACATCTTCCCCGGAGAAGAAAAAAAATAAACATCAACTATCAACTCTCTATGTTTCAGAAGTCAGAACCTCTACCGGCTCATGCCGAGCGGCTCCAATCCGTATCTATCCATCTATTATACGTCTGCCTTAGATAAATAAGACCGGACACACACGATTGCTATAATCTCCGGCGCCAATGATATCAGCTTGAAGCAACTGATCGGCAGGCCCGGGGTGCAAATAAGTCGGGAGATGTCAGTTTACGCCTGTGACGGACGTCCGTCTAGACGTAATATACTGTGACGGACGGTAATCTAGACGTAATAAACTGTGACGGACGGCCGTCTAGACGTAATAAACTGTGACGGACGGTTGTCTAGACCTGACATACTGGGAAGAACGTCCGTCTAGATGTAATATGCTGTGACGGACGGCCGTCTAGACGTACTATACTAGGTACGAACAATAGTTTTAGTGTGGGAGCTCCCAAAGGTGTGACTGACGTCATCCAAAAATGCCGTCTCCTGACCTTTTTGCAGGGGGTTGAAGTGTGTCGCGGCTTCTTGGTATTCATAGCTCGCTACGAAGGAGACCGCGATTTGACCCCTTAACGTACCGCTCCCCTACGCTTACACTGGTATAGTTTTTAACTGGTGTAGTAAGGCCAAAAAAGGTCCTGACGCCCCCCAAAAGACCGATCCCTAGCATCTTAGATGACAAATACACTGCGTGTGAAAGATGGGGGCTGTCCTCAAGATGCGGTCGACCGACTTTACAAAAAAACAAAAGTGCGCCATGGGCCAGACGCCCGTTTCACTGGCGAAAAGCGGCCATACGGCGGAGAATTAACACTGCGTCCATTGCACACTCGCGACTCGCAACGCGACGACGCCAAGGGGTTTTCCAAATAGTAGGCGGCGTTTTCCTGCCGGGGATTCTTCATTTATGTCCCCTGTAATTTATGTTTCCATTTTTGGAAGGCGAATCGAAGTGATGTTTTTAAGGCGCGAGGTCGGCCCTCGTCCTCGCGCGAAAACTCCACAGCGGGCGAGATAGGTCAGGGGTACTCTCAATAGACAACTCTCAGACATTAGGGACCCGACACATCAAGCACAGAGATCAAGGAGACCGGCAGGTTTTGAGTTTTGACAGCGTCCGTCGGCGCTTACAACTTGCCACTCTGTCCGGGAATGTAAGAATCGTCTGTGTATCAATATGAAACACCGAAACGGTCTTTACATTTCCGGAAAGTGTGGTACAACAATAGACCACGCTCACGGAGGCCGCCCAGACGACTCTACATACTATTAAGGTTAGTCTAACCCCTTTGGGTCCCAGATGTGGCGACAAAATAAAGTCAAGCAAGTTGTGGTCCTCTATGGTGTGAGAGCGCCGTAAGCGCACGCGTCGCCCAACTCCTTGCGTTAAAGTTCGGGTAAAATCCCATGCCAGGTATGTGATGCCCTGCCTCAGCAGCCCGCGTTGCTTGGTATGGCCGACCCTGTAATCGCCAGTTGTTTCAATTCAACACTTGTTCTATCTGAGGTCCCGAAGGGCAATACTACTGCTGTTGCGTGCTTCAGATGGCGTGCATGCAAATACGACTGCGACTTGAGAACAGAACCCACATTTTTGGGGACTAACTACTTCGAAATAGTGTAGGGTAAATGATGCAGTTCTGAAAGGGTTAAGTTCCACTGAGCGGTTGTGCTACGTGTATCTTCCCACACAGGACCAAGGCGGCACCGCCACCGCACCGACTTTTTTCTTCCATAGGGCAGAATATTAATTCTTGCCCGCCGACGGAACACCGAGCGCGACACCACCAAGCCACACGGTGACACGGGAACGCCAAGTGCACATCACGGGGTATGCAAATAAAACTCTGCACACTCTTCAACGTTTGCTGATTTTCATCGTGTATTTTGCTTTTTGCTGTGGCCGTTTGGTGGAAATCGTCGATTTTGGCGCATCAGGTTGGCGTGGGATCAGGGTGCAGCAGCAACAGCAGCAGCAACAGCAACAACAACAGCGGCAGAGGGAGTGGTAACGCTTCCTGACACCTGCAAGAAAGTCGGCGTAACCTCGTTCGACATCAAATAGAAACATGGAAGGACTTTCCTTCACAAAAGAAGGAAGGACCTTCCTCCACACCGTCTACAATACACCAGAAGAGAACGCAAAGCCAACCCAAGGCAACTTACCACTCGCCGCCAACAAAGACAAAACATACAAAAAAAACTCACCCATCCGACCAGAGGGGACAATAATAAGGGCCCGCCTGTTTCCGACCAAACAGTTCAACCACACCGACTAAGCTTCAGAGCGCTCTCGTAGCGCGACCCTGTACCCTGTACCGCGCACAGCGGTATACGCCAAAAAACGCTTCCTCCAGAACAACAGGGTCCCGGGGCCGGGGTTCAAATTTTCCAAGGCATTGCTGTTTCAGAGAGAGCAGCAGCCAATCACGATAGCCGAAGCAACCTCTCAAGATTTGGAATGCCCGCAGAACGCGGAAGCATATTGTGACACAACAGCAGCAGCAGCAGCAGCAGCAGCAGCAGCAGCAGAAAGTAGTAACAAACTACTAAAAACAAAATCAATACAGATGTTGTAAAAAAATATACCGCAAGCTCTTCGACAGCAGCAGCACCAGGATCACAAGACACAAGATGCAAAAAAAAACAAACAGACATGAAACAAAAAAAACACCGCAAGCTTCCTTCCTGCTGCGTGAATATGATATGAGCGCACCTGCACTGCCAATGGGAGCGAGGCCACTGCTGCTGCTTTCTGCCTTGCTGTCCTCGAGCTGTGCGTTGAAAGCAGCGCTAGCAGCTGCACACGCAAAAGCGCGACAGCAGTAGTGCGAACGCGGGCGAAGGGAGGATGGAGGATGGAGGATACGCAAACAGAAAACGAACGTGCAAAGAGCTACTAATAGCTGAACAGGGAACCGCGCGACGGCACGATCTCCGCAAACTGCAAAAACGGACTTGAGGGGTCAGTCACTATTAATAGGGGTCACCAACTTTTTCACTCGTCACCGACCGGGTGACCAGCTCTTTTGACTCGAAAAAGCAGTATTGCTACTTCCTTCTCTCACTTGTCGCTCGAGACGATGATCGTGGTTGTGTTATTGTTCCAATTGTTCTATAAAAGGCAATCAATCCTACGATACAGCTGTGGTAGTACTCTGTTTTGTCGATTTATGTGTAATTCTGAAATCCTAACTTCGGTGGGCTACGTACCAACATAGGGTACCACATCGAGCGTCCCCTTGTCTCGTTGGCAGATCGAAATGCTTCGCGCAGCGCTTGTGTAGTGCTTCGCGCAGCAATTTGCATAATATTATACAAGAATTTTGAACATGACGCTTTTCTTGTAACTGCTACTGTACCTGGTACAGAGTAACCCATTTACATATAATAATGAAAATTCCAGATTCATCCTCTAAAATGATACCTGGTGCCTGGTACTGAAAGTTTCGTCGAATTGTACATCCATCCAAGCTTTCGAATAGATAGTCCCCGAAGCGGGTGCAGTTCCAAACGGGTTCAGCAGGTGCTTTCAAGTACTAGTATTAATAATAAATTCATTAATGCGACATAATCCCCGAGACGGAGCTCTAAACGGGTCCCACAGGTAGAAATTAATTAATCCACCAAAATGCTTGCTGGTCTACGGTTTTATTGAGAGAAAACAACACAAGTTGCACTTGCAGTCCCGATTATGTTGCTCTATCTCCATACGAGCATAGACTACTCGTCACTCGTATGATACAATAAATATCATACCAGGTATTGTAGATATAATATCATACCAGGTATTGTACAGGAGGTACAATAAATGATCCCGGTATATATCATACGACGATTGCAGCTGATTATTAATAGTATCCTTGGGGAGGGAGTGGAGCATTATTAATACCAGGTACCTCGTAGTGTTTTATACTCTTATAATGCGAGAAACGGCATGTTGACACGGCTAACTAACTGTTCGTGCAGAATTCGGCTTGAGGCCATTCTTGAGATTGAGAACGCATCAAGAAAAGGCACAAAAAGTGTTCCGCTTGTATTGTACCTGGTACTCGGTAAGCCCGGCAACAAGCAACAAGTGATGTCTACGAAAACTGTGGCCAGGTAACAAGATATAACAATTAGACGGGCGGCGAGTTTCGTTGAACGAACAATAACAATACAGCGGGGTACCCGGTTTAAAACCCCTTCAGAACCCCAATCCCCTCCCTATACCAATTCCAAGGTAATTTGTCCCCATAACGGGTTTCCAGTTCTAA
>JAYJMJ010000354.1:6426589-6438096 GCA_036873875.1 Laminaria ephemera
GCGCGGAATCCGCCAATTCACAAAAAGCACAGCAGCAGTATCGTGGCAGTGGCGTGGGGTAGGAGCAGCAGGGCCGGGCACAGCGGGGTCCTGGCCATATTATACGAAGATACAACCGACACAATCAGTTGTTATGTGATGATGGAGATGTGTCGATTTTGAGATGATGATATTTGTGGGGTCGCGGAGTGTCACCCAAAATTGAAAATTGACTTGTAGTTTATTGCCAAAAATGGAGCAAAAAGAACAAAAAAGGGTGTGCAAAGTGGGTACGATTGCAACCTGACGATAGCAACAAGGCCCTGTGGCGCAACGAAGGAGAGCAGAACAGGAGTGTCTCCCCCCCAAGCTGGTGTTCTTATGTACCATGGTCTGCTTCATATCTGCGCGTAGCTGTATATATTCGACTCTGCTTTCGAATTATAGTTTACTCAAATCAAAAAGCATTTAGACCAAAACTCGAACGAATCAGAACAATGGAAAAGCCAATATTGAACATTGTCACAGCAAATGCCACCACGACAGCCATCTTATGTTACCGGTAGTATGCCCCCCTCCCCCCTCCACCTCCAGAGAGACCAGGAGTCCCCCTCGCACAATCAGCGCAAATCTTTGATGCAAATCTAGCATGTAAAAAGCGTGCAGCAGCAGCAGCTATAGGTTTTGTCCGCAGACCCACTGGGGGGCCAGCAAGCAAACGCGTTTCATCATGGCCCACAAAGAGCCCCGCCGACCGACACCAACTACCAACGTCAAGGAACTGGGAGGAGGGGGGAAACCCCATCTCACGTATACAAGGCACACCAAGTCACAGCACAGGGGTAATAGCTCTATTTATATAGCTCTTGATAGGGGCGAAAAAATATTAAAAAAACTTCAAAAAATCCTGTTTGGGTTGAATATCATATTAAACGGTGGTGTGCAGAATAGCGTGCGTCATGCATGGCCTAGGTCTGCGACGACACAGGCCTGCGCCCGACGCAGCAATAGCAGCCACGCGCGGCAGCGTATCCTGAAGTCGCCCATGGTGAGGCATCAATCAGTCAACAGAACGCCTGCTAGGCTAGCTATTAATAGCTGTACGATCGATGCTCCTGGGAAACGAAAAACATGACCCCCCGTCACTTCATAGGGTAAAATCAAGACAAAATAACCATCTCCCGTCCCGTAGAACAATTCGAAAAACAAAACTCAAAAAGGTTGGCACGCAAGGTGGTGGGCACGGCCACGCGCACCGACCGAGCGCTTTGTTGCCGACAGCAGCGGTTGTCGGCCACCGTGGTGAGCCTGCGTGCTCCACGGGCGAAGATGTCGCTTGGATACGTTTACTGACCCAGCAGCGGAGACAATCTCACGGTTAGAACGATTGGAGGTGTTGTCTTGACGACAAAACATCTGTTCCCCCCCCCTGCACGATTATAATATGCTTGCTGCTCAAGCAGGCTCAAGTGCTCAATTCAAGTCTCAAATCTCGGACTACTACTCCTGTTGCTGTATGAAAAAAGGAGCTTGAAGCAAAGACGATGATGTGCACTGCATGGCCCGCAACGCTCTAAGTCGGACGGAGCAAGCGTCAACTAGAACGGCACAGCCCTAACCCTAACGGAACCCTTACTGCGCGTGGTGCAATGGCTTTGGGCGACCTCGTTGATGACACGCAAGGAGGTCAAACCACTCACCATGCGGCACAGGGACAGCTGAGCTTTCGTCCCCATATGTTGCTGTGTTTAGTCCTTGTTGCGGCTCGCAAGTTGAGGACGCGTAGCAACCACCACACCCGACGCTGGACGGCTGCGGCTGCTGCTGGTCATTCCTGGCGCCGCTGTCCCTCGATGGGGCGCACCCCATGTTGGCTGCAACAACACAAGAGAAGCAAGCACAGCAAAGGGGTGCGAAAAAGAGACACTTGCTTATGACCGGGATCCCTAATTTTGAGTGGGAGTTTTGCCGAACGAAGTGGAATTTTAAAGGGGCCAATGAGCGAGGTGGGCAAAGCGCGGGCGCCGTGATCACTTGCGGCTCGTACGCACGGAATGGAGTCACGGTGATCTCCAGGAGCTTTGCACACGCGGCAAGCTAGGAAGGATCGAGCCTCGGTTCGGCTACAAGCTTGCTCTCGGTCTGCTAACGCCTGGAGGCAACAGCGAAGCAAAGCGAGGAGCCTCTGGTGGCGGCCAGTGTGCATACCTAAACCTGGGGTCCTTCGTCCGCCGCTCTCGCTTCCGAGGAGCTTATCTTCCAAAGTGCCGCGACGAGCAGCGTCTGTGGCCAGGAGAACTACTCACAGTATGCTGCTGTTGCCGCTCTGTTGCCGTCTCGCTCCGGGTAGGTTGGGCAAGTCAGCCGGCGTTCTGTCTGGGTTCAATATCAGCAGCAGCAGAAAAATTGATGTGCCGCCTCAACCAAACCAGGTTCTCAAACCCAGCACCCAGCACACAGCAGCAAAAATAATGTGAACGATTTTGACAGGGGGGGACGGTAGATTTTGTCCCCCTTCTAGATTTTGTCCCCCTTCTACTTCTGACTTTTGATATTCACTTCTTCGAGGCACTCTATTTTCCTATGAATAAGGATTTGGGAAAATATACAACAGGCTCGTCAACTCGTGAGATACTCAGTCTACTCGGTACTGCTGCAGACCATGTACTATCTGAATCAAGCAACAGATTAGGGTGATATTAGAGCTCTAGAGCTCCAGAGGTGTACTTGTGCTCTCTCTGCGCAGCTCTATCTATGATCGTATTAATAGTAATAGAAGACCCGTGTGCACATCTGGTGTAGTACATCAACGCCATGCGCCACACGAAGACCTCTCTCCCCATCAAAAGAACTATAATTATCGCCGTTGATGTTTTGAGATCGAACCACGCAAAAACTTCAAAATGCATCAAATCATCAACACGATTTTTGTTAACGCCATCATCTTGTTGTGCATGTGACACTAAATGACTGCTCTGACGAGAGACTTGATGACAGACGACGTGTACTCGTACGTAGTGGAATGGATAGTCAACAAACGGGCTATCATAGCCAATTGATCATCGCAGGCAAGTCACTACGTAGTTACGAGTAGAAGTTTTTTCTAGACGGACGGTATTATGATAAAACGTGTGTGGCTTGGAAAAAAGTGTTCGGCGTTGTCGAGGTCGTACTCGTATTATGATAAAAGATTTTCGAATGGAAAAATGATTCATGTGTCGCAAGTCGCAAGGCCCTGCAGGATAAATTGTTGTGGCTTGTTTCACAACATCGCGAACAACACAACATCAAGCAAGGGCAGAGGAACAATTCGAACAGAACAACGAACAATCGCAACAACAGCAGTCAGTTATTTTACGTACTACAGCAGCAGTCCATGCTGAGCTCTTATTCTTGCGTGGGAGACGCGTGGACCACTACACAAATGCGATAGGAACGCCCCCCGCCCCCCCTTCATATATATATAATATGTGGCGGTGTGGAGAGCGAGGAGAGGGAAAAAACAAACAAACGCGGCCCGACAAACGAAACGCTAGAAGAACAAACTGAGCGTCAAGTCTGCGCACCATCCACCATCCACCCCCGAACCATAAATAATACGATGGCATGGGCATCTCTCGCGCCCACCGACCAAGAGAGTACTGACACGCCTAGAAATCGCAGTGCGAGGTGAGGAGCAAAACCAGCAAAAAGTGTCGGAACACTAACATCATTCAAGTGTAAGTGTGTAGGTGGTGCGGAAAAGAGAGAGAATAATCAGTTCATGGGCTCTACGGAGACAGCCACACAACTAATTAGGGGTGCCAAAACGACGTTCATTTTTGACACCCTCCGGTTCTATGCAGGTAAAGCGAACTACGAACTGCTGCTGCATGTCGGTGTCAGCTGTAAGGGTGCGAGTAGGACGTATTGTTGGCAATGCTGCAGCTGCTGTTTTGCTAAAATATAGAGGACCCGACAAAAATAATGGTGGTCCGCCTACACCAACTAACGACATAATCTTGACGCACCATCATACCGGGTACGCACTTGAAACTTGTTCGCTTCATCAACTCTTCTGGAATCTCCAGCGCGAACTACGAGCAAGCGCTAACCAAGGAGCAAGCGATGACCGGTACACGAAGAAATCGGGGGACCCGCACCGTCCACACCTATTACCAGGGCATACGTATCGTAAGCAACCTGAGCACCTTTAGCCTACACCAGACGGTTGAGAAGGGAACACTCCAGCTAACCGTTGACGTTGGCTCGCAACGATAAAAGTTGGGCGGTCACTCGACAAGTAAGTAAGTACCTCCGGCAACCCCTCAATACGGCTTGTATCTTACCATCGACGGGGGGACGTGCAGACGTATAAATACGCACGTAAATACGGTACGAAACAAAACCAGTGGAACTTTCGCACTCTTATCAAATATCAACAGGGTGACACAAGGGCGTGGCCGCGACAACCCTCGACCGCTCAATATACTCGCAAATGCACCAAAATTCCCACGTTATGCTACTATTAATACTATTCATCATGTACACCTATTATACCTTGCTGCGTAGAAAGCGGTCTAATACACATCAACAACAGCAGCACCCGCCCCCGCGCCCTTCTCTTCCCCATCGACAACGTCCAACAGGCGCAAAAGGTCTCGCCCCGTCCGTCATTGGCTGGATACATCCACCAACCGCAAATAAATAAGTGCGACTGCCCAGCAGACGCAAGCACTTCGGTCGGTGTTATCCGACCGATAAAAAAGACGGCCGCCTCATTATCGACCACCTCGCTGAGCCCACCGCGAGTAAACGTCCGCTAGCCTCTCCTGGGAGCGCTTGATATTCATGGCGTCAAACACTCTCGGGTCGAGGCAGCTTCTCAGAGCCTGAGCGACCTCGGCGCCTACAGCCCCATTATAGCTGCTGAGGAATCCCTGGATCATGACACACAAGTGCTTGAACATGGGGCCCTCGTCGGGCGACAATCGGAGACAAGCGTCGACCAGAACTACCCACTTGTTTCGCGGCTCGGTGCGATCCAGACGTTCGTTAACGACCTGTAATCGTTGCTGTGACGGCAACGCGTGCTGCGGTTGCAGCGGGGGTGATGGCGTACCCAACGGCGCCGAAGGCCGAGAGGAAGACGCCGTCATCGGAGGCGCCCATTCCGATGTTCGCCCTGCGGTGCGAACGTCGTCCGCGCCATCCCCTCGCACCATGGTCGACAGACCGTGCGGCCCCCCCGACCTGCCGGCACCCTGCTGCATCAGCACTGAACCCATCGAACCGCTGGCCGCGTGGGGAGGAGGGGCGATTGAAGCAGCCTGCATTGCGCCTCCCGGGGAAGCCCCTAGTTGATTCAGGACCTGGGTTTTGGGGGAAAAGTTGAACCCTTCACCAGTAACGCCGCCGCGCGCCACGCTCCCCGGCGCCGTCGTGGGTGTCAGAGCCGACGCTGTCCCACCTCCCCCCGGGGGAAACCATCCCGGAGATTGCTTCTTAGTCCCTTGCAATGCCTGTGCTTGGCGCACCTTCATTCTCTGAATGTGTCTGGTTTGGGCGTCCGCCAATTGTGTCAGATTGGTCAGGTCCCGCTTGAGAGACGACCTTGCCTGCGCTTGGGCAGCGAGGTTCGCCGTCGCCGCGTCCGACCTCACGTCTAGGACTTTCTGGAGGTCCCCCCACCGGGCGATGGCTGCGGACGTCTGCTGCATCAGGACCGGCACGTCTACCTGCGTGTTTGCTACCGGCGGAACGTACCCGCTCAGCAGTGACGGCTTCCAACGCTCCGCCTCTGTTCGAGCTTGTGCCTGTGATGGTTCGTAGCAAAAAAAAAACACAGGATTGGGAGAGACGGGCTCGGCTGTTTTTATTCTTGGCTGTTCTATTCATAGCTGCGCTTGCACGTTGCGGATATATGATATCTTACAGTGGAAGAGATTGTTCGGCAACCGCTCGCACGGGTGTACCGGTATCAACCTCCAACACTTTTGTGCACAGTAGATGCAGCGGTGCAGAGCGTCTGTCAAAAGCGCTTGAACGCAACTGCGGAGAAACAATGACACAAGCGCCGACCGAGGATACATACGGCCCGTGCGATTAATTCTACCTTACGAGTACGTCATTTAGTAAGGAGGTATGATACTGCCGTTGTCTGTCGTTGTGCAGAAGATGCAGCTGGCAAAAAAATTGTGTCTCTAGAACCAACCACGAGGTCGGATTCGAACGTTCGTGACGTGTAAACGTTAAAACGGCTAGCGCCACTTATGTGCCTTGGTACCAAAACCTGTGGTTCGTTGGAACAAGTGCGCGAGTCAACCTTATGTAAGTGGTTAAATGAAAATTGTGTATTTTCGCCACGGTCTTACCTGCGGTTGTGGCTGCTGGTGAAGCTGCTGCTGCTGCTGCTGCTGCTGCGTCGACACCTCGCGCTGGGCTTGCACCACCTGTTGCTGCGGCCACGGCTGCTGCTGCTGCTGCGCCGTCTCCGGCTGGTTCGACAGCGGAGCCTGTGTCAGCCCCTGCGCCTCGTTTGGTTGGTGCTGCGAGTGCGCCTGCTGTAGCTGCGTCTGCCGTGGATGCTGTGGGTGCGACGGCGCCTGCATCCAGAGGTCAACAGGGTGTACCAAAGCAGGCAGGGGTGTTATGAATACATTATACCCTGGTGCATAAGTTATGGCGCAAGAACTGGCAACCGCAACAGTCACGCCTGAGCGGGAGACTCCAAACTACATGTCATGCCAGGTTTTTCTCTTCTTTTTTATCTGCCATCGCTTTTAATTTCCAGCCCAACTCGTTGTTAGAGGTTTTACCCTCCAAAGCGACCTTTAGGACAAGCCGTGGTCACAGGTGTCTTTCCTTCCCCCCGGTACGTGCCTTCATTATTATCGCGCATAGGGTTTCAGCATTCCCACTGCCCGTCGATTTTCATCGAATTTTGTATATTATTAACAACATATATGCCGACAAGATATTGGGACGCGCCCGTTTGTCGCATAAAGCACCCCCTCCAATCTTGAGCACGCATTCTTCACCGCGGTGGTATGAACATATGAAGCCGTACTCTGATCACGCGTACTCGCGACTGGTGCCGCTCTGACATCTGATTCATTATCCTTATGTCCGGCTCTGGCGGGGTTCTCCAGAGAAAAGAAAACATGCATCGCTAGATGGTTCGTTGTCCGTTGGCAGGAGAAGAATGAAGAATTCTGTCATTGGGCCACTTATTATGGTACCAGGTACAGATTTGGCTAAGTAGGGCTGGTTCCGTTGGAAGGTGGAAGGCATGTCAATGAAAGCAATGATAATGCCGCTCCAGTGGCCTTCCGCAAACGTGATTGTTGGCGAACTACCTGTACGTCTGTACGTGCTGCTGTAGGTAGATGTGAAGCGTGCAACTCTCTCTAATACCAGTTGAATGTTTACTTATTTGTATAGGTGGTTGTGCACATCGCGACCACCTCGAAAATACACGCGTTGTACACCTGAACTCTCTGCTGGGAATCGACGCCGCCAGGTTCGGTACGGAAACTTTTTCCCGGCGAGGGCGAAGAATGCTGCTGCTGCTGCTGCTGCGGTTGCAGCGTCTGGCGTGACGCCTGCTGTTCCTCCTCCCCGCCACCAGCAGCTCCGCCAAAAGCCTCACCAAAGGCTTCTTCGCTGGGCCTCATCTGAGGAGGAGAGCTCCCTGGTCGTGGCGGCCCGCTGGGTGTTCCAAGTTGCTGCACTCGCGACGACGGTTGATGCAACTGCTGTAAATCCCGCTGCTGTTGCTGGGTGTGCATCCCCCGTGATTCCGCAGAGGTAGGCCGTGGTGGCAGCTGGTCCGTCATCGCCGGAGGGGCACCACCCTCGGAACGCTGGGGGGCGTCCTGTGAGGGAGGGAGTGAGGGAAGACGTGATGTTTGCGTATTTTAATGGGACATGTTGATACCAGTATCGTCGTACCATGATATGTGAAGGATGAAGAATGCACCATCGACATATTGGTATAGGGGAGGTCAAGGTTCGTCTCGAGGAAGTGTTTTCGCAGTATGGAATGCCTGGTACTCATTGCTGCAGCATGCTCAACTCGCCTGCGGCGAGACGTTCCTGTGTTACAAGGACAGAGGGGGTGGATCCCGTCTGGTGTCCGAGTTCAAAATCCATGCCTTACCAATATCCACGATTGCGCGATGAAACACAGCCGAACTAACTCTGTATATCGCAACACGATACCTGTGCACGATACCGTGCAATACAAACATCAGCACCATACAGCATATATGAAGCTCACCTGAGCAGCATTCCTGTCCATCGCACGTTAGTGCCACTACTGCTGTGCTTCTGTGGTTTAGGTCCATTTAGAGACATCTCCCCAATCCAGTGAGTGGCTGGTTTTCCACAAAATACAGTTGGCGTGTTTGGTAACGGTTTCATTTGTTAATCACCCCGCATATCCGCTACCTGCGACTGCGGCGCTGGCGCAACAACGAGTCAATACTCCCAACACAGAACAACACGAGCACAGGAAAGCGCATGAGCTTCTAGCTCCGAGAGTACCACACCACCGCGTCGCACGAATGAGGATTGGGTGGAAGAATGGCAGACGCTTTACCGTACCCGTCTCAGCAGCAACAGCTGGCACAGGGAGGCAGCCCTGGCCGCAAAAAAGGCCGCAAAAAGGGCAGCGCGTCAAATAGGCTAAACCCATTATCATCCACCCTAACCTCCAATGTAGGCAACGGAAGCGGGTCGGGGGTGGGAGGGGTACCCGGGGCAAGCGGCCGCCCGCGAAAGATATTCCACAAGCGAGACCTAGTAGAAGCGGTCCGAAAAATGGGGACGTTGACTGCTTCGGGTTCCAGACTGGAGCTCGCCGAAGGGAGCACGGAGAACTCGCCGAAAGACAAACCCGGCAGAATAAAGCGGGCGCAGACCAACACTGAGATAGGGGGGCAGCTTCGCGTAATGGAGACCGGGGTTGTCACCACATCGCGACGGTACAACGAGCTCAAGCTGAAGGCGGACCGGAAGGCGGTGGAGCTACAGGGCCTCCTGGACACGCTTACCATGATCAAGCTCGAGCATGACGCCCTGGAGCGGATGAAGGCGCGACAGACCCCGGAGTCGGACCGGATAGGAACGCTGACCCGAGGGATCGAGGAGGCTACCGAGGAAATAGAGGGGAAGCTGCACTATCGACGAGTGTTGCACTACATGTTACAGAGACTCGAGAACAACAAGGTATCATGTGCCATACAAGACGTTTGGCATATTTTGTTGTGGTATAATATCGTTGGAAGTCCGAGTCCTTTTTTGCCGAGATAGCTTCGAGTTTTACGATGTCGGCTTCTGAGAGCCATGCTACAGTACTGAGTACTCACTGCTGTTATTGAAGTGTGTACGTAAACGACACATGATTACATACGGACGAACGTACTCGTAGCATCAAGCGCTTTCTTTCGTACGCACATACACATGATGGCAGGTCCCGCCGCAATCGTTCCCTGCAGGTCAAGTTCCACTCCCACCTTAATAGCATGGAGGAATCGTTGAATGCGACAAGAAAAGAGAAGGCCGAGGTGGAGGCCCTCACGCGTCAACTGGAGACTGGAAAAACGAAGGCAGCCTTAGAATTGCAGGTACTGCTGTATACCAGTACCAAGTATACGAGTACGCCAACAATTTGAATATCCCGCGCTTTTTTAGATAACCGTAACTGCTGTAAATGCGTAAAATGTCGTAATAACGCCAAAGCGAGCTACCAAAGCAACACTGCTCTTGTGACTTTGCCTCCACCAACGCACGAATCCCGAAAACTGCCTTCTCGCCAAAAGCAAGCCACCAAAACGCTGTAACTTTGCTCCCACCAACATACGACTCCCGAAACTGCCTTCTCGCCGGAGCGAGCCATCAAAACACTGCGACTAAGCTCCCACCAACACGCAACTCCCGAAAAATGCCTTATCGCCAAAGCGAGCCACCAAACCACTGCAACTACTCGTAAGCCCCCGCCAATACACGACGACTCCCGAAAAACTGGCTTCTCGCCAAAGCGAGCCACCAAACCACTGTGACATCACACAAAACACTTCACCCTTCTCGGTCTATGAATCGTGTAGCTTACCGTAATAACTATTGTAAATGCTTAAAATGCCGTACAAGTAACCCTTGACAACGAAGACCTTCCCAGATATGGGCGCGCGAACAAGAAAGATCCCGCGGCGATTGAACATCAAGCTCGCCTTTTGGACGACGTTAAAAAAAATACCCCGAAGAAAACGACCTCATTGTGTTGATCCGCAGGTACGACAGAAAAAATCGTTTGTACTCGTATCATAAGGGAGCAGCTATAGATCGCGCTGGGATAATAAAAGAGGGATTTCCGCCGTTGTTTTGAGTGTCTTGATGCGTTTGTTGGTGACTTCAGTAATGTATGCGCATTATTTGAAGTATCTACCATTATGGGGGGAAAACAATCCAAAAGCAGTGACGATTGCAGAATCGGCTGAACTAAGCAGCCTGGGCCGCTAGGAAAGGGGTCCGAAGCGCAGCGTCAGGGGCTATTCGACACGCGCACAGCATGCTGATACTCGTACTGCTGCACGCTCTTCTTGTTATTATATAGACGATCGATAAGATCGCACTTCTCGTGTTTTTGGTCAGTACAAATGGGCCCCAAAAGGCTTAATCTGTGCGATTCGACGCTGAAACGGTGGGGTGCCGGACGATGCTGATAAATCGACGGCGTGCAACACACACACACAAATATTGTGTTGTTTAAGGCCACATCGTGCTGTGACGTTTTCCAAGAAGCATAAAGCATGGAGTAGAAAAAATGTTGGTTGTGGCTATTCATACATTACGAGTTTCGGTTGTTGTCGGAAGTCTTTGTGTTCCGTAGCCGGCACGTCGGGCTTTTTGAGAATTCAAGGCAGCGAGGACCCTTTCCGAAAAACCTGCACCAATAAGATGATCATGCAAGAAAGATACCAGGGCTTGAGCAACAAATTAGAGTCTGAGGCTCACTCCAAATTGGAGGCTCAATCCTAATTGGAGGCTCACTCCCAATAGAAAATAAGTATTTCCTGTTGGCAGGCCCATCCCTTCCGCTACTACATTCGTGTTCGAAGCATTTCTTCTGCCTTTCGCAAAAAAAGCCGATAACAGAGAGGTTGCGAGTATTTTCCAGGACGGGCACGTTTTGTACGTCAACTAAATAGCAACCAATACCTCAAAACAACAATCTACACCAGTCCCGCTCGATTCTACGGCGCGCTCAAAAGGGCAATCAATAATAATACCAGTCCCGCTCTATTATACCGTGCGCGTGTCGTGAATCATGACGTTTATAGGAGACTCACAGGTTTGTCGCCATGAACAGACGAGAACGAAGTCGCCTCATGGTAAGCAAGGAGAGGGAGGCAGAAACTGCACGCAATATGGAAATCTGGAGACAGCAGGTGAGCCCAAAGTAATATGGTCAACATCCCGTAACACGCGCGATCGGAGTATCACACACAGCTTGCAAAGATGAGTTTCGACGAAATCCTCGATCTCAC
>JAYJMJ010000354.1:6441797-6464769 GCA_036873875.1 Laminaria ephemera
TTACCTTCCTCCTGTGTGACCCCGGCTGGTGCGTCAAACATCTGACTGGCGCACAGAATAAATGGGATGAAAAACAAACACACACTGTCCCTGGCACGCTTCAATTATCGCACCGACCGGTAGTTGTAGCGCTATTTAGCACCTCGAAGTATCAGTGCAGAGCACTGATAACGGTTAGTATACCACATGTGCA
Source organism: Laminaria ephemera (assembly GCA_036873875.1). Taxonomy (NCBI): domain Eukaryota; class Phaeophyceae; order Laminariales; family Laminariaceae; genus Laminaria; species Laminaria ephemera. The sequence continues at coordinate 6,441,991 of JAYJMJ010000354.1, forward strand.
GGTCCACTTGTTTTGTAGATGCCAGATGACCCACAGCAAATTCGGTTGAAGATTTCCAAACGTCGGTTCGGCGTTTCGTACCTGGTGGGTTGACATGACAACCCAATGTGGACGCGGACGCGGTTCCGTTTCCCAGACAATCATTATTCCACGTAAACTTACCCCCCATCTGCAAGAAAATCCGCACAATGTGCCGAAGTCCGCCTCACAAGCGGTTCTTAGTAGGATGCAGCTCACCCTTCGTGCGACTCGCCGAACATCTCACGGCGCTTCGCGCCTGGTGCACGCGATGTCTGCCTGGTCGTTGAAAACCCGACGTGCTCCGTCCCGGCATTGTAGGGATGCGAGCGTCAATGGTCATATGACTACGGCTATGCATGATATGGTTACACCCCCCCCTCTGGCCTCTAAGGGGGTGTCATGTCTGGGCGCAGCAGCATCCCAGCTACACGCGCGGCGTGGCGTTCGCCTGGGGTTGGGTTGGGGTTAGGGCGAGGGTTGGGTCGGGTCGCGCCGGGTCGACGCCCTATCTTGATTTGTAGAAAAAAAACATGCCGAAAACAAAAAAAAACTAAAAAATGGTACCACGGGTAATATCTTAGGTACTTTATCCGGTATGTTTTGTGCGCCACGATTGGCGAAGCGACCTCTTCCAGCAAATGCGATGGAAGAATGACAGTTGTTTTGCGAATTTGAATCTCGCTTCCGGTGTATGACATGTGAGCGAGCGTGGTGTTCAACTTGGAGCCTTCGAGCCCCCCCCCCGCAGTGGCTGAAACGAACGAACGGATGGGGACCGGCCAGGTCGAAAGGTTGGCGTTGTCTGTTGCATCAAGTATCTGACCAGTCAAATACCTGTTACCAGAAGTCCAGTGTTATATACCAGGTATATATAGGGTTCACTGCGAACAGACCTTTTTTCTCTAGGGCAGTTTATCAGTTGTTCGGCACCATGGTTGACGGGCCGTGTGCACTTGACTCAAATCAGACTTAACCCAATGAAACATTACTGCTTGACCAATGAAACAGCGCCACAGTATTTTGACCCTAACCCTCGCCCGTTCAAACAACACCACTTGGCAAACGAAACGTTACTATTTGGGGCTCCGGGTAAGTTGTAAGCTGTACTGTTTTTTTGTGGCCTATGAAAACCGCGACTACAAGCATCAGTGATAAAAATGAAGGCACGCCCCGTAGTGGAGAGGGGGGTGCTGGAGAAAGTATTGCAAAGATAGTAGATGGGATGGAAAAAATAATACGGTGGGTTTTTTTTTGTTTTGTTTTTTTGGTCATCCCATCTATTGATCTTCGCACTTTTACTATCTCCTTCTCCCTCCCTAGTAGTCGTAACTCAGATCCGGGGTCACTTGGCAGGCTCTTCTCCCCCCCCCTCCCCACTACGGTACGCGCCTTCATTTTGTATCGCGAGAAGAATTCAGCACTTTCTTCTTCCCTCGTCGACTCGCATCGAATTGTACTTACCCACGCTATAAAGCGCTCTCGGCAGTTGGTGTCTCAGAAAAAGAATGTCGATACCGAGATTCGAACATGCTATAAGGCTTAGTTTGGGTAGGCAATTGGTTAACCGTTTACCAGTGGTCGAATGGACTAATACCCCACTAATACCTTAACAAATGGCGTCGTCGACAGACCATGGGTTTTTTGGGTCGTGCGTCCTGCCGCCGGCAATTAACCAATTTCCTACCCAAACTAAGCCTTATAACAAACAGCTGTAGATTTTTCTCACTTCCCCGTAATTTTAAGGCTAAGTTCTTGTTGGGCTCTTTCTTGTGAGGGGGGCGGTAGTAGTGTATCAGTAGAGGCTAACGATCGTGCACAGCCCCCCCCACCCCCCCAGTAAAAAGCGTGTTTGCGACGTACCAACTTTGGTTGGGTAGGAGTTGGGTCGCAAACATATATTACGGAGGACCATAGTATTCAGGACCTACGATACACACAAAAACCTATATATTTCCCTGGTTTTACTAACAACTATATTTGGTCCTAATTACTATGTACCCCCGTAAATAGTAACAGTATTGAAACCGTCGAAATCACTATCCATGGCCAACCCAACCCACGAAAAATCAGCGAAAAGTTAGGTTAGTTTTTCTATTTCCACCATTTTTTTTAATTTCTCACCTATTTGTTTCGTGGGTTGGTTGGCCTTGGGCCATGAAATTCGTCGGTTTCAATACTGTTTTTACATTTTTTCCAAACCCAATAGAGTTTGGAAATCGCAAACACCCTAATATCGCAAAACAAAAGTACCATGACGTAGAGACGTGCGGCATGAACCTAGTTATCCGACCCTTTCACCCAGCGACTCTACTGCACGAAATGCGTTGAATGTGTACCATAACCACTGAAGAACCACTGACCTGCAGTCAGCGCTGACTGACTGTGGTTCAGTGGTTGGTTATGATGTACATTTGCAAAAAAGCAAAATCCGGGGTCAGTCTGGCTGTTAGGACTGGACCCTGGATTCAAGCCGATGGTTGCAGCCCCTTTAACCGGGTGTCCCATTGTTGTGTTTATTGGCGTAGCCATGGTTGACCCACCCTAACCCTAACCCTAACCCTAACCCCAGTGATACACCCAGTGATACACATTATTAGACATTTCCAACCATTTTGCCAACCCTAACCCATACCTGGTACGAAATAAAGGCCGAAAAACGTGCCGCGACGTGCCATGGGGCAAAATGGTTGGAAATGACTAATAAAGTGGCCCCTTTAGAACTGCGCCCGTGTTTTTGGGGACGCGCTACTTGGAATTCGAGTGGAAGGCGTTTTGCAGTACAAAAGGGGTTGATCAGCGCTGCCGTTCTACCCGTACAGACGGACTGATGATGTGCGCGAACGGGATTATGTGCCTTTTCTTGCCTTCTGACACGTCGGTTAGAGATTTTAACAATATCGTATCTTGGCTTCGATGCGGCATCAACCGGTTCACCCGACCGCATCACCCGACCACTGCACGAAATGCTAGGAAAGGAATTTTAACGACAGTGTGTACCGATCGTGTCTCGGCTGCGACTCTTCCTTTACGCAGCGGGAGCTTACGCGCATACGTATGGCTCAGACGCTGAGAGGCGACCTCACGAGCCAGCAGGAGGCTGATCTCATGGATCTCTTGGCAGAAAAGGTCAGTGGTGGCGTGTAGTAATCCCCGACGGCTTCCCCGGGCGCGAAAAATGCAACTGTCTGCTGTCGGTTGAAATATGCAACCGGTCAAGATACTCACGACCAAACTTTGAAGCTGCTGTAGTCTGAAGTGCGCTATTTAATACTTAACTGTAACAGTTCTGGATGACGTTGCTGGCAGCTACACGCGGGTACCACACAGATCCATGTTATTATTACGAAACTGGAATCGTGTACGGCCTACAGTACATTTACAGTAGTTATTTCCTTAGAATCGGCAACTGTTACACCCTGGTGTGTCGGTTTCGCGCATTGCCAAAGGAATGGCCGCGGGTCCGGTTAGCATAGGAGGTAGACTGCCGGTGGACGAACAACGTGTTCGCCAATTACTAGAGTTCCTCCTTCCCCAAGCCCTGCGGACAAGACACGATGTCGCAAGGCAAGATCACGCCGATCAACCCCCTTCCGCTCCTATTTGCATTGCCGTTGTTTTGAGCATGAGACAGTTACAAGTAGCGCTTCCCCAACCCGTCGGTTTGAATGGAGTGCCACTTGTCCATGCTACTGCTGTTGTATGTGTTTTCCGTGTCATCTAGTTTCGACGTGTGTCGTATTCGCTTCCCCAACCCGTCGGTTTGAATGGAGTGCCACTTGTCCATGCTACTGCTGTATGTGTTTTCCGTGTCGTCTAGTTTCGACGTGTGTCGTATTCTTCCACGTGTTGTGCACTTTTTTTTGTTGTTTGAGAAAATTGTCGAAATTGCGGCAATCACCAAAATGGCTCATGTGCGTTTCCACTTTCTTCAGCGGGGATTGGAGGACCCATTAATGATTGCTTTCGTTCCCAAGGAGAAATACTCAGTATTTTGTACCATACTTTTTTTGCTTCGTGCATCCCAAAGACACCACTTGAAACTTTTCTTATGGTTGGCAACTATGGCGTATTGGACCTGCTCTGCTCGGTTCGAACGCATAATCATTCGCACGCAGGCCATAGATCCACATAGCTCAGGTTGTTGTAAGTAGTCAATCAGATGGTATACGAGTATAACGTTTTTTTCCTGGCTGATGACACTCGGGCGACCGGCGGTCAGATGTGCCCTCCCCCTTGCGGTCCTGGCATTGTGAGGACGCGAGAGTCTATGGTCCTACAGAATACGGCCATGGATAATATGATGATTACACGCCCCTCCACCTTGTCGTGGCCCACAGGAAAATTCAACGGAAAAATTGAGGGCACAGAACGAAATCCGGCAGCGGAAGGTTGCAGCAATGGAGGCCACTTTTGCTCGCATCCGCCAAGCCACCGGCGTCAACACTCTGGAGGAAATGGTCCTCAAGCTCGCCAACCAAAGCACGAACCATACTACCTTGGAGGAGGAGAAGCGTGAGGCCGAGAGCAAGCTCCAAAAGGCGAAGGCGGCCCGGCAGAACGAGGACACCCGGTTCTCGTACATGAAGGCCAGCGGGGTCGGCAATACCGAGCTCAACCGGGACATCAGCGACAAGCTTAACGGCGAAATACAGAAGCACCGAGTTGAGGTAGGAAAACAAACCAGGAACGAATGTTTCGGCCCTTGCAGGGAAAGTCTTGTGGAAGGGCATTGAGTTACGGTGGGAAATAAAACAGGGAAAAAGCTTTCGAGCCTTGCAGGGCAGGTCCCTTCCTTACGGTGCAAGTCGTGTGTTTCAAGGCAGTCGTGAGCTCGCAAACAGCCCACTTTTTTTCCTACGCTCGCGCTCCCACGGTTTCCCGCATCGTTTGTGACTGTGCCACGTATGCCATGATCTGCCGGACCCTTGTGTGGGCTGTTGCCCGACGGAACCGGAGATGTCTCCTAGCGGAAACGTTATTGACCAATCAGCAGACGCCTTTCACGCCTGCTGCATCATCTAGCGCCATTGTTGCAGAAAAGAATGGTAAAATTCCATTTCATCTTGCGAACCGACCAGCGACGCACGTCCAACGTCGACGTACTACGCGATACGCATTACGACGTCAGCACGAGTGTGACGTCGGCATACGAGTGTTCCGCGCCCCTGCTTTGACGCCGAAGGCCAGAATGCGCCAATGCACAGACATCATCCAAGCCCTTTTGACTCCGAGGCATCCTCGAAGCGCATGCCTAGATCTCCCTCACGTTTGTCTGCCGGCTGCGTTCGTACCTTATACCTGTAAACGAGGATACATTCCACACGCCCCATCATTCCGTGCAGTACATAGCCCGCGTTCGTCCGGCGCGCTCAAGGCACCAACGTATCTCAATCGCTTACAGTACAGGTTATCTGGTAAGAAACTGGAAAGCTGGTCCAGGCTGGACTTCTTGTTTGGAAATGGGAGCGCTCTGCGCTAACTTCAGTATAACGACTCCCGAGTTTCTATTATTCCTGTAAATCTCAGGCAGGCTTTCTCAGTGCCAATTTTCTTAGGAGTAGTAGGTGTCCTGTACTGTTTATTTACCGTACGCTGTCGACTTCGCCGCGCTCGCAGGCCAAGATGAAGAAGGCGGCCCACGAGCGCCTGCAAGCCACTCTGACCGGCGTCAAGCAGGGCGCGGTAAGCCTGTGGCAGAGACTCCAGCCCTACTCCTTCCTCCTGGATGCGATGGACGGTGCACTGCTGCAGCGCCTGAAGGAGAACACCGACGCCGAAGTCCAACGAGACACCGTAAGGGCGCTCGGGCTCAGCGAGACCATGCTCAGCATGATGCTGGAGGTGGTTTCGGGCGCGCACGACGCCAGCTCTGCCCGTTTCGCGGGAGCAGCAGCGGGAGCAACAAGCGGCAGCGTCAGCGGGAAAACGCAAGGAGACGCGGAGGACTCCAGTGACTTGGGGTCCGTCGGGAACACCCCGGACAGCACCTGCGCTAGCGCTGAGGAAGTGCCGTCCATGCGCAACAACATTCGAGTCCGGAGCACTGCTCAGATCGCGGGCGCGGAACGGTTGCTGGAAGGGGACGACAACACCGGCGGGTTACGATGGGACCGCTCAGGTCTCGCCGGGGTCGGTGTTGGGGGCGGGGGCGGGGGCGGGGGCGGGGGAGATGCGGATGCTGACGGTGGCGGTGGCGGACTTGAGAGCGACGACGAGCACGCGATGGAGGACATGGTGCCCAGCCGCACGTTCCTCAAGCTGTGCAGCAGCCGGCAGCACACGGAGACGATCCGCAAGATCGAGAGCGACGAGCGCAGGAAGAAGCTGGCGGAGCGCATGGAGACGGCGGACGAGACGGAGAAGGCCACGCTCACGTCTAAGCTCGCCAGGAAGAGGCAACAAGACCTAGCCATGGTGAGTGAGGCGTGCCCTTGCTATATCTGGGCAAAGTTGTGCGGACGTTGTAAAAAACGCATATGACTAGGTTCAAAATGTAAGCACCGTTCGGATATTAACATAAATGCCAACATGTCCTTACATTTCCGGACAGAGTGGTATAATGTGTCATTGGTGCCCTGGAGTCGAAGAATCACCACGCACGGGTTCGTAATATTTCCGTCGTGCACATGAAACGAAACTTCTGACATAATCCCCAGCTACGATGTAGTAAGCTGCGAATGCGTAAAAAGGCAAAGCATCCGTCAAATACGGACCGCCATATACACACGTCGCTCGCGTGATTTTGACGAGGACCATGTTACAAATAAAAACCGCTGTGTGTTGTGTTTTGTTTTTCATCCCATTTATTCTGTGGTGGGTTAAATATTACTCCCACGCAACGACCCGAAAGCACTCAGGGGGAACTCCGCACGAAATTTCCTGCATGGTGCAACGAGAAAGGGGCTAGCTAGACTGATACTTCGTATAGAATGCTTCGTTGTTTGGTTTCCCTGGATGCTATTCTTGTTTGTGTAGCTGCTTAAAAACTGACGCGTACTACGATAGGCGTGGCACTTTTTGGCTTTTTTTTTGTTTCCGAACGGCGGGGCTCCTTAACCCAAAAACCGTCGGAATGTCGTTCTTGTTTTTCAATCTGAGTTTTTTTGTATACGCAGGCCATGGGTTTGTTCGTCGGGTTGCACTTTCAGTTTCGTCAAGAAAATCATTTTTTGGGGTGGAGGTTCAGAGCTCCTCATGTGAAGGAGCCTCAGAAAAAAACTGATATCATTCACCTCTATCATTGCAGGTGTCGAGTGATCGGCGTTGTTATAGTCTATGCCGCACGTTGATTGTCTGGTGGAAAACCTGTTGGTAATGATACGATGTAATGCGGTTGACAGCTAACCGGCCCAGCTAAACGTTCCCCGCGTCTTCTGCAGGAACGCATATCGGTACCCCCACCCATCGCTGGCCTGCCCGAGGGGATATCTCAGCGGGATGACGTCTACACCAAGACGGAGGCGTTTTTAACCCACGTTCCAAATCTGGACTGAGGGTCGGGCGCATGCATACCGGGTGTTGTGCTTGTGTGTGTTGTTTTTTGTTAAGCTCGGCACTGTAGCGTGACGTACGGGTTAACGATAATAGGAAGGGGGGCAGGAGGGGGCAGCCCAACAAGGACGTTTTATGTAGCCTGCAAGGAATACAAAGATGATGGCGCGTGTCACATCAGAGCAAACTGGAGTTCGAAGCGAAAGGAAAGCAAACCACATGTTGCGAGGAGCCCGCTCTCGTATCCCCCCGCATCGTCGGCTATTAATAACTGAAACGCGGTGGTAGCATCTCCACGCAACCGCCACAGTGTCATCACACAAGTGGAATTCGAAGCGAGAAAAAAGAAATATGTGTCGTGACCACCCGGGTTATGTGATCCCTCATCGACGGCTGGCTGCACAAGACAAAATAACTCCCCGCAGCCAGGGCAGAGGTGGTACGTTTCTGGCCGTCTCTCCCGTCCTCAGTTTCTATCCCGGCGGATTGTCAACTTCGCCGGTGGCGCACCCGCGATGGCGCACGCTACGGTAGCGGGTGTGCTGAGCCTCCTCACTTGAGGAACTCTATACCTCCTGACTCAAACACTGACTTTGAGAAAGGTGAAAGTGTCCCCCGACGAGTAACCTCATGGCCTAGGTGTATATACAAGGAATACTTTGTCAAGCGCAAATGGTATTCCAACGCTACCGGGTGTTTCCTCCTCGGTTGACCTCGGTCGGTTGCCCTCGGTCGGTTGACGACCCCCGCCAGCCAGAGACATTTTCGCCGAAAAGTGCCACCTCGATCGCAGCACGCGTCCGATAAAACGAGCAAAACACGCGCTCTTGTGCGAGGATAGATGATGATGATGCGGTACATTCCAGTTTCGCTTCGGACGGAGAGCAGTTTACGCGCCGCCACAGGCAAAAGTCACCAGGTACAAAAAAAAGCATTGGACAGATTAATTAATCGCGGATATTGTATAATGGCGAGGGGCTTCGAACTTGTCTAACCCAAACACTCAAGTGCAACCAAGTACTCCAGCAGTTGTTTGTCCGTTGGCAAGTCTTCGATCGTAATTTTTTTTTTGAGGACCATAGTAATCAGGACCCACGATACACACAAAAAACTATATATTCCACCGTTTTTACTAACCATGTTTGGTCCTGATTACTATGTTCCCCCGTAATAGCAGAGGCTGTCATAACGGCGATATAAACACGGAATAACCTGGTACGGGAGGAACGCCGCGGAAACATTGGCGGGTGTGCAAGTTGTGGTACTGCTGCTGCGAAACGGGGGTTGCACATTATTGTGTTTTTTGGCGTAGCCATGGTTGACCCACCCTAACCCTAACCCAAACCCAAACCCAAACCCATACGAAATGAAGGCCGAAAAACGTGCCGCGACGTGCCACGACGTGCCACGGGGCAAAATGGCTGGAAATGTCTAATAATGCGTATCACAACATGCCGATGCCGAACGAAACGAAATATCTGCTTTTTCTGATTTTATTTTTGTTTTGTTCCAATCGTTCCAGCCGATGATACTCCGTCAACTCCCCGACCACGTCGCCAATCTTTCCCCACTGTAGCACAAAGCACAGCAGCACCGCCACACGTTCGGAGTTGGACAGCATCTGCAGTGTTTTGATTATTATCCCACCCCACTTCGCTCTCGGTTGATCCTTTGCGGACCGACATGGCGAGTATCAGCTGCCGCATCTGCCAAACATACCTGTTTCGTCGGGCATGGACAACACGGCTTCATGTGGTATTATTCCTTGGCGTTTTGGGGCACCTGAACTCGCTTTCATGGGCCCAAGTAGAATGTGGGGTGACCAGAGCCACGCGAATTCGAGTTCAAAATCAAACCGGGGTGGGAATGCTTCGTGCAGCGGCAAACTGCACCGATGGTGGTTTACTGGAAGCAGACTGGGCTGGCGCTATCACGCTGGACACCCCGATTGTGATTGCATCAGGCATGTTCCTATCCGTGACGGGAGAAGATGCTCTGGCTGAGATTCGCGGCGGCTTCCAGACCCGGATGTTCAAAGTCACTCCAGGCGGGGGGCTGCGCTTGACAACGCTCAAGCTATCTGGGGGTACTGAGATAGGTGGCGGTGCAATCTATTCAGAATCGGCAACCTTGATTCTGGACAGTTGCATGTTTCATGGCAACGAAGCCACTGGCGGGGATGGCGGTGCGGTATGGGCATATGGAGGAGAAGTCACCATTGTAGGGGGGCAGTTCACCAGCAATAACGCGAGCGGATATGGAGGTGCTGTGGCTGCAACGGGCGCTACTGGTCGGTTGGTGGTTCAAGAAAGATCTATATTCAAGGGCAACACGGCGCTTGCAGGCGGTGCTTTGTACTGCAGTGGGGTGGATCAGTCGAGCTCGACAACTTTATGCTCCCTCAGCGACACCGAATTTACGTCAAACAACGCTACTACGCCCGCGCCTGACGAAGACTCAAGAGGGTATAACTTTTCAGCAGGAGTCGATGGGGGTGGGGCCGCTGCATTCCTGTTCGCCAATGCAAGTGTAACAGATTCCGTGTTCAACGACAACTACGCGGAGCATTCGGGTGGGGCTTTGTTTGGAGGAAGTGGCACGAACGTCACCGTCAACGGGTGCAACTTCGACAACAACACCGCGGAGATGTTTGGGGGCGCGATAGCCGCTGCTTCCATGACTTTGGGAGGAGCTACGCAGCTGACCAAGAACACGGCCTCTTCGGGTGGTGGCGCTGTGAGTACGACTACTACAGTACTACATAACACACTTTTTTTCCGAATGTTGCCATCCGTGTTTTCAAACGTGCGATGCTGTCGTAACCTAGTGTTGTACATACACGCACTTTGGCCAATACAGGTCCATAGTATATTTCTTAGGCGCATGCCTGCTACGAATGTTGCCAGGAATATAGCGTGTTACGTTCACGCCCCCTCCTGGTGTGTAGCAGTTCGATTGGCCCCTGCTGATACATATAATAGGATGCTGTTTTTGTTTGCGCCCGTGTGACCAATAATAGTGTTGTGGTGTGGGGTTGAATTTCATTGCTTTGCGTTATTGTTAGTGTTTAGCCTGAACTACCGCATCTGACTATTAACGACCTATTTCGAACCTTTGTGCGATTGAGTAGCTCGGTTCGTGTGCTACACTTCATGACTAGTGTACATATATATACCGGTACCTGGTACGTGCAATATTACCCCCCCCCCCCCCAGTGAATGTCGTCCAGTCGTCTAGCCTGGGTTCATTTGAATGCCTTCCTAACTAAGGAGACACGTACGTACTACTACTGTAGGCCTAACGGGCCAAGAACGTGATTTGTGACAGTGGTTCATTTGCTGTTTTTTCGTTTCCATCGCGGCCTCCTACGCTCGATGTGCATTAGGGGCCCTTGCACTCGTCCACATTCCCTACTGGCAGGTTCGGGTTGTAATGCTGCCTCCGAAGCCCTTAGAGAGCGGTTCTATCGGGCCGTTACCGCTGAAGGTCGATCCTAACAGCGCCGACAACCTTTGTTTCATTTTTTTTTTCTTTGAAATTTTATCGCGTAGATTTACCGAATAAATACCGAGAAGGGTGACATTCTATCGTGTAGAGGTTCAGCTAGTTCGTTGCATTATCGGAATTCCGACATGGAACCGTCATTACAGCAGTAGCCGCGGAACCCACCCTTGTGCTGGTCGCACTGGAGGCTAGATGGCTCGTGGGGGGGTGGCACATTATTGTGTTTTTTGGCGTAGCCATGGTTGACCCACCCTAACCCTAACCCATACGAAATGAAGGCCGAAAAACGTGCCGCGACGTGCCACGGGGCAAAATGGTTGGAAATGTCTAATAATGTGTATCACTGCTCAGGTGAGGAGCCTCAGAAAAAAAGTTAATCACCTCTATAATATCGTAGCACAGGGAAAACATGTCGGAAAGAATTGACGATTACAGCATCGACCATACGAAGCAGCTCCTTTCACCGGGGATAGGGCATTTGTCCGAACTGCAATGTAAGGAGCTACGACACGGGTGCATGATGGCGATACTCGTACGGCTAGACGCTTCTTCCTAGACGCTTGATAAAACCGCGCTTCTCGGTTGATAAGGTCGCTATAAATGGGTCCCAAAAGAGTTCACAGGGTGAGATCGAGGGTAAAGGTTGTTGGCATGGCGATGGCCGTGATATACTAAGCATACAGCGGGGGGTCTTACGCTAGGCAGAGTGTTATACATGCCCCACGTCGCGTAATGATCACCCCACCCACGCACAAACGTACCCCAAGTACTCCGGAAACCAACTGCTCTGGCAGAAGTCGAAAACAAGGCTCGGTGCACTATAGCGCGCGGAAAGGGAGGAGTGGGGGGGGGGCGTTGATCGACAACAGAATACTTCAACACCCGCATTCTCCCATGTTCTCCATTTCAATCCTTTTGGGGCCCAGGTCTAACGACCGAAACCACGACAAACGCGGTGCTATCAACCTTCTAGGAAGAGCGTGCAACAGAAAAAAGTAACATCGTGCTGCGCGCGTGTCGTACACCTCGTTCCGATCCACTTCGGACACGGCCCCTACCGTATCAGCCCGGGCTATCATACATCGTGTGCCTAATAATGCTGTAATCGCCATGTTGTTTCGACACTTCTTCTCTCCGAACCCCCAACGGGGTTAACCCTTTTAACTATAGCAAAAAGTGTCTTAACACTAATTCCAAGTAATTTGTCACCAAAAACGTGGGTAGAGCTCTAAAAGGATTAACGGCCTGGCAGCCTCCATTCGCCAACATGCCGGCAAGGACGAACATCGCCGTGCACACCAACAGCTTCGCGCGCATCGCACATGAACCCAACACACCCAAACGATGCAAAAACATTACACCACACCACACCGAGAAGGAACGTGCAGACCCCGCGGGCAGTGATGCTTTTTAGCGGTGTGTGGCAAAAAATGGTGGCGAAACGGTGGTGTTATATTTGGTCGCGAAAAATGTTGGCGAAAAACGGTGGGCGAAAAATGTTGGCGAACAAAGATGGCGAAAAACACACAACTCACCACACGGGGCACGTAAGCTCAGCGGCAAGCGCCGTCAACCCCCCCGCTGTTTCTTTCGCCTCCTTCTCCCGCTTAGCTTCAGCGACAGCGCGTTCGCTTGCTCCCCCTCCCCCCCCGGCATTCCCCGCTCCCCCTCCTCCCTCTCCCTTCTCGCTCCCTCCCAAGCTCCTAGGATCGTCAGCGGGGCTCATGCCAGCACAATCGGTATCGAGGTGCCTGCTGCACAAGTCCGCCCGAACTTTCTGTCCGCACACGGGGCAGGGTATCACCGCGTCTGACAAATCCGCGACCCCCCCCGCTGAACCGCGCGCATATTTTCTTCGCGGCGCCGCAGAATTGAGGCTACCAGTGCTAGAGGCACCGCTAGCGGAGGCCGAGCCAGGAGACGAAGAGGCGCCGCTTACAGCCCCAGCGCTCCGAGTTTTCTTCCGCGAATATTCGCCTCCTCCATCCGTGGGAGTGTTAGTTCCGCGAAGTGCATCTATCGCGGGGGGGGAGCTAACCACAGACATTGGCGTCGCGTGACCGCCAATCCCTTCTTGTTCTATTCCGCCACTTCCTTTCTGGGTCCCTTCATGTTCTATCCCGCCACTTCCCTTTTGTGGTGTCACGTCCCCAATCCGCGGCGGTGGTGGCGGGGTTGGTGTGGGCGTGTCAACCCGCTGCCGCGTTGTGGATTGTGCACAGGTCGCTGTTGATCCGCAAAGGGTGGATGGTTTTTCTTCGGGTCGGTCGGTGGGGGCAGAAGGAGGCGAACTTGTCAGGTCCGTGGTCGTGTCCGATCCCCTGCACTCCGTGTCTAAATGCTTGCTACAGAGCTCTATGATTACCTGCGTGCGAGTTGGATTAGGGTGGGCCACGCGAGAGGTAAGACGTGATAGCTGCAGTTTGGCTCGGTGACTAGACTTGGGCAGGGGACAAAACAAACAAACAGCGTAGAGAAGGTTAGCGTACTACTGACAGCTGCACAGAAGCGGACTGGACTTTGGACACGGCCTACTTCCGCGGGCACTTTGGGGGCATTTGGTAGGGCGGGAGAGCCGCGGCCTACTGCTGTGCTTGGCATACTCGTACTCGTACACTGTACCCAGCATACTCGTACTGCACCCTGTATACTCGCACGCTGTACCTGGTATGCTCGTATACTCGGACTATACAGCGGGGCGAGAGAGCGGACCCCCGGAAATACGGAAATGCAAGGCAGTACGAAATACCAGGTATGGCATTTACACATGTACCAGGTATGCTTTTCCTGCACAACTCTGCGAGTACTCGTACAAGGTCTACGATCAACTTCGTCCACATCGACGCCCCAACATGCGGCAAGAACTGCTGTTGCCGCCAATAGCAGCGGAAGGAGGAACGAAACAAAACGTGAAACACAAGCCGGCAGGATTGCACGATGACAGATACCGCCCGTGTGTGATTCCGTCGTGTACATATGTGCATGTGTACGCCTGCATACATACTCGTACAGCCTACGAGTCGTGCACGCCGGTACTGCCCTGAACAAACGGTACAGCAGTCACGTTCGAAACACAGAATATCAGCACATGGATTCAAACACTCAAACTCCAAAGCGATCGTGCTTCATGCGTCCAGCAGACAGGACACCAAATCTCACCCTTTTCCCACAAACAGGGCAATCCAGATTCGCAAAATCGAAGCAGACTCACCCTCTTCCCACAAACAGGGCATTCGCAAAACCGCGTCACAGCGTCTTCTTCCCCTGCTCCCGCTCCCACCGAGGCACGCTGATAAACAGAGCTACTCGTGCCATTGAGGGGGGACGAACCCACGGGTCGTTTCCTCTTCCCAGCCGACGAGCGTACCCCCGCCAGGCTCCGGCCTTTCCCGGCAGCACCTAGGCCTTGCCCCGGGGAGGCAGCAAGCAACCTGGAAAACGCGTTGTTCCCACCATTCTCTTTCCCTTGGGCAAATGGGTCCCAGGTGGCACCAGGACTACTCCCGGTAGACAGGGACGGAGATACCCCTCCTGATCGGGCTGCTTTGGGTTTGGAGGGGGTTCTTCCTTGGAGAAGTCGAGCAAATGCGTCGTCCTGTTGGGTATGATGGCGGTGATTGCTTGGGAAGGGATTCCAAGGGCCTTTTGTGGCAAAGGTGTTCGGGGTGCTGTTGCTGCTGCTGCCGCTGCTGCTGCCGCTGCCCGCTTTGAGCAGGGGAGTCATTGTTTCACAGGGTATTGCAGATGAAGCACCAGGGGTCAGCGTATCTACGTCGATGATGGGGAAGTTGGAGCTGCCGGTTGTCGTTGTTGTGAGGGGCTGGCGCGTTGCTGGGGTCGAAGGTGGTGGTGCTGCTGTTGTTGCCCCGTGGACGTGAGACCGGGGTTGCTGCGGCTTGTTGCGCTGCAAGGTGATTTTGCTTTTCGGTTGGAGCTTGGTATCGTTAGTATCGTCTAGCCATGCGGCCAGCCCACCAGGCATTACGGCAACACGCGGCGAGAGCACCTCGCTATCGTTGACTCCTGCCGATGAGTCACGAGGGTCGCCCGCGAGCCTGCAGTACAGGGAGCTAGATGGCAACTGCTGTTCCAGGTGGCACCTTGGGGTTTTTGAATTTTTCAATTCGTCCCTGTATCAAAACGCCTGACATTTCTTTATAAACAATTGAAACGGTTTATGTATATTATATCTTATCGATGATCCTTTTCACGACAACCTGGAGTAATTCAAGAGCGTGATACATCGATATCTCACTGATCAGGCCATGGAGCAGGGAAGCGATGCCATCGCTGCAGCAGCAGAGGACGGAGCTATGGAAGGTTCCAGCGAAGTGGTTGCCGGAGAGACGCATGCATCCCACCAGCCAGAGACAGCAGTGGTAGGGGACGACGATGGTCGGAAAGCGACGGAGGAGCAGGGAAGCGAGGATCGCTCTTCTACCGCCGTGCAAGCGCAAGGGAGTAGCGGTGAAGACGGTGAAGACGTTGCCGCCGCCGAGGCCCGTTCTGAGAAGAGAAGAAAGTCTTATCGGCCGTCGCTTGAAGTGGTTGAGGTCAAGGTGGATCTGTTCTACGACAAAACTGTCTTCAAGAGAGGTTTGCAGGTGGGAACGACGAGGATCTGTTGTCTCGTACGAGTATGAGATTGGTACTCGTAAGGTTGGCAAATAGTATGAATTTGACCAAGTGTTCGCATGTACTGTATTACAGTACACTGCTAAATGGAGAACACACGGCGCATACAGCATTGTATGCACGTACGTGCAGTACCTGATGTTCCTTTTGTGTTCATCTCCGGCGACTATTAATCGGCCATGAGCGACATTGGTTTGATTGTCGACGCGTAAGATAGTATCCACTGCAGAGCGGGCTCTGAAGTAGTAGAAATATTCCCACTAAAAAATAATCGATGTACCCCAACTTCCCCTGTGATATCGTCGGTGCGCATCGTGTTTTCCTGTCGATTATGTCAGCACGGTGAGCTGGCGCGGGACAATGTCGCTCCGCACCATTCATTCGGCTTGGACACATCGCTGCCAGACAATCTCAAGTACATCGAGCCGGGGAAAGTAATGTACGCCGCCGGTAACACCCTGGTGATCCTCGAGGTGTCGACCATGAAACGACGAGTCATTTTCGGCCTCGACGGTGGTGGAATAGGGGCATTCGCGGTGCACCCTACAAAAACGCTGGTCGCCGTCGGCGAGAAGGGATCCTCCCCGAACATCTATGTCTACGAGTACCCTAGCTTCAAGATAGCAAAGGTGAGCTGATGGTGGTGATGTTCTCACGTGAGGGATAGGGTTAGGGTTAGGGTTATGTCGGTGATCTTTGAGGTGTCTGTGGTGAAGCGACGAGCCATTTTCGGCCTCGACGTTGGTGGAATAGGGGCATTCGTGGTGCACCCTACAAAAACGCTGGTCGCCGTCGGCGAGAAGGGATCCTCCCCGAATATCTATGTCTATGAGTGCCCTAGCTTCAAGATGGCAAAGGTGAGCTGATGGTGATGATGTTCTCACGTGAAGGTTAGGGTTATGACTAGCCGCGTGTGTCCAAAACTCTACGCACGCACAGGCAGAAGATGGTCGAACTCCAACGGGTCGGCCGCCCACCGTCTCTCGTCCATCGTCACAAAACCTCGACCTTAAATCTGGGCGTATAGTGGTTAACGCCACCGCAAAGTAGATTACCTGCAAGCAGTGCCGGTAGGTCATACTTCCTGAAAGGTTTCCTTCCACTCCAGAATGATTGAAGCCTGTCCTGTGACCACGGACTAGATTTAAAGGCGATGAGTTAATGTGAGAACAACAACAACAACGACGACAACAACAACAACAACAACATGACTATCTTGATGTCGTCTACTGACGATTCTTGACAGGTTTTACGGAAGGGCACAGAGCGAGGCTACCGCGCCATGGACTTCACAATAACCGGGCAGAAACTCGCTAGTGCAACAACAACAACATGACTATCCTGATGTCGTCTACTGACGATTCTTGACAGGTTTTACGGAAGGGCACAGAGCGAGGCTACCGTGCCATGGACTTCACAATAACCGGGCAGAAACTCGCTAGTGTGGGACAGGCGCCTGATTTCATGCTCACCGTTTGGGACTGGAAGTTCGAGAAGGTCATCCTTCACTGCAAGGCCTTCGGGCAAGACGTTGCCAAGGTACATACCGTAAACACCCAGGAATGGGAAACCGAGATGTTGGTTTTAGGTTCGATTTCTTATTTAAGAAATGGTGTGTCCTACACTAAATTCGGTATAGCAGCTGTCGAAATTCTTATTTCCCCGTATTTTTTAGGCTTGGATTTTTGTGAGGCTCTTTCTTACGAGTGCGTACGAAACAGACCTAAGAGTAAGAAACAAGCTAACAAGAACGCCAGGCTCACTTTCTTGGGGACGCTTAGAAGTTTGGATTAAGAACTCGTGCTGAGCTGCGAGCGCTACACTAAACCACACCAAACCCTGTATAATAGCCTATGCTCAAGGTTGCTCAACGTTCGAGTCACAACACGGTTTCAAGCCTTGCGTACAGTAGGCGTTTTCTTGATGGTGGGTCCATACTGTACTGTCCACATCGACGTGCCGCTTGCATGAGCATGTTTTGGGTGGGTTGGTGCATCCTTGGTGAACTGAGTGGACGGTTTGAATGCAACCATGTACGGCGACAGTGGGACAACCGTGTAGATGATGCCTCGCAGCCCCAATTTTCGAGAATTGGCGCCGATAGTTGTCCGACACAACAGCTTGTCACACATGTCATACTTCGTTTTCGACCGGCAATCTAAAACAATCTACACACTTCACACTGCCATCATGCCTCTCTCGAAAGCGGAAATTAATTACTGTCAAAGTAACTAAATACCCGACAACCGATTGAATATTTCGACCGACAATGATATGTCGCCTGCCTTCATACCGTGTCGACGCCAACCACAGGTTAAATTCTCCCCCGACGACGAAGGAAGGTTAACCACGTCCGGCACAGGCCACATACGCTTCTGGCGAGTGGCCAACACTTTCACAGGCCTAAAACTGCAGGGCGACATAGGCAAGTTCGGGAAAGTCGAAATGTCCGACATCGACTGCTTCTGCCACATGCCCGACGGAAAAGTAGTCTCAGGGGCCGAATCGGGTTCCCTGCTCGTGTGGGAAGGACAATTCATAAAGTGCCGCGTTGTGAGACCGGGGGAAGCGGGATGCCACGACGGACCCGTCCTACACGTCTCTCTCGACCGAACCGACATGCTTGTTGTCACCGCGGGTGCCGACGGTTACATCCGATGGTGGCCGTTTGCGAGCATCGACGGTGCAGATTCGGAAGACGACTCCATGCGCTGCGAGGTAACTCCGCTGTGGGAGATTTTTGTTGGCGACGCTGTCGCGGCGCGTTGCGTCGAACGCGGCGGTACCCGAGGCGACTCCTCCTCCGACCACTTACTCATAACCGATGGGATGGGGGCGCTCTGGCAGGTCCCAATGCCCGCACCAGCTTTAGCAACAGCAGCGATAGCTACAGACTCTCCCGCCCTTGAACCACGAAAATTGGCCACTTTTCACGCCGGGGCGATTACGGGCGTGGACACGAGCTTTTTGGAGCAACTAGCAGCAACGTCAGGGGTTGATGGCACGGTTCGGGTATGGGATTTTCTCACGAAGAGACCTCTGGAGATGGCGCGGTTCTCGCGGCCAGCGCACTGCCTGGAGTGGGCTAACGATCATGTTGATCCAGCGGGGCACACCATCGTGGCCGGTTTTGCAGACGGTGTGGTGAGAGTGCTAGTACGAGATCCTCGTTCCGAGGGGGAAGGGATTGCACCGAACGACGGTGCTAGTGGGGAAGGGGCATTGCGTCGCGCTCAGACGCTGAAACCACACGACGGTGCTGTGGTTGCCCTCGCGTACAGCCCGAATGGGAAGCTGCTGGTGACGGCTGGGAAGGATCGCAAGCTTTTTTTCATCAAGTCGTGGCTCACCGCGGAGGTCAGAAAAATCATAAAAATTGGACTTCGTCGGTTTTATTGCGTATGCGCGAGAACCAATGGTAGTTTAAGCTTACCGGTAGTCTATCCAAACGCCCGGTGAAGGCGCCCGTGTACCCAGCCTGCGAAACTCGCTGAAACAATTTCCGCTGAGCTATCGTACCGGTCATGTCGATGTTGCGGAGTTGACAAGACATCGCTAGGCAGCTGAAAAGCGCTCCGTTTGGACATCGGGTCTACCCCGTAGACGAAAACAACAGTGTTCCCCTGTGTATACCGATTCGTTCGCATTATCCATTTGTGTGGGTCAACGTCGCCGGTGCTCCCGCTATGTAGAAGCTACCCCGCCCCGCTAGCCTTACTCTAGTGTCCCTCCGCCGGTTTCGTGATGAACGCAGAACCTTAACCTTCAGATGCAATACTACCAACCGGTGGGTTTCTGCACCCTCCCATCGGTACCGACGACTGTGTAGAATCGTTGGCATTATTGGTTAGTTTTTCATTTGGCGTTATTGTATGACTCATCGTCGATTGTTTGATGAACGCCGAATCTTAACCTTGAGGTGCAAGACTACCAACAGGTGGGCTTCTGCACCCTACCACCGGTGCCGCCGACTGTGCAGAGTCGTTGGCATTATCGATTATTTTATTTATGTTTGCCATCCTCTAATGTGACAATGTGCAGCATGAGCTTCAACGTCGATCGCTCATACAACTCATACAAAACATCACCAGAAAGTAGAAGAAAACCAAGGGATTCTTACTTCATCTGGTATTATTATATGACTCATCGTCGGTTGTTTGATGAACGCCGAATCTTAACCTTCAGATGCAAGACTACCAACCGGCGGGTTTCTGCACCCTACCATCGGTGCCGACGAGCGTGTGCTGGCATGGAAACTCGTCGAGTGTCATGATCACCTGCATCGGGGGAGAGGTGGCGGAAATAGACCTGTCTGGTGGCCATCTCGACGCGGTCGACTCGAGCCAGGTAGGCTTATTCTACCCATTCTGCTAGCAATTAGTTTGGCATAATTGGGCATTTTAAGAGCTGCATAATTGGGCGTGTTTAAGAGCATCACAGGGGCATAATTGGGAAGTTTTTGGAGCACAACGAGCATAATTGGAGGGAAACATGTTTCTTTTATGCTCCTTATCGACCTGCATCGGAGGAGAGGTTGCGGAAATAGACCTGTCTGGTGGCCAATCTTGACGCGGTCGACTCGAGTCAGGTAGGCTCTATATCCATTCCGTTAACAAATATTTTGGCATAATTAGGCGTGTTTAAGAGCATAAAAGCAGCACAACTGGGAAGGGTTTGGAGCATAGCGAGCATAGCTTAGGGCACGTGGTAGTATATAATTGGACGTTTTTTATAGCATAAAAGTGGCTTAATTGGGCAGTTTTTGAAACATATTGAGCATAATTGGGAGGAAACATGGCAACATGTTGTTTTAATGCTCCTTATCCGGCAAAATGCGTAAAAAATAGGGGAGAAAAGAATAATGTATATAGCCTAGAGCTTTTCCCGCCGGGGTCGGGGGATACATTCGCACATGGCTTGCAAAAATATGTTCTCCTCCAGACCACAAAAAAAATCCGCACGTTTCCAGCGCGAAACTAAAACTCTTGCTATTTTCATATGCGCTGCTTTTTGGCTCGACCGGCTACTGCAGTCGTTCGAGATCCCCGATATTCCCATCCGATGGTACACCTTCAAGAAGCGCCCGGCGCAGCCCGCCGTCGAATCGCCGGAAGATACCGGGCGGGAACCATCAGCAGCGGACGAGGACCAGCAAGCGGCGGAGGCGGAGGGGGGAGAACTAGACGAGGGGGGTGAGGACGAGGACGTGCAGGAAGAGGCTGCGCCTCCGCCCCCAGCCCTGAAGGCTGTGTACGCCCCGGGGGATGGAAGGCGTTTTTTGCTCGCTTTGGGGACCTGGGCACGTGGGGCAATATTCGAGTGCTCCTGGGAGGTGAAGGGGGGGGGTCGTTTTTAGTATAGTATTATAGTAGTAATTAGGCGTTTTTTACTCGTTTTGTGCCCCCAACCGACGCGTGCAACGGTGGAGGTAGCACCATTTTTTTCTGAGGCTTTTCCCGTGAGGAGCGCTACATCGCACCCATCACCCTGTGTTGAGAAAAACCGTAAGCTATACGTCCGATACGTAACCCCGTGGGCTAGATGTTAAGGTTTTCGCCGTACCCCCCACCAAAAACCCATGGTGCTGCCCGTCGACACCATTTGTTAAGGTATTAGTGGGGTATTAGTCTGTTTGACCACTGGACACTGGTAAAAGGTTAACCGATTGCCTACCCAAACTAAGACTTATAACATAGGTGTCTCATGAATATTTCTTTGCGAGATTCACATCGGATTCAAAGGTATTGGGTAGTCTAATTACTAGTAGTTGAGGAGCTTGCGTCAGTCAGAAATATTTGGGCGAAAAAAGTGTCATCACTATCGTCGTTTTTTGTGCCCCCAACTCGACAAAACACCGGTTGGAACGACTGACCGCTATGATGATTACACGCTTTGAGCAAATATGGTATGATATATCGATGGAAAGGGTCGATAGGAAAGAGTGTTCGCTGTCGGAAAACCTGTCGGCGCTGCAGCGGTAGATCATGCAGTAGCTGGCGCTGAGCAGAGGTTGGGGTAGAGCAAAAGCAGAGTGAATTAATCTCTCACAGCACAGGCGTCGAAGCTGCCTGTACTGACGGTTTCGTATCCTAGTAAACCGCCTTTCCATATGGTACAAAACTCAAATACCCTTTTGAGTCGTTCTTGCACTACAAATATCCTGACATTCGCACCTCTCTCTCTCCATCCCAACCTTTCGAAAGAAAATAACGCAATACCCGTCAAGAGCCGCCAGCTGGAAACGTATGATACGCACGATGTACGGTCAACCCCGAGAAGGACTATAGCTTCCAGCGATCGAAGACATCTCCTGATGTAACAGCAGTAGCAATAGTGAGTTGTCGTACGGCCACGGTGCAACACAAAAAACCTAAAACCTAACCCCACCTCATAACCTCTTCTTCTTCTCGCTCAATAAACTCCCGAGGTAAAATTCCTCATTCGCGACCTATGATACACGCGATTTACGGTCAACCCAGGGAAGTTTCGCAGCATTCCAGCGATCGAAGATAATTCCTGGTTTAACAGCAGCAGTAACAGCGAGTTGTCGTACAGCCACCGCGCAACACAAAAACCTAAAAACTTATCACCACCCCAAAACCTATCGCTCCTCTCTCTCTCTAAAAACCCGCCCAGGAAGAATTCCCCATCCGCGAGTTCCCCGCGGGATACGGGCCAGCATCTACCGCCCTCATCGGCCCCCGCCCCCCAACGGTCACCACCCTTCGCTACAGCGGCCCCGCCGCCGCCGGCGTAGACGCCTCATCTTCTGGGAAACCCCGCGCGGGGGGAGGGGGCGTTGACCTTGGCGAAGGAAGGGCGGAGCTTCTTGTGTGCGGGTGTGATGATGGGGGGGTCACAGTGCGGCCTGCTCTCGCGGCGGGGGTGTACGCTAGGGTGCAGGCGCATGGTGGGGATGCGACGGTGGCGGCGGCGGCTTCTTCTTGCGATGGAGAGTGGATCGTTAGCGGCGATAGTGATGGGTTGTTGGCGGTGCACCGGTTGAGGAGAGAACCTTTTGAGGTATGGAGGGCTCGAGAGAGAGACGAGGGGGGGGGGGGAGGGGTGTACTCATTTCATGCATAGCTGTAGTCGTATGACCATAGACCCTCGCATATCTACAGATCG
>JAYJMJ010000354.1:6596805-6607342 GCA_036873875.1 Laminaria ephemera
TCTGCTCTCGTCGGTGTTCTTCGGCAGGGCGTTGTGTGACTTGCTGCGTTATTCCGAAATCACACATATTTGAAGATCATTGCGCCCTTTCTCGTTTAGAATCAAATTGCTTTTTTTTCGTAAAATCAAATCCAAATTGGAAAATATTAATCCAAATTGGATTTTTCTTTAACTCGTTAAGCCAGGCCCTGAGAAGCCAGGGAAGTACAAAGAGTAGCCTTTCGAGCGCCAACTATTTAGTACCTGGTAAATATTTTTAAGAAGCAGATACTCGCAGGTACCAGGTAAGCAGTACTGCTGCTGCTGCTGCTGTTACACGAGCAGGGACTCGTATTATATCATATCGCTCATACATGCTGCTTGTGTATGTACCACCATCCATACGAAAAAAAAATACGGTACCTATGTAAATACATACGTGGAAGTGTGGTGAGCTTAAGCTTTATTTTTCCCCATCCGCCGGAGGATAAAAAGAAAAAGAAAAAGAAAAGGTACCTCTGGTGCACCACTATCCAATTTGCGCTTGCATATGTTTCAAACAAACCTGCTGCTGGCGATAAAACATCTCCAGTCCGATAGCCAGCGGCTCTCCCCGCGGCACCGTCACGCCGTGAATAGCCTTGATGACATTGAACTGCATACGGTGGTGCAGGGGATGCGTGTGCGTCTCGCCGAGGCACACAATCCTCTGCGAAAACCCCGAAAACCCCATCCCCCCTGGCACAATCAAGCGCTCAGGCTCCGCCGGCACGAAGCTTCTCTTGCGCGTGTCAAATATCCGCTCCTGTTTCACATCGTACGAAGGTGGGCCTCTCGGTTTCGTGAGCACCCCAGGGGCCAGGCCAGCTGCGACGATCGCGGTGGTGCCAGCTAGGAATCCCTCTCGAGTGATGCTGTCCGCGGGACCAGACCCATGAGGCCCACCGTTAGTCGTAGATGACGTTGTTGACATGGACAAAGGTGGTACGCGATGCCTCCTTGCTGCTGCTCCCCGAGATGCTTCTGGTGTTGTTCTTGTTGCACCCACTTCGGGGTGGCCGGGCAATGGGAGGGAGAGGGCCGGGACTCGCAGGGTTGATGGTGGTGGTGGCGCGAGAAAGGCTTGAGCTCCCTCGTTGCTGAGGTGCATCAGCAGCAGGGGCAGCATCAGCATTCTCAGGGAAAACGTTGCACATGGTGGGGTCATGCTATGAGGCATCAGTCTGCTTGACAACATTCCCGATAGTTGGCCTTGCCCCTCTCGACGAGGAAGCGAGGGATGTGGACGGTGCCGAAAGCACAGCCTAAAGTACTTTACAGCACGGATGGGTGAAGATGGCGAGGATGCCTTCCCGGGGCGTGGCTGCTATGTCGGCGGCGTGCTCGTAACGTAGCGCGGTGGAGTGCTTCCACAAAAAAGTTGTTCCCAAAAACGGTGGGTTTCCACGCCGAGAATGGCGTTTTTGAAAAGGGGCAGTTTCTGACAGTTCCGTGTGGATGGTGTGAGCTCTCGTCTTACCCGCGGCACGCGGCAACGTTTCGGACCTCGCCGGAGGCCGTCTGTAGATCCCGATGGCATTGTCTTGTCGCAGGTAACTTTTTTGGACTGGCAGCGAACCCGCAAGCGTGTGAATCTCTTCTCTGATGATACGCACCCCCCTCATAGATATGCCGCCGTTTCGTTTTTTTTGGGCACGTGCCTACCAGACGGTGCCTCACATTTACCCAAAGTACTCGTAGAAGTCTTGTGCCTTGCTCCCGATAGGCACGCACGCACGTGCCAACATAAAAACTCGATTAAACCGTACCCTGGTAAATAGGTTACAAGATTTATCTACGCGTGTCACTATAGGATAGCGATGAGTTAGTGTGAGAACAACCAACAATGATGGTGTTGATGCAAGTTGTAGTTAGTTGTTTGTTGTTGTTTGTTGTTGACCTCGATGGTGCGCGTTATTTTTCTACGGGGACTTTTCATGGTGTGCTTGTGTGCTTTCATGGTGCTTTCACGATGTTTTCATGTTTCATGGCGCTTGCATGAAAGTGTCACGGATAATGCAGAGGTCATTGAAATTCCCAAAATGCCCCATGGGGAGTCCGATGAAGCTTTCATGAGACTTTCATGAAAATCTTTCATACATCTTTCATGGCCCTCTCCATAAAAGGATAAAAGGGGGTATGGGAGCCTCGTGATTTTCCACGGAACCCCGTGAAATGTCATACCACGAAGAAATCGGCATAAAAGCGGCATGAAAGCCCCATGATAGCACTACAGTATGAACTCAAACACCACCCTGGATGTACCATGAACGCACCATGAAAACACCAGGAAAGCACCATGCAAGCACCGCAAGCACCATGGAAGTCAATGAAAGCACCATGAAAGCACCACGAAAGCGAATACACCACCATGAAATCATCATGAAAGCGCATACACATCCATGAAAGCACCATGAAGGCCACATGGAGCACCACGGAAGCACCATGGAAGCATCGTGGAAGTCCATGAAAGGACCAGTAAAGCCCATGGAAGCAACATGAAAGCACAATGAAAGTCCATGAAAGCATCATGAAAGCGCGTACACCACCATGAAAGCACCATGAAAGCACCATGAAAGCGCCACGAAAGCGCATACACCTCCATGAAAGCACCATGAAAGCGCATACACCACCATGAAAGCACCATGGAAGCGCATACACCTCCATGAAAGCATCAAGAGATGACAATGAAAGCACCATGAAAGCGCATACACCACTTGAAAGCGCCATGAAAGCGCATGCACCTCCATGAAAACATCGTGAAAGCCCCACGAATCACCATGAAAGCATCATGGAAGCGCCGTGGAAATGCATGAAAGCACCATGAAGAAAGTCCATGAAAGCACCATGAAAGCGCATTCACCACCACCATGAAAGTGACATGAAAGCACCATGAAAGTGCATACGCCTCCATGAAAGCCCCATGAAAGCCGCGTGAAGCACCATGGAAGCACCATGGAAGCACCATGAAGCACCATGGCACCATGAAAGCCCTTCGAAAGCGCATACACCTCGATGAAAGCACCATGAAAGCCCCTCGAAAGTGCATACACCTCGATGAAAGCACGATGAAAGCATCACGAAAATGCATGATCGCACCATGAACGCACCATGGAAGTTGCATGAAAGTCCATGAAACCACCGTGAAAGTGCATATACCACCACGAAAGCATCGTGAAAGCCCCATGAGAGCCTATTGAGAGCACCATGAAAGCCCCATGAAAAGCGTGCACACCTCCATGATAGCCCCGCGAAAGCACCATGAAAACGCACACACTTCGACGAAGGCACCATGGAAGTGAGTACATCTTCTCGAAAGCACCCACGGGGAGCCCGCGAAAGCTCCCTGCAAGCGCATACACCACCATGACCGTACCACGAAAAAACACCATGGAATCACAATGAACGTCCTATGAAAAATCCAACGCACCATGAAAGCACGGTGAGGGTCCACGAAAGTAGCATGAAAGTACCGTGAAAGACCCACGAAAGAGCCATGACAGCACAATGAAAACACATGGAAAAACCACGGAAGGCCCATGAACATCCCGTTGAACTACCATAAAATCACCACGGGAACCCATGAAAGTACCATGAAGGCCAATACAAAAATCCCATGGAAGCACCATGATAGTACACACCACACCACCATCCAAGCACCATGAAAGCATGGAAGCACTAAGAGAGTGCATGAAAGCGCCTACAACTCCCTTGAAAGCCCCAAAATAGGCAAATTCCACGAGCGGCAAGTGCGTATCCCAGTCATCCTGTCTTTCGTTGACGACCATCGCAAGCATTTGAGCCATGATGTGATTCATTCGCTCGACGACACCGTTGCCGTTTGGACGGTAGGTGCTCGTCACTATTTCCCGCAAGCCCTTGCAGCTTCCGCACGGCGGTGACAGCTTGGAGCATAATGGAAGGCCGTTATCGGAGAGAAGGCTACCTGGAGACCCCTATACAGGGATGTAGATGTTGGCAGGATGTCGGCGGTGCCTTTCGCCGTAAATTCTGCTGCAAAAACGGGGTACATGCTTGCGCGTCGGCTGAAGTGATCCGTCAAGAGTATGGTGTAGGTGCTTCCCCGCGATGTAACCGGGAGGGGAACACAGTAGTCAACGCTAGCAGCGACACCATGGCCGGGTGGCAAGGGGAGAGAGAGGACGTGCCAGCGCGCCTTCTGCCGAGAGGACTCACTTGCGTGCCTGGCAATGGAGACAGCGACGAAGCAACCACCGCGTGCAGATGTTCATGCCAATTCACCGGAAAAAACAGTAGAGCATAGGAAATGTGTGAGTGACGCCAAGGTGGCAGCTCGTGTTGTTAACAACGTGGCAAGCATATATAATCCACGTGCCAGGTACGCGTTAATAGCGGAACACAAATTCGAGTAGGTTCGTCGTCTACAAGGCGAGACGCGCGCCCTCCAGGTTTGCCAGGGCAAGTGGGTGCCGGGGCGTTAGTTTCCGCACGAGCGGGAGCGTACCGTTGTCGTTCGTGTAGAGACACCCTTTGTCAGCTGCATCACGTACTTCCAACAATGGGGATTATTTACGGGACGGAGTATGTTGAAGGAAATCGTCCGGTAAAGCTGAGAGACTTCATTGGAGGATACATCGAATGGCGGCGTCACAGGCCGGTTCGGCTCGTTGTGCACGCACCCAATCGGTGTGCGAGTATCGAGATACAGATTCAAAAACTCGATTCCTGCCAATGTGGGTATCTCGGGGAGAGAGGCTGGAGTGTTGGCGCCCAAATATGCACCGGGGGGGGGGAGCACACCGAGCAAGGGCGCAGCCGATTTGGTCACATCTGTGGCGTGTTGGGTCGGCGCAGAAGCAATAGGACTGACGGATCGCGCGGACGAACAGTCAGAAGACGACGTGTGGTCCGTGGTTGTCGCGGGATCCACACGGTGTGGCTAGCCGTGAGGTGGATGGTGAAGTAAGGTCCGAGTGGTCGAAACCACAACCCACGACAGTCTGGTGCTTGCAAGCGGTGGTGGCTTGACGGCAGCGCGTCCGAGTCAACAGCTCTGGCGGGAGGCGGAGCCACGTGTGCAACAAAAACATGAGCGCGGTTGGTCCCGGCATCAAGCGACGCTGAATAGGACACAGCAAGGGGCGCCTGAGAACCGAAATCTGGCACACGCCCGGCTGAGTATGTGGGGACAGGGAGAGCAAAAAAAGTATGATCGCAACGCTGCTGTGTCCGACGAAGCGACAGCCAGGGCAGGAAGAACAGGAGGGGTAACTTGCAACGCAGCTTTGTCTAGGGCGGTAGTCGATGAGGCAGGGGCTGCTACCCAATTAAAGTTCGGTGCGTTGTCATATTGTAGTGGAGGGACAGGTGCGGAGGAAACAGTGCCTTCACCGAGGCTGGCGCCACCAGCAGAAAAATGGGGTATTGTGAAACAGGCACTGCAAACACAGACGCGGCGGGGGAACCGCCGACAGGTGTGCTGGCAGAAAATAAACCGGTCGAAGCCTTGCAGAGCGACGTGAGAAGGGGCACAGGCAGCGAGTTGTTCAGACGGAGCTACGAGGTCGTCAACTTTAATCTGGGGCCTGTGTTGGCAAAAATCGCGAAAAATGTGCGGGGAGAGTGGTAGACCACTCAAGCTGGAGCTCACATCCACGGTGGAGGGTCTACCAAGGAGAAGGCTGCGAGATAAAATGAGGAAAGTGCGGTTGTTCATCGAACGGCGTAAAGCGGCTGCGACCGCTTTGATCACGCTCTGTCGTAGGCAGTGGCAAGCAAAAGAGGAAATCAACGTTCCCGTTGGCACTTCCTTTACGATACTCCGAGATGTAATTGTACGCCGTGAGGATGTTCAGCTACCGCTGCACGCCCGGGTTGTGTTCTGCGATCTTGTCGAGGCTTGCGACCGTCTTGTGGTTGAACAAGTATGGAAAGTGGTGCCTCACAGATATTCGCGAAGGCGTTTGATGCTCTAGACTGCCTGTACTGCCCGCTTCTAGATCCAGCGGAGTCCGGTGGTGCTCATACTTGATTGCAGCGCGGTTGACGAACAGGATGATCACATGGTCGGCCCCTTGTTCTTGTTCGAGGGTGGCTCCGAAACCGTCCACACTGGCGCCAGAGTAGAGGAGGGATGGACGGTGGTTGTCGATGACCAGGCGTCCCAGTCGGGGTAGACCACGATCGGGGGCGTCGATAATTCGGCAAGCAATTTCTGCACAACGGCCTCCACGGCAAGTGTGCAGACGAACTCGACGCCCTGTTTAAAGAGAGAGAGGTGATTGACCGTATCTGCTTCACCATATCGCGCAAGAAGTTCCTGCAATAGGATATACCGACCGAAAGGGAGCGTAGCTGGTCAAAATCGTCAGGCACGGGCATTTTCGTTAGAGCTTCCACCTCTCTATTGTTCGGCTTGACGCTCGTTGGAGAGATGGTGTGACCGAGGAACTCCGCATCTGTGGCACCGACTGTAGCCTCCGAGAGAGAGAGCTTGGGGCTGTGTTTCCGCGAGAGCTGGAAAAGATCTTCCATGTTGGGCACACGACGAGCGGATGCGTTGGCGCCGAAGACGATGACGCTGTCAAGGCAGGCGGCGACACGGTCGGGGCCTTTGATAGCTTCGTTGGTGGGCTTGACGAACCATCCCGGAGAAGCGCTGCTTCCTTGTTGCATGACCAGCCGCTCGGCGAGTTATCTGATGAAGCGAAAAACGATGTCGAAAATGTTTGGCCGGTCTTGAGCTTGTCGAGGATTCAATCGACGCGGGGGGATGGAGATTTGGCCAAGGATTCTGAGTTTGTTCGGCGTCTTGTAATTGATCGTAGTGCGAATGCCCGCGGACTTATTTGGTAAGACAACAAGTGGGTTCTTCCATGGCGACGTGAGTCGTTGATGACACCAGCCGCGATAAAATTGTCCAAAACCACGTCAGTTTGTTTTGGTGGTCAGAGGATAATGTAGCAGGGACGAAGCGTGACCGGAGAGCTGTTCGACGAACCGAACTGTTGAAAGGAAGCAGGGGGCAGGAGCCAAAACTCGATTGAGGACTACGAAAACACGTCTGTGAGTTCCGCCAGGACACCGCCCAACTTGTCGACGACGGCCGGAGCCCAACCAGGACCGTGCAAGTCAACCGAATTTTCGCATGTGGGGTGGCAGGCGATCCCATGCTTCCAGCAAGCTCGTACGCTGGTAGGCGCTTGAGCGTTCCAACAAGGCAGACGCAGGTGCGCGGTCGGCAGGCGGGGACGGAGAGGCCGCTGGTTCGTTACGAGCCGGAGCAGTTTTATCGCGACGATGATGAGTGAAGGGGTCCACGCACTGTGGTGGCCGTAGGATCTGGCTCGTGTCCTCAAAAGGAACGGTAACCAGGCCTGGTACGGTGAAATTACACGCGCTAGTGTTTGCAGGAAAATAGAGCGGGAACTCAAGTATCGGGCAGGAAGGCTTCGATAGGCACGCGAGGTAGTAGGCTGGAAGAAGCGCCGAGCAAAGCTCCCGGTTCTAGTTCAGCGGTGCCTGCTATCGGGATGAACTGGCGGCGGTGTTAAGAAGTTGTTCGTCAGCCGAACAGTAGGCGGTAGCGTATAACATCTCGACGAGATAGCAGCCGGCAGGGGCCGGGGCACCGTTGCTGCGAACCAACAAAGCGGGATCGACGAGTTGGTGGTCAGTTGACAGCCAGATGCCGATATTACCCGCATAAAAGAGGTGGAAGCTAGCAGCGGTTGCCGAAGAGTCGGAAACAAGTGCTGTGCGAAGCTCTATGTAGCCCTGGGTACGGCAGCGTGAGATATCCTGAGACGTGATTATCGTCCGGGCGAGGAGCCATCGTACGGAACGAGCGGTCATTGAAATGCATGCAGCTACTGCGTCGAAGCAGCACGGCGTGATGCATAGCTTCGGATGGAACGACGTGTGCCCAAAACGGCGACCGATACCGTCGGCTGGTCGTTGTGGAGGATCTTCACGCTCGAGAGAACTGCGGTGGAAGTCTGGAGGGGTGGGGTTTTGCAGAACCCGCCCCACGATCGGGAGGATTTGCAGACGGCGGAGGCCGTTTCTGTGGTTTTCATGCCCGCCAGGGTGTGGCTGTTGATGAAAGTTTGTGGCGAGTGGCGAGGTCGTATCCAAGAGGACGACGCAGCCGAATCGTACGGTAGCAAAAGTCTGGGGCTCTCTCTCTCTGTGGGAGGACTGATCCCAGGCAGCTTCTAGCCTTGTCGGGTCCAACTGTTTGGGTCCTGGGCATGAGACGCGTTCGCATGGACCGACCATTTATGCAGTTCTCGGAATACTACGGGAAGGGGCCTAGGGCTCATGACCGGTCCATCTTGACTAGAAGGGTGAGACATCCACCACGTAGACGAGAGGAGTTTTCAGTGCGTCAGCAGAAAAAAGTGTTATCAGCATTGCCCGTGCAGGGCGTGAGATATTTTCTCTCGGATAACTTTGTCGCGACTCGTCCAGGCAACGGGGGGGGGCGATACAGCGCCGAGCGCGTAGCGTTGGTTAAGCGTAATGGGGGACATCCGTCGTCCACCGGCTCATTTGCCGCCGGTGGAACACCGGAAGCCGACGATGAAGGCACCCGTCCTCTACCGGCTCGTTTGCCACCAGCGGAATGACAGAGGCCGAAGACTAACCACTCGCCTAGTCAAGAATAACACCGGTTTCGACAATATCCAGACTCTCTATGTCGATAGCGCGCAGCGAGAGATTCCGACGGGCCTTGTACGAGGACCTCGAGCAGAGCGGCCATAGTGATTTTGATTTCCGTATCCGCAGCTCAAGACAACCCTGAGTAACTTTGTGGGAGCCTCACAATAGGTCGTGAAAAATATCCGCGAAGAGTTACCACCAATGTCGTCTTCACGGGGACCAGGAGCGAATCAAGTTCCTGGTTCCGACGGTGAACTCACTGCGACAAACATAGTATCGTCTTTACCGGTGCCAAGGGCAATCCGTATACCTGGTTCCGGCGATGAAGAATGAAGAACCTACGGCAGCAACAATGCCGCCGCCTTCGCGAGGACCAAGAGCGCTCTGCATACCTGGTTCCGGCGGTGAATATCCTACGGCGGAAACAATGCGCCCTTCTTCGCGGGGACCAGGAGCGTTGCGCGTGCCTGGTTTCCGGCGGTGAAGAGCCTTCGGCGTTTGCACAACAACCGTCTTCGCGGAGGGTGAGAACGTCATGCTCGCCGTTATTCGGCGGTGAAGGACATACTTGGGTGCCAAAGACGCGACCGTCGGTCAGCGCGTTTGTTTCGCTTCCCGAGGGTGCAATCGGCCGAACGGGGAGCTCAAACGTACCGCCGTTGGTTTGTCAATGAGTAAGAAAGGTTCACGGTCGGGGCCCGTCGGAGCTGTTGTCCGAGTCTGCATCGTGGTGATGAACATCACGCATCCGATTCTGGGCTCGGCCGCTGAAATCACGGAACCGAGCCGTGTTGAGCCACTGAAAATCACGCGCCCGAGTCTGTGTCGATTCGCTGAAGTCACGGAACCGAGCTGTGTCAGGCCGGAGATAATCACGAGCCCGGGTCTGTGTCGGGCTGCTGAAATAACGGAACCGAGCTGTGCCGGGCCGCTGAAGTCATGCTGATTTGTAAACCATCCCCAGCTGATGCTCCAACTCCGGGTCTACGAGAGGTTCCCCATGTGCGCGCCGAGCTGAAACGAGGCTCAGATCTATTAATAATATCTGATGCTACCGTAGTAAGTTGAAAAGGTCGGTGCTGGTAGTCGTTAGACCGACCGAGCAGACACGTTGCGTCGAGGATGTGAACAGGTTTTGATTATGCTTGCAAGGGGTCGCTTCTGGGCAAAGAAAGTCTAGGAGGACGCGATGCGAAAAGTTTAGCTGCGGGCGAGAATAGTGAACGTGGGGGTGTACAAACACCCCAGTTCCTCTCGTCTTGACGACGTCTTATAGCAACGTCCCTCTACAGCTTTTCGCTAGCTGTGATGTAGTTGTGGTCGCCCACTCAATTGATCCACCGGATAACCTGCGGTGGGTTGCTTCCAAATGTGGCGGGAGTAGGCGCGATGGCATCTCCACAAAGATGACGTGCCAGCTCTTCATCGAGACGCCATCGCGCTTACCCCATCCACCCACCTTCCGAAGCAACCCAGTCGAAGATTCTTCGGTAGATAAACGGAGTGGACGACTACAACTACACCACAGCTGACGACTTTCTGCGCGACCTTCGCGACTACACTTCGACAAACGACAACGATACGACAAAACGATAAAAGGCCGAACACCTCCCAGGGAGACAGGGGACACAGCAACAAACGGCAGTAGCGAACGAGAGCCATTAGTGCTATGTCAGAAGATCAGCGTTATATTATTCCGATGAAATGTTTGAACATGTACAGATACACGGGTGGGCGGACCCTCCCCCCTTGCCGCAAGGGGGGGGGGACCCACCCCCCCTGCCCAAAGCCCCCCCGTAACAAAAGGGCGAGCTGGAGTAAGGTGGGATAGCGCAGTCGAGAAAGTATGGCAGGATATAGGAGGAAACCCAGA
>JAYJMJ010000354.1:6610587-6620937 GCA_036873875.1 Laminaria ephemera
ATCAACATCCCCCCTACCGTGAAAATGATGTTACAACATCAACATCCCCCCTACCCTAGTGTTGGTGTAAACAGTGTTAAAGAGTGTTGGTGTTAACAGTGCTTAAGAATGTTGCCCCTATCACACGACAAAGCATCCCCATCCCCGGTCTACTTCATCACCTGCGCGGACATCCCGCCACGTCCCAGCTCACTCAGCTCCAAACTGTCGGAATCAAACAGCCGGTTTGAGCTGGAGTCCTCGAAGCACCCCACGAGCTCGGTGCCACTAGGCATGCTGGAGGCGCACGCTATGGGGGGGAGGGGGCCCGCGTAGAGGGTCTTGTAGTATCCGACTTCGCCTTGCAGAGGCCAAGTGTATGTGCCCGGTACCTTGGGGCTGTAGTCTTCGTCGTCTGTGAGGCCGTGATAGTCGTTAAAGGTGTCCCAGATGTGGTACTAAACATACGGCATCAATACGCGCACGAGATGAAGCAGAGGGGGGAAGAGGGGGGTCGTACTCATTTGTTGCTTGCCTTAGTCATTTGGCCTTTGACCACGCATCCCTTTCGAGATAGGATTGAAACCTAAGTCCAAGCCAGAAGTGGAAGCCGACTGTTTGTGCGTACTTGTTCGTTATATTGATTTCCTTCGTATGATATCGCCTTCCTTGAAAATGGAAGCAAATACATAAATTAATCAAGTAATTGGCTGTTGTCTTCATCCTTGGTGAGACCATGGTAGTCGTTAAACGTGTCCAAAGCGTGGAACTGCGATTGACGAAAGACGGAGAGGGTAGGTTTCATTGGGAAAGATATACCAGGTATATACAGGTAATGTTTGAGCGGTGATATGTGTATATGTCCCACACGTGGTACTATAGCATGCGTGCCGGAGAAGCCAGTAAGATCGTGAGCGGTGGAGGGAGTGGGTTGGGTTGAAAACAGATATGATACCGATACCGGTAAGACCATGAGCAGTGTCGAATGTGTCTCAGATGTGCAAGTAGCACCGTGGAATATACATACAGGAGACACCGGTAAGACCGTGGTCGGTGTCAGAAGAGGTGCCGTTTATGTGGTAGTGATGGTAGTGATGGTAGTGATGGTAGAGGTGCACCTAACTTCCCAAAGCCTCCTCACTTGAGGAGCTCTGCATTTTACCCAAAAACCGAGTTTGAGAAAGATCGTAAGTTAACCCGATGAACCCTCCCATGGTCTAGGTACACAACGAATGGAAATATTATGACACAACGATGTCGGATAGCTCTTCAGCTAAACAACCCCGTCATTCAGACAAAAAACTGGAAAATGGTCAAAACGTGCTTCCCGTATCGCAGGATACTTGTCCACTGAAAACTGAAATCCTCGAGCTGCAGTGGTGACGGTGTTGCAGATGTGGTACTGAAATACGTGCGCGATAAGCAGGTAAGGCCGAGAGCGGTGTGTTTACCGTGTACCCGGTGTGGTACTGAAGTGTTGTATTACAGCGCATATCATACGTGCACGATATTACAAAAACACCACGAGCGGCGTTGAAATACATCCCAGATGGGGTGCTGAGGCTCATTCTTGTCGAAGCCTTTTTTTCCCCAAAAGTTCCAAATTCTCGAAATATTTGGGAAATTGTGTCGAACCACGGAGGCGTTCTGTCATGTTTTTGGAATTTAACAAGAGTGCGAAGAAACATGGAAAGCTCAAATTTCCAGATTTTCAATTTGTCTGGCATCTATTTTGGAATGTACAGTAGTTTGTTTGTTTCAGAAAGTTTTGAATTTTTCAACAAAGAAGCTTGCTTCGATAAGAATGACCCTGAAATACGTGTAAGAGAAGACAGCAAGACCGTGAGCGGTTCAAAACATGTCCCAGATGTGGTAATGAAATATCGTGACATGAATACATGCACCAGAGACAAGCAGGGGGTGGATTGCGTTCAGACGATAAATTACACCAAACACCCCAAGTACTCCAGAACCCTGCATGCTGTAACATTCGTCCTCGGAAAGACCGTGAGCGGCGTTAAACGTATCCCAGATGTGGTACTGAGGCATTTCACGGAGGAAGCAGGAGGTGGGACGTGAATGATACCGGTAGCACTTAAGCCGTGTTCAACGTGTCTCAAACGTGGGACTGAAATACGCGCACGAGAAATGCAGGGGGTCGGTCGCGTTTAAACGATTAATTCCACCAATATTGACGAAGGCTCCAACGGCAGAGGGGCTACCCTCATTTTCTTTACCTAACATTGGCTGCTCGTGCGCGTGGTTCAGTACCTCACTCAAAAACGGACTTGACACAAGTGTCTTTTTTGTTCATGCTGTGTCTTTTTTGTTGGAGCACCTTCACAAGCGTAGCCATGGCGGTGCACATCGTAAACCCGACAAGCACGTACCTGGTAGTAGATAGCCACTCGCGCGAGTGGCTCTGGGTCACTGAAAAATGAAGCTATATAAATCGTTTAAACGAAAAAACTACCATACATACCCTTGGTATAGTAGCGTTATACATATCAAGCCTGCGTGATGTAGGCTTCGTCCGAGGAAAGACCGTGCGCGATTTTGAACGTGTCCCGCATGTGGTACTGAAATATATTGCAGTACGTGCACGAGAAGCGGGAACGGCCGTGAGCAGGCCGGTACTGAAATACACCAGCTTTAGAATAACGAATGGTTAAATCCAAAAACAAGCATCTGAAATACACTGTTGTTGGCCAACGTTTTGTCAAAACAACAAAACTGCCGTACGAGTTTCTATCGGACAAAGCTCTCACACGGGTCAGGCATAGGTCGGGGAGTTGGGGTACGGCGTTAATTTTTGAAACGTTAAATAGGTGTCCCAGATGTGGTACCAGTACTGAAATACGTACGAGAGAAGCGGGGGCTGGGTTCCGTCCAAGACGTTGATGACACCAGTGCAGACCATCAGAGGTGTTAAACGTCTGCCAGCTGTTGTGCTGAAATACGCGCAAGCGGAAACAATGTGACCGTGAGCGGTGTTGAACGTCTCCCAGACGTGGCACTGAAATACGCGCAAGAGAAGAAACCACCGCACGTATACTATCATCAAGATTAAAATCAAGATAACACACTCCCTCGGACGATTTTCGAGGCTGATTTTCTCGACAACGGGGAGAGTGCAACCGCCGAGCAATGCGTCTATATACTCGTATGGAAAGCTCTCGACGAGACATTTCCGAAGCCACAAATCTCGTCGCGTGTTGTGTGTTGTGTGTTGTGTGTGCCCCCCTTGCTTTGGAGATAATTGGCTCTGAAAATTGTGTCAGGGTGTGTGTTATCTTGCGTGTTATACGGTAACACCATGAGCGGTGGTAGGGGTGTCCCAGATGTGGTCGTACTGAAAATTCGAAAATGCTTGCACGAGATGAAGCAGGGGGTGACAATTGTTAAAAAAAATGAAACGAGCCTCGAAGATAAGCTTAAAGTTGACGTATTTTACAGCCAACGCTTTATGTACTGCTGTGCAGGTTTGTTCGATGTAGACTAACATGCAGGCTCTACGTCGTATTTCCTTAGAGCCGTTCGTTCTCAATCTCCCACGAGGTGCGTTGCTGCTGCAGTGTACCTGGTACACCTTTATCGTGCCCAACGACTATAGTTTTGTCCACACGGCCATATTGCTTCTCATATATATATTATTGGTTTGGCCAACCGTATAGTCTAGACGTGACGCATGTTCCGTATAGTCTAGACGTGACGCATGTTCCGTATAGTCTAGACGTGACGCATGTTCCAGTAGAGGTGCACCATTTTATTTCATAGCCTCCACACTTCAGGAGCTATATGCCCGACCCCAAAACAGATTCAGAGAAACTAAAAAGTGCTTCCCGATGAACAATCAATCCTCTGGCCTAGGCATACACAACGAAACACATTTCCAAAACAAGTACATACGAAATTCCCACAATTTTGGGTTAAGGAGCCCCGTCATTCAGAAAACGTCTCAGCCAGAACACGCTACCTCTGTCGTAGCACGCGTGATATACCATATACATACCACGTACGACAAGGGTACTGCTGTACCTCGTTTTTGGCCTTTGACCGAAATAATTCTGACGGGCGGGGGGGCTCCTCAACTTTTGAACTACTGTACATAGTAGGCAAACTCGTTGGAAAACCGTTTGTGGTTTGCAGTGATATTCGGTACCCAGGGTACCTGGTATGTACCTAGACTGTGGGATTGTCCATCGGGTTGAGCTTGCATTTTTCTCAAACCCCATTTTTGGCTGGGGTATAAAGGTCCTCAGGTGAGGAAGCTCAACGAAAAAAAGGGCGCACCCCTACCGAATGATGCGGCTCTACGCTATCTATCTCTTGGCGCGAACCCCGACCGTATGACACGAAACGTAAGGTGTCTCCTGGGATGGGTTAGGCTAGTGCCACGGCAGGGGTTTTACTGCTCTGTTAAACCCTTCGATGCGCATACTTCGTATCCACCTCTTGAGGACCGTTCGGCGTTTACTTCGTACCTCGTTAGGTCCGTTTGCGGTCTCCGACGAGGCGCGTTGCTGCCGCGATGCACCATAATCGTGTCGAATGGTTAGATTGTCTACACTGCCGGATTGGTTTTCACGAAACTTTATACTAACCCTTGAAATTAAAACATCCTCCGACCCAAACGCCTAGCAGGTACCGTATAACACGCACCACAACACGTCTTCTGGGATGGGTAAGGCGCGTTCTACAGTAGGATTTACTGCTGCATTTGCTACTTGGGTGTATACTTCGTACCTCTTTCGGCCCGTTTTCGATCTCCCACGAGGTGCGTTGCTGTCGCGATGTACCTTCATCGCTGTAGCTCTCGATGTCCATCTCCAGTTCGTAGTGTCCGAACGGGCAACACACAAAAAGATTCAGCTGCGACCTGCACAACAAACATGTTTCAGATCGATCGTTCTTTCGTTGTCAGGCTGGTGCTAGGGCAGGAGGGTGTTATACTAATATACTATCATTTTCACTTCCTCGTTTAGGCCACTGGGTCAAGTGACTCATTACCTCTCTCAATTTTTTTTTTTTTTCTGTTTTGCTTGGCGCAGCGCGTAGCAAACAATCCCAAGGTAGTGCATATCGCGAAATAAAAAAACCATAATAGCGAAGACAGCAAAAATATAGGGTAGTCACTCTTCAGAGTGGCTCTGATCGGCTGAAATATAACGATCTAAAGGTGCCCCCCCCAACCGAGGAACTGCTCTTATGTTTCGTTGAATACCTAACCCAAGGTACTGTTCATCGGGGAGCACTTTTAGTTTGCTCCAAATCAGTTTTTGGGTGAGGTATACAGATTCTCGAATGAGGAGCCTCATAAACAAAATGGGTGCACCTCTACCGCAGCATGGGTTATGTGTTTCAGTACATGCTCGCGTACTGTGCAGGGCCGTGGGTTGGCTGAATATCGGTCGTCGACTACTTATATATGCTGGCTAGATATTACAATTAAATGCTTTCCTCCCGCTCGAGGGCGTTGACCATCGGCCCGCCCTCGCATTCCCCTTCGTGGGGTTTCAGCACTTCGCTGACCTGGAGGCAAAAACACATGCGTGCGCGTATTTCACTACACGCTAGCGTATTTTGCAGGGCTGTGAGTTGGCTGAGTATGGGTCGTCGACTGCGTATATGTTGGCTAGACAGTACAAATGACTGTTTTCCCCCCGGCCGAGGGCGTTGATCATTGATCATTGGCCCGCCCTAGCATTTCCCTTCGTGGGTTTCCAGCACTTCGCTGAACTGGAAGCAAAAAACACATGTGCGCGTATTTCACTATATGCTCGCGTATGTTGCAAGACCGTGAATTGGCTGAATATCGGTCGTCGACTAATTTCATGTTGGTTAGACACTACAAATAACCGCTTCCCCCCCGGCCGAGGGGGCTGATCATCGACTCGCTCTCGCGTTCCCCCTCTTGGATTTCCAGCACTTCGCTGGCCTGGATGCAAAAACGCACGCGTGCTTATTTCACTACAGTACATGCTCACATATTTTGCAGGGCTGTGAGTTAGCTGAATATCGGTCGTCGATTATACGTGTTGGCTAGACAATACAATATACGTTTTGGCTGCAACGATTTCTAAACGACGGCGATCCTTAACCCCCAAATCGTCGGAATTTCATTCGTTTTTTGCCATATTTTTCAGTGTATACCTAGGTCCTTTGATTGTTCATCTGGTAGTACTTTTGTTATACCCCAAATCAGTATTGGGGAGAAGGATAGAGCTCCTCAAGTGAGGAGCCTCACAAAAAAAATGGTGCACCTCTACCGTAGAGTGCGTCGTTGCCATTGTCTTACCTCTTCATCCGAGACTACGTCCCTTACAGCTCCGAGCGCAGCCTCGAACATGAGCTTGTGTCCCGACAGAAGGGCATGTGTTAGGACGTTCCTGCCCCAAAGGTCCGTAGCCTTCAGCTCTTCCAGTACCTGACATAAAAACGATCGGGAAAACAAAATTCAATATTAAACATTAAATATTGAATATACAATATTGGCATGATAAATATTGGATATTAAATAATATTGACATATTATATGTCGGATATTAAATATTGATATGTTGAATATTGGATATTAAATGTTGGCATATTAAACATCGGATAATAAAATATTGACATACTAAATGTTGGATATTAATCGATACACTATTAAATGTACGTGTAGTACATAATATTTTTAAATGTCATAGCGCTGCCGCCATCGTGAAAGTACACTATCGCATTCTCCTTGGATATGTCAAGTTGGGGGGAGTGAGGAGGGACGGATGCTACGGCAGAGGTGTACCATGTTTTTTCTGAGGCTCCTCACCTGAGGAGCTCTCTACCTCTCCCAAAACCTGAGTTTGGGGAAAAATGAAAGTCCTACCCGACAAACAATCCCATGGCCTATTAATAGGTATACAACGAAATTTATTGCAAAAAGAAACATGAAATTCCGACGATTTTGGGTTAAGGAGCCCCGTCATTCAGAAAACGTTTCAACCTAAACGTGCTACCTCTATCGTAGAATGTGTCTTTGGGGGGGGGGGAAGCTTGTGCCCCGACACAAAAGCATGTGTGAAGACATCCTGCCCCAGAGGTCCTTAGCGCCTTCAGTTCCTCCAGTACCTGATGCAGGCAACACGCGGGCGCAGACAACATTTTGCTACACATATCATACCGGTATAGTTAGTTGACACATGCTACTAATAGTACGATAGGGATGCACTATTTTTTTTCTCGGGCTCCTCACTTGAGGAGCTCCAAACCTCACCCAAGCAATGATTTGGAGTTAACTGAAAGTGCAACCCGATGAGTAAACCCATGGCCTAGGTATACCAAAAAACATATCGCAAAACAAGAATGACATTCCGA
Organism: Laminaria ephemera; assembly: GCA_036873875.1. NCBI lineage: Eukaryota > Phaeophyceae > Laminariales > Laminariaceae > Laminaria > Laminaria ephemera. The sequence goes on from JAYJMJ010000354.1 coordinate 6,617,920, forward strand.
CGATTTTGGGTTAAGGAGCCCCGTCATTCAGAAACAAAAAAAGCAGAAAAGTGCTACGTCTATCGTAGCGCGCGTCTATATTGCTCGTTACATGTCTCCTAGGTCATGGGATTGTTCGTCGGGTCGCTCTCTCATTTTTTTCTAAAAGTCGGTAGAGAACTCCTCAAGTGAGGAAGCCGTGAGAAGCCTCAGAATAAGTATGCACACTCCTTCCCTTCCGTCGCATGCACCCACCATTACCACTGAGCTACCTATCTATGCAGTCTGACTGCATAAACGCAGTGGTTATGGCGTATCTCTAACAACGTGACTCAACAAGTGAGGCGCAAAAACCCCGGGACGTCACAACAAACCACCTCAATCAAGTATATTAACGCGTTTAAAATGAATCATACACTACACTGTCTGTCGGAGGGCAAAATAGAACAAAAACATAGTTTTTATAAAAAACATAGTTGACTCATACTAGTAGAATAAGTTCCTCGCACAGAAGACATATCGTGATGCATTGGGTCCGGGAACTATTAATAGGGCTTTGAAGCGGAACGAAGTCTCGACTGGATTTCAATCGACTTCGGCGAGGCAAACAAAACAAAAATGCTACGGTAGGGGGGTGTTATACTAATACACTAATATACTATCATTTTCACTTCCTCGTTTAGGCCACTGGGTCAAGTGACTCATTACATCTCTTCAAAATAAGCGTTTTTCGGTTTTGTTTGGCGCAGCGCGTAGCAAACAATCCCAAGGTGGTGCATATCGCGAAGTACAAAAAAAAAACAAAATAGCGAATGCTACAAAAATATGAGGTGGTCACTGTTCAGAGTGGCTCTGATCGGCTGAAATAAAACGACCTAAAAGGTGCCGACCCTTCCGTAGCCCCACATACAAGTTGCCGAGCACATACGTAGCGTTGTTGGCTGTTGCCGCCCACGTTTGTTTGTTTCTTCTCGCCGCGCAGACGGCGATGACGGAGAGGAGGCCAAAGGCTAACCCCATCCGGCGCATCTTGGGGCGAATGGGCTCGCCGATAGACGCCTTTAGCGGAGCCAGCGGCGACGAAAGTGATGCCAGACAGGTACCAGCGAGGGGAGGAAACCGATAAGGGGGGTTCAGGGTCAAACTGACGGTTGAGTGTCATTTTAGCGTGTGGAAGAGTTTTGCGGTCGGTCTTCGCCGTGCCCCACGGCCAGTAGGGAGATGACGAGACCATGCCAATACCCCAAACGCGGACGCATATACCACCGTTGCGAGGGTGGTGCGCGATTGTATACGATCGGAACTAACGTGTTGCGCCTCAGTGCACATCTATCTGTCGTCGCTGCTACTTCGTGGGAGGGTGTGGGGCACCCCCGCCCGTCCATATCGTGTATTGATAAATAGGCCACGCTCTCCTGTCTTTTCATATTTTCATTTCTGGCCCAAAAACGGCACTATCAACATCTGTCATATTATTCTGCCTTTCCCAGCACCAGCCAGGGTCTGTAGGTTAATCACTAACAGTGCAAGCCTGTGCTACCGCTTGTCAAGGGTGTACCAACGCGATAACCCAATATCGCGACACGGAATATTTGGTTATTCTCGACCCACCGCGGCCTCGCTACGGTCCTCAGGAAGACAGGTCGATGAAGGCCACGCGGAGAGTGCGGGAGAAGAAAAACCAGCTGGACTTGTTCCACGTTTGTCCATTACTAATGCACGAAAACGTGGGGGACGAAGCCGGCCGGCCCGTGTACAAGTTCGTTTTCGCGTGTCCAGGGAGAGCGGGGGCGCTGGTAAGCGCCCGGCGAGGGGACTGATCGTGTACTCGTGCGTTTACCTGTGGTGTATTTTGGTTGTGTGTGTTCGTTGCTTGCATGAGTGGTTTTGGGTGGTTGTGTTAGGATTAAATGTCTGCCTGATTGTTAGTGATCACATTTGTTTTTAAAATTGTTTGTGGTTGTGCTTGTATTTGTGCTGCGGTAGTGCTTAGGCATGCGTGTCTTTGTTTGCTTTTTTGTGTGCGTATGTTTATGCTCTGCATTTTATTTGTGTTTCCAGCGTTTTGGTCGTTGTATATGACGCGAGCAAGACCCATCCCAACGTTGATGCTCGACTTTGCTGGGGCCTTGTCCGCTGTCCAGTACAGTTGGGCAATACATTGGATGAGCAGCGTGGTTCGGCCTCATGGGTCAAACGTGGTGAGGTGGGGTGACGATATGCATGGACTGAATGTCAATGCCACAGTCTCACCCGGAAATATCTTCGTCTGCTCCTTATGGATGCATATCGTGGTTCATGTAGGCACTGCTGGCACCATTCCGCCGCTCGAATCTAACGCTATATATCATCGCCATCCGTTCTCTTGATAAGTAAAGATCGTTCGGCTTAGCCTCCGCGTGGCGAGGGCTCGTCAAGAAAGCGTCTCCAGTGCGAGAACGTTTTTACACCTGAATCCTACTGACATGTGTAAAACACGTGGAGTCCTGTGGCCCTGTGAATGGGAGGGTACGATACACTCGAGCTACGCGTGTTGTCGTGCAGCAGAAGCTGATATTCGCTGAACCAAGTGTCTGCGCCGGGGCAATCGCAAGTCGTCCGTTCACTGTTTTACCCTACAATAGTCAGCCTAGTAACAAGCGCTCCGCGACCCTTGTCTGCCTGCTGTCGCCAGGTCGGTGCCATGGCGGGTGTATGTCACTTCCATATGCGGGTGGCGCGAGAGGCGGGGATGGTGAGTAGAAAGCGCACAAAGACAGGCCGACAACGCGTCGCGCAGTACGGCGGGAGCAGCGCGTGCGTTTGGTACCTGGGTGATGGCCGTTGTGCTTTTCCATACAGTGTCGCGACTCAAATTGGATGTTACATGCGCAGCTATCAGTTAGCTTTCGTTCGTTAGGCGTTGTCGTTTATCATCCCCTCCACGTTTGTTGCGATTTATGGGCTCCCCTAAGTTATGGGCTCCCTTTTGAAATAGTCACACTCCCCTTCACAATTCACACCCCCCCTAAAATATTCATACCCCCCCTGAAATATTCA
>JAYJMJ010000354.1:6621037-6631313 GCA_036873875.1 Laminaria ephemera
GATATTTTTGGGGGTGTGTGGATTTTTTATGGGGGGTGTGAATATTTCAGGGGGGGTGTGAATATTTCAGGGGGGGTATGAATAGTTTAGGGGGGGTGTGAATTGTAAAGGGGGGTGTGAATATTTCAAAAGGGAGCCCATAACTTAGGGGAGCCCATAAATCGCAACACACGTTGCTGTTGTGTTTTCGTCACTGTTCTCGACCATCTCAACCACTGTACTCGCGGTTGAGGTGTGTTTACAAATGTTTTTTTGCGTGAGCACAGACGACCGGAACGACGTGAAACACGTAGTAGGACACAAGGCCGCACCGAACGGCGATATTATGCTGTACTCGCATTATTTTGTGTCGTGCTTGGGATGTTGAAGCCAGCTACCCAACCACACACCCCACTCACGCACCCCGTCAACCTATCCACCTATTCACCCGTCCCCCCACCCCCCCATTTAGCCATCACGTGCCGCCATACCATTCAGCACACATTGGTTTTATCTTCTCTGATGACGCGTCCGCTCTTTTTGATTCCCTTCCTTCCGTCGCCCAATCCACGTTCGAAACACCGTCGTGACTTCCTGGAATAACACAGACTGTGGTGCAGCGATCCTACAACGCGTTTGCCGTGCGGGTCCAGGGCGGGGAGGGGACCAAGCGGAAGGTTGTGCCTGCGAGCGACACGAGCGAAGGCGAACTGTGCATAGAGATGAGGATTAGGATCTACCCGGACGGACTGATGAGCAACCTCTTGCTACAACTGGCCAAGGTGTGGTGCAGGGGTGGCGGGCTTGCAGTAGGGTGAATTTTGCGCGTGAGGGGGATATCTATGGCGTGGTGTCATTTTCAAGACCGCACGACGTGTCACATCGACTGGCGCGTTTGGGTCTGTTCTTGTGCCGCTGGAGCTATAGTGCTGCCTTTGGTGTTCCGTTGGTTTGTGCATCAAGGTGCATCTTAGCCGAGGACGATTGAGGGTTCGGAGGCTTTAGCAACGCGGTATGCCCTAGTTGGTGTGGCGGCAGCTCCGACTGCTTCTCGTATTACTACTGGCTTCCTCCATTCCGTCTGCCTCTGTCGCCCTTTGCCGTGTACTAGTTGTGTACTTCGTTGCCACACTGAATTCCTCGGGCTCGTAGCATCACCCGCCCCTCTCTCCTCTCCACATCCTCACCTCGTGCCGTTCTTTATCTCTTCGTTGTGCACTTGGGCCCCCGTGGGTTGCGGCGGAACGACCCAACGAAACGAACGGCCGACCTACCGATCGACAAATCTTCCCTGTGGGGACCGGTTAACGTGAACCGTAACACAAAACTGCCGGCGGGCTGCACTACCAACGGATTATCGTTTTCGTCGTCCCAGACCTTCGATAACCCCGCGGTGCAGCTGAAGGGGCCTTTCCTGCAGGATAGGCTGATCCCCCCGCCGGCCCACCGCAACGTAATCATGATCGCAGCCGGGACCGGCGTCAACCCAAGTGAGCGGCTCACGTGCGGAATGTCGATGTCGTTATTCACACTTTGGTCTTTCGCGATGGAGACGTAAGTTTTATCCAACGTTCCCTTGCGGTGACCCGACAGGAGGACCTTGCCGGATGAGTCTATGCCCTTCTCTATTGTTAATTGGTGCACGCGATGTCTCCCTGATCGGTGAAAACCCGCCGTGCTCCGTCCCGGCATTGTAGGGATGCGAGGGTCTATGGTCCTTCGACTACGGCTATGCATGAAATGAGTACACCCCCCTCCCCCCCCGGCCTTCCGGCAACGACAGGCTACCCCCCTTGCGTCGCTCCGTTGGGCTTCCCCTCCCGGGGATGCAGAGCATACCATATGGGATGCGCTTCGTATTGGGATAAGAAGAGCACCACCCGCCGGCGCTCTAATGGGAAGATTTGGGAATAAAGTTCGCGTTCCGATCAATCATTCCGCAACCTTGTGAAGCTGAAGGGGCAATAGGCAAGCCTCGGGGGGGCAGGGGGCCGGGGGGGGTGGTGCCTTCTTCGTGTGTATAATGAATAGTCAGTTTTCTATAGTAGTTCAAAGGAAAACGTTTGTACCGACAGCGGCACATCTCGGTACCCACATGGGTCTTTCAAACGTCTTCCCACCCTTCTTTTCGACGCCTCTTTCCGCACGCCTTCTCTTAACCGCACCCGGGACAACATATCTTAACGGCGAAAACCATCAGTGGTGCAAATGATCCGGGACTACTTAAAGCCCGATAGGTGAGAGGTCTGCCAGGCACGGTTTGGGGACCATGCCCTTTCTCAGATTCGCCATAATTCTACTGTATCCCACTCTGTCGCTGGGCACTCCGAGACTGCTGCCGAGGTGATATTGTCGGTGGACGACGATCGCTGCCATTGCGTGCGCCGCTTTTGCCACAGTAGCAACCTGAGCAGCGCCAGCCTATTTCAAACCGCGCACACGCTCATGAGAGTATCGCGCAACACGCGTTTTCCGCCTATGTGGACCGTGGGTCGAACGCCCTTTCTGCATCGATGACTTGGTCTTGGATTCACGCTAATTCTCGTCTGTGCCCCCCACACCCATACAGCCACACCCACAGCGCGCTGCTGGGGGCGCACTCGAGGCTGGTTTTGCTCTGGCAAAACAGCGTGGAAGGAGACCTCTTCTGCGCCGACGAGCTGACGATACTGCAGGTAAATTTGTACCTGGTACACGCTACCAGGAGAGAGTATGAGGGGCGAGGGGCGTGGGTTCCCCACACGCCCCGCCCTCATGCTGCTGCCACACGGCTCTAGCATAACCACTTGGCCCGATAGTGCAGTGCAGTACAGTGAAGGTTGCGGCGAGGGTGAAACGTGGCGGAATATCAAGGATAAATAGGTCTCATGAGAAGAATAAACGTGGGCCAAAATAGCCCTTTATCGCGATGTTGGCTTTGTCGCTTTCAGGGGTATCATGAGCGTATCTCATTAACGAGGAATTTCTCTAGAACGCGCGCTGCCGACGTACCGCTCACCCTGTGAAGTTAAATATCGGCCAATTCGATCGAACTCATATCTGACATATTTGTAGCACACCGCCATAAACCGTCGGGACTCAACGGCAGCGTCGAAACGTACAACAAGAGTTCGTCGCGAAGCAAAACGCTTCGACCGAGCTACTGTATCAGCGGAAACGGCTCAATGAAAAAAAAACATGAATCGAAGGGTCTCGCCTCCCTTTAGGCTGCTCGCGAACATAGGCAAATGCGGGACGCACGAGGCCCATCGGGCGCATGACAAGCGGACAGCCCTGTATTATCAAACTCTGACGAATAGCCTCCGCCCGCAAGCAGGCGTATGCGAGCTTTTTCAAGTCCGAAACTCTTACTCCGTCACAGGCAGCCTACGAGCGCGCAACTCCCCGTATCGTTAATTCCCCGACAAAGCCATCGGGAACTGTACCCCATACTCATTCCCCCCCACACCCACCGCGCACCCGTCAACGACCTGTGACTCTCACCTCGAAATACGAAAAAAGGCGAAGGCGAAGGGCCTGCTGGAAGTAACGGCTCTCATCAGCGGCGACATAACGCGCCGCAACGTGCCTGGCAATTCCTTCCGTCGCGCGAAGGCAAGACTCCTAAAAAAAGGCAGGGAGGCCGGCTTGATCAGCAGGGGCGCAGGTGGTACCGGGGACACCGACGACGGCAGAGGCAGGGCCAGACACCGGACGTCGCGAAGAGCGATATCGCCAGGAAAAGGGGCCCGTGGCGAACTCGAACAAGAAGGCGAAAGCAAGCTCGACGACCACGAGGTCATCAAAGGAGCACCAATGCGCCATCCCAAATTTGGGAGATCGCTGTCGCGTGTTACCGAGGAAGATTGCATGAGCCGCGAGAGCAGCTTAATGAGCAGCAGTATCGGGTTTGGCGGCAGGGACGTGGAGACCGGTAGAGGCGGCGGCGACCTCCTCCGCAGTCCCAAGATCCTTCGCGAGGACGTGGAAGAGAAAGAGTTTGCTGCCGAGGTCGGTGGTAGCGGTCGCAGCAATGACGTTCCGTTGGTGCCAACCCGCGAAGATAAGGTGGAAGGGAGCGCGGAGGACAGCGGCCTTCACCCAGAATTATCGAGTGAAGGAAAAGAAGAGTGTGATGGTTCCCGTCGCGACCAGGAGGCTGCGCAAATTACAGGCCGTGGGGGGGGCACAAGGGAACCGAGTCTCAGCCCCCTCAACGCCAATCGCCCGACGGGTGTGGTGGCCAAAGGGCAAGCCTGCAGTGAAAGTGGTGGCAGTGACGGCTGCGCATTTCGCGGTCGGTACAGTGGTGGCGAGGGGATTGGAAAGCGCGTTTCCCCAGCGTTAAATCGTCAAGAGGCCCTAAGACACCTCCATGGCGATGTCAGCGATGTGCCTAGTCGTGTGTCGGAGGACGCAAAGGCTGACAGTGACAGCAGAGGCGAGGGGGGCACGCGCGGTCGTACCGGTCTCGTAGATACTCGTCGTGAGGTGGGTTTCGGCGATGTCTCCTCCCTCAAAATCATTGGTGAGGAGAACGATTCCAGCCAAACCAATGAGAGCGGCGGTGGCAGCGGCAGTGTGGAGAAGGCACAGGTCGCCAAGTCCCCCCGCCGGTTGTCCCGTGGTCGATCGAAGAGTCCCAAGATTGAAGTGACCACATATAGCCCAGACAAAGAGTCAAAGGTCGACGCCGCGGTCACCGACAGGGACGGCGGACGTGCGTCGCGTCGACAACGTCAGACTGCGACGACGCTTCCTTCAGATTATCTAGTGTCATCCTTCGTCTCCTCCGCAAGGAATCGCCGGGGAGCTTCGGAGAACCTCTCTGCTCGGCCCGGCGGGAAAACCCACTCCCAACCCACGGCCAGAAAAACAAGGCGCGGATCGTCGAGGGCTAGGTCGTTGGTACGCGACAAGGAGCCCGAAGATCTGATTGAGTCTCCCCTCGACGATGTGAGATCCCTTAGTGCGTACTATGGACGGCCTTCCATAGCCGGTTGTGAGTATGCAGGCGCCGCGTGTCTGATGAGGACCATGGCTACGGTAGTCCTTTATGTCGCTTTTAAGCCTCGCGCGAGTGGCTACCCTGTTTGTTTGCAACCTTAAGCTTTTGGGCTTTTCGGTTTCGCGATGTGCACCGCCGCCATGGAATCATTCGTTACGCTGCGCCAACATAATATATGTTTAACTCCATTTTGTTTAGCGAGGTACCGAGCCACTCGCGCGGGAACCCTATACTCGGTAGTGAAATTGATGTCATAACATGTTATAACATAACATCCTCCCTACCGTACCGTAGCCTTGGTCCGAGGGCGAAGCACCAGGGCTACGTATTGTCTTGACTGCGATGCCGGGATGACGTTGTGCGCCGTGCCTCAAGCAAAAAGTATTCTGCGTTGTTCGGAGTGCTTCCGCGCGTGGACTGTGGCGTGCCGTACTAACGTAGTGGGCTCTCTTGCCGGAGCCGAGCTCAACGCTTCCACACGGGTAACACACTCGTGCGCGACCCGAACATCTTTACTGCCTATCGAAAATTTACCAAGCCTACCGTAACATACTGTACCCCCCTTTCCCCCCTCGACCTCGTCCTCGTGTTTGTCGATTGCCTCATGCCACGTCCCTTTCGCTCATCACCTAATTATAACGCATCGCGGGACGCGCTTCTGCGCTTGGAACACGCAATACACGACTACACAAAAAATCACAAACCACGACAACGCCGGCGGTGGGTGAGACAGTCGGGGAGCGGGCTACAGCACACGAAGCTATCCAAGTCTATACTACAGAAGGCCATCGGCCCGGACGTAATGAAAGCCATAGCCTCCACTAAGGCCAGTGCCGTCGCTGATGCGAGTCAGGAGGGATCGATCGGCGCGGAAGATGGCTCGCGCTCCGCCCTGAGAGACCTGGTTGGCACTGAAAGCAAGGGAGGTACACTTCAGGTGACCGGGGCGAAGGATGGAGGTGACGGGTTCCTGAGATAACTGTATTGCTAGAGGCGTGGTAACCCTGCATTTTCTGTTGTTTGACACGTTGCCCTGTCCGCTAGATCAAATCCGGATGTTCGAACAGTTGAAGCGTAGAGAGGAAAGGCGTAGGAAGGGCCGTGGAGCGAGCGCCGGAGCAAAAGTACCCCCAAACAAGAATTGCGTCCTCCTGCATAGTTTGGATCCTCCAGAATGTAGAAATCGTTTTCCGTATCAGGGCTATTAAAGTTGTGCTATATGTTAACTACCGGGTATATTGGAGGGCGCAGGATATTGGTGGGTGTCGACATATGCCGGCATTAATGGACACCACACGTGAGTGCGGCCGTGCGTGTTACAACGGTGGTGCCGCGCGAGGGGGGGGGGCGAATCCTGTCGGACGCGAAGTATAGGAACGAGCCGACCGTTCTTTCAAAGCGGAGGTAGCGCGTATAGAATGAGATTGCCGGCGTTGAGGATCTCACGGATGTGCTGGTTTTACTCGAGAAACGATCAACCGTGTGCACTAATCAAGCCCCAGTCGTTGATAGTTGCTTGCGGGTGATAAGCGGGGAGCTTACTCTCACCACCCACACTCGATGTTGTATCGGCACTCATTCAGTCTAGCTAAGGAAATGTGTTGTGCACTTTCTTGCTCCTGCTTTATGAATTTGACTTTATCCTCTTGGTTAATTCCCACCATTTATCTTGCCATCTCGGTGAGTTTCCACTTTCAAAACACCATGCTAAGTAAAAATAAATACAAACGTCTTGGTTCAATCTGCACGCAGGTCGTCGTGTCGGGTCCAGCGGGATTCGTGTTCCATGCTGAGGGCCTTCTCGCGGAACTGGGCATCCCCCCTCAAGCCGTAGTACTGTTGGACTAGACGTGCGACAAGACAGCCTGGAGGATGCAGGCGTGCCAGGCGACCTGCACTTTGAATATCCTGCTTGCGTGATGACGCCGGGAAAAGGGCCGGCGCTGGCGGCAGGAAGACGGGAACGCAGTATAGCATGTCGCGGTTTCGCGTGTACGTGCGTTGATTTAGGACTAGGGTGTTCACGTGGCTGGTTCAGGGAGGCGTGCATCGTGTTGTCTTTGTTTCTTCAAGATAAGTTGGCGATCTCAATCGGGTGTAACGCTTACCAGGTACGCACTGTAGTAGCTGCCACTTTCCCCGCTGGAACTACTATCCCGAAAAGCAGTTTCTTGTGCAATGTCTGGAAACGTTCCTTCCCACTAGTAGGCATCGATCATCCAGTATTCAGGAGCACTACCCATACAATCGTTTTGTTTCGGCTGTATTTTTGCGCATCAATGGGGGTGAGGTGGGCGTGGCGTGTCAGCGAACATATCTTCTAGCCATTTAGTTTTTTTTTTGCGGACTCGGGGAACGACATCGTCTTGTCCACGCGATATCAGTTGGCCTTGAGCTTTCTGTGTGCTTTGCGCATCCTCGTGCTCTCGTCCCTTTCTTACATGGCTGCTGTTGCACGATATTGTGCAACGCTCGTTGGGCAAACGCTCGATCGGGAACTGTAGTTGTACAACTCGGTGTGTGTTTCATGTCTTTCTTTTGACCAAGGAGCAGCTTGACCACGGAAGCATTTGTCAGTATTTAGAAGGTGTTCATGTAGCGGCGTGTTTATTACACAGTCTCGCTCCATTTGACTCAAATCATTTGCTGACCAGGCGGCGGGGATGAAGCAAGGAGAATTTTGTGCTGGACAACCAGGTAGATTCTGTTCGAAAACGGTGGGACGTGCAATGAGCGACGTAGTACCACCGGTTCACCATAAGCCATCAGGCAAGCATTTGTATGGTCGACGACACATAATGATATCTATCAGATCACGATTTGCTTGTTTTATTCGGTGCTATCATGTTGAGTGTTTAGCATGGCTGTCTGGCGAGGGCCGAGGGTAGAGGGATCATCAATGGTGTGGGGGGGTACGCTTGTAGGCACGACTCTTCAACGAACTAGAGCCGCAGCGGATTAAAACGCCCAAGCAGGCACAGCTTTCCTGAGACAGAGCTACGTACACATGTGTGGCTGCTTGTTTTTGTGGAAACATCGGAGGAGACGTGTTTTATCAGGACCCGTAGCGTTCTCAGTCAAGTGCTGTCCAGGGTGTTGCGGAGTGTATTGCCGGTGTATCAAGATGCGAAGACGCTGGTGTCGCCCGCTATGCCTCGTGTGGCACCCCCTCGTGTATGGTACAGAGATGGGTACGATTTTTCTGTAGAAAGTATACTGCTGGAGGTTGACTGGACTGCGAAATGTTTGCAAGCAAGGGAAGCGGTGTGTCCTTGCGTGTTGTGTGTCGACGGCCGCCCATGGTGCCGGCAACCTATTGTACATCTACTAGTAGTGGGTGATATTTAGGTGAACTGTGCATAGACAACAATGTTTGTATCGCGTTGTGCTGAGTAGGTTCAAAATGGTAGTCAGTAGGTGCACGGAGGATGTGCCTGGCGTAAAGCAAACACAAGACATTTTGGTGGCGCAGGCTCAGAACCCGGCGTTGCGGAATCCCTGTGATGTGAGTACAAACACAACGTACGAAAACAATTAAGGGAGTGGATGGAGGGTGTCTTCACGTCTGCATACATACGACGGAAACAAGAACACGATATCAGCCTCCGACCCACAGTCAACTAATTACTGTTCGGTCGTCAGGAGGTAAACCTTGCGTCATTTTCAGGTTTTGTTGGGTATTTCCAGTCTATGTTTAGTCAGCTTCTACTCCTTGCTGTATCAGTAGCGATAAAAGTTACCCTACTGTAGTTCCCTATACAAAGCCGCCTTCATAGCTATCGCACTCCTAACATATGCTCGACCGGGATGAGTTGAACATGCAGATCCCCCAAACGTGCCGGGTGGCAATCAGACAATCCGGACATCGGCCACTTGATTAAAGGTGCGACTCCTCACAACTCGGGTTTTAAGCTCGTCTGTTATGGTATCAAATGTAGGCGATATTGTTTATTCTCTGCTTCCCCTGTGGCAGACTGAATATTGGCAGATTTAATAGGTTTTCGCCTTGCATGTTATACGAGGTAGGGGTGTGGAAGTGGGCTGTGAAGCACCGCCTCTTCGATATATTATCCGAGTTCTCCGATGGATTTGGTGCCATCCTCCTGATTCCTATATACGGGCTTTCAGGGTGGGCTAGTGTTATGTTATTCCCATGCCCCTCTACTTTGGTATGGAGGCGATACAGTTCCTTTGAAAATAATAACCATCTTGTCGGAAGACATCTAGCCGAGGGGAGAGCTGTTAGTATTAGATCAACTGCCACACGTGAGAGTGATCAACACATTATAGAGACAACCTGCGTAACAGGGTAGTAGGGTCCGTCCTATACTGCCTCATCGTAATCCGGTACCACAACCTTGCACGTACTTCCATCTACACCCCTTCCATGGAAGGAAGTGGTTCTGACTCCACGGAAGCTTCGACGGACTTCCACCACTTCTATGGAAACTTTCCCTACAAGCTTCTACATACTTCAATGGAATCTTCCATCTACTTCCTCCACGGACGGTTACGCGTACTTCAATGGAAGTTTCCAAGGTTATGTTCTGTAGGGTACGTGTGTTCAGATAGCGCTGATATGAGATGAATGTGCCCCAACAGCCACACTAGGCTGGGAGCTGGGCACTGCAACACACACAGTGTGCAGTATGAAGATGTTATATTTAAGGTGTCTTTATTATGTCGTTCCGGAAGGAGGTAGGCCAAAGCAAGGGGAAAGGTGGAGCAAGAAACAGGGGTGGGCGTGTCACAGCAAACAAGAACAATCGAGAAGGTAGCAGTAGCAGTAAACCCCCGCCCCCACGCAAGACCCTCCCACAGCTTTAGACAAAGTTAGGGGGAAATGCATCCGTTGCTTGGAACTCGGCCACCGCTGGGGTCAGTGCAAGGCTCGTATCCCCCCTGATGGAGGGCAGACTTCTGGCGGAGGCGCTCAGGGCCAGAACAGCGGCGGTGAGACTGTGTGTTGTCTGGCGAAGTGCACGCTTGGTACGAATGATGACTCGTGTAATGTGAAACGTAGGGATTGCATAGGTGAGAAGTGGATAGCGGATAGTGGTGCATCCTTTCACATGACTCATTCAGCTGACCTTTTGAGCGATGTCCGACTATGCGATGACAAGGTTAGGATCTGTGACAACCATCTGATCGATGTAGTGGGGTATGGCACACACTGACTGTTGTATTCCCAGGAGATCTGAATGTCAAACTATTGGATGTGGCTTACGTGCCGGACATCGCGTTCAATTTGTTTTCGCTGATGGCTGCGCACAAGCAGGGAGTAAGATTTACGACTGAGGAGGAAGACTT
>JAYJMJ010000354.1:6644041-6669058 GCA_036873875.1 Laminaria ephemera
TGCGATTTCGCGTAGTCCATTGGGCCATGCAAATACGTTTTCATTCCTATCCCTTCTCTTAACGCCCCGTATAACTCGCCAGGTTGAAGGGGGTGCCATAATAAGGGGGGGGATTAACGAGGGTGTGTCGGGGCCTTTTGCGCTTGGCGGCGCATTGAGCGCTGCTGTCAGTTATATTGCAGTTAGTATGGAACGTATACGCATTCCACAATAAGAAATCCAGCCGGGGCCTGCCTTCCTGTTTCTTACGATGTAGGTATCCTGTACCTGTGCAGTAGTATTGACAAGAGTAAGAAACACGAACCGCTCAGTGATGCCGGCCCAGTCTTTCGATTGGTCACTTGTGTATCGTGTGTACCTGGTATACAACAATACCTAAAAACAACAACTATTATTGCAGTTATTCCGTATATGGGGTTTATGTGATATGATCGGCGCTCTGCCAAGTCCCTGTTTCGGGGCTTCTACATGTGTCCCGTTGACCTCATCCAGCGCAGCGCAAACCCATCACAAACAACATAAGACTTTGTTTCCGGCACACTGGGATTGCCGGTTTCGTCCCGCGCACTACTGAATTACAACATGCAGGAAAATGACAGTTTCCGGCTGAAAATACAAAATCATTTCTCGCTGCTTGCTGCTCGGCTACAAAAAAAACAAATTCCACCAGAGGATCATTATATTTAGCCCTCTATCGCCGAAAAGAGCGAGCGCGCGCGTTGACAAATTTGGATGCAAACATCCACTCGCAAATATCAACGTCCACGGGCAAGTATCAAGGAATGTTGCTGTGGGCCCGTTAGCACAACGGCCCGTTCTGTATGGCGCAGCTTGCGGTACAACGTATATCACTCTGGACGTAAATATAAGGAGCATTCATATATTAATGGTAATATACAAGCAGTCCTTATATTTACGCCCAGAGTGGTACCTGGTACATACATCTTGCCGAGTTGATCGAGGATGCCTGCGCGCATTCTCTCATCTACTGCTGTACTCTCATTACGAAGTTGAGCCTTGCTGGGATCCACGCTACGATAGGTGTAGCATTTATTGTCTAATTTTTTGGCTTTTTTTTTTCTCTGAATGGCGGGACCAATATCGTCGGAGTGTCATTCTTGTTTTGCAATATTGTATATACTTGTACTGCTGTATAGGCCATGGGATTTTTCTTCGGGTTGCACCTTTCGTTTTTTTCTCGACGTTTGTGTTTGGGTGAGGCATAGAGCTGTTCAAGCGAGGAGCCTCAGGACTTTTAGATGCACCTCTAGCCAATACTACCAGGTATTTTGGTAGCATGCGCCCTGTCACCCGAGAGCGTCCTTTTTGAACAACAACGTATTTTCTTGTGGGTTGACGCTCATGATAGGGGTACTGTACCTCTTTTTGGCCAAAGGCTTTCTGACGGACGGGTCTCTTCAACTGAGGGGACTACCCAATGCCGTTGGAATATCTTTTTATAAAAAAATTAAAAATACACAACAGCTGTGAGATCTATAGGATTTCGTCGAAACTCATATTTGCAATCTTTTTGTGTTACATGTTTTTCGTTTATAAGCCTCAGGCCATGGGATTTGCTCATCGGGCTGCATTTTCATTTTTTCTCGGAAGTCAGTTTTGCGCAAGCTTAAAAGCTCGAGCCTCAGGAAAAATGGGCGCGTCGGTACCGTGGCATGCATCTCGGCCGACCCCGACCGACAGCAGTGCTTGCCTCCTGTTAACTGTCTGGCATAACCTCGCAGCCGCACCACACGCCTCATGCGCACGTCTCCCGCGAACAATCAGTTCGAAGCTTACATCTTGCAACCATGTTGTACGAGCGGCGCACCAATGTTAGATATGTGACACCAACAACAGCCAAATGTGCCAGACCAAACGCCGGCGCCTCAACGCACAGTTCTATAGTCCAGGAAGAGTTGCGTGTGTACGTACGAGTATGGGTCACGCCGTCATGTAACAGGTAATTCACATCCTAAAACGTATAGGGCCTCGTTTGATCGAGCTCCAAGTAGTCATGTGTACTTGACATAAAAGGTACAGGGCTTGCCGATTCCGGTTGCGCGCGTCGGAAACCCCTTCTTCCTTCTCTCTGGAAAAGCTGTAGTAACGCTACCCAGATCTGAAACACTTTTTTTCGAATACTGGCCGTGACATTCGAGCGACAGAACCTTGCCGGATTGTCACGCGATCCGTCCCGTGCCCCTGTGTACGCTGTCCTGTGCCTCGCTGAGCAATCCAGATAATAGAATGAGTACGATGTTCCAAATCCGACGACGCTCCTCGCACACCCCCCTCCCCTCCCCCCCAAACTGCCCCGCTTCTCGCGTCAAACACTCGATTGCTGTCTCAGGAAACAACATCGCCCAGCCCATGTGGGGTAGCGTCGGACAGAGACAGGTCAGAGCTGCGGGTAGCGGATCGGCTCGCGCATACGCCTGGCGCCCTCGCTGTCTTGTTTGTATGGTAACGAAATGTTCGAACTCCTTGCGGCACGCCTCACCCTTGTTCCGCACGAGGGCTTCCCGGGGCATTCATTTCAGTCTGGTCTCTCGGACGCTTGTCTCTTCCCGTGTTGCCTACGACACAGGACATGGACACGCTCATTTCTGCTGTTCTTGTGTTCGCTGTCAAATACCCTTCGAAAACACTTCGACGTCTTGAACTTGACGCCAGTTTTGTCTTATTTTTCCCTCCTGGTATAGCCTGATTTCCCCCCTACACGAGGCCAGAGTAGTAGACCCAGACCAATCCCTGCGTGGCATGAATATCTTCTGGTTAGGCTCAATTCGCCTTCCGCTGGTTGATTTCCAGCAATGCGCGCTTGTACCACGCGCTCTCTGTGACTTTACCCTTTTTAGTGTACACCGCCGTTTTCAGGGCCCCAACCGCCGGTGCAACGCATGATCCGACCGTATACATGCGACGTCTGCAAAAACCTTCTGTTTCCCCTCCGCCCTGTCCATGGTACCCGTAACCATCCCCCAACACCATCCTCGACGACGGGCGTTCCTTAGCTCCGCAGCGTGACAGGAGCGAGCTACCCCGATCGGGTATCGATACCTCCCGGAGAAGATCGCCCAACCCCAAGGCAAGTCTCTGTTGCCTACCGTCACTGGTCGTGGAGGGGTTCGCGGAGCGAACATGCTGCGGCGCCTGTTGGCGGTTTTCCTTGCTCGCCGTTCACTGTTCGGAAACCGCATGACGATAGAGGCATTACTACTCGGGTAGATTTTGCGCCGTAATTCCCCGATAGGCCGCGAGACGTCATTGGTCGCTCGCGCCAAAGGTTGTAGAATTATTATTGCGTGCTTGCCGCGCGACAGGCTCGCTAGTAAAGGCCGAGACCTGCTATCGGCTGACGTGAAGTAATCGTTGGATTGGCCACCGTTCTTTGCTTTGCTCCGGCCCGCCGACCGCACAAACGACATGTGCATACGGCGACCGTTCAGTCCTCGCTGCCAGCCTAAACTACTGTAGACCATGACCTCGCCGTCCGCCTGACCCCCCCGATCCCCCGCCTGCCCTACATACATGCGATACAACAACTGGCCGGACAATGGTTGCTCAGGAGGGTTTTGTCGGACGTTTTCCTGTCGACGCCACCGTCGAGCTCAACAACGAGCGCCCTATTCGTCGGGTGGGGACTTCTCGTGGGATACGACCTGTTCCTTAATCGGGACAACACGTCGGAGCCGCTGGATATCCCATGCGACGACGCCTCGCTCGCAGATGGGTGGTGCCAGTCGGGATCACTGTCGGGGCCGATTTCTTTCAACAGGTCACAGGGCGAGATTGATGCAGAGGGTGACGGAGCCAGGAGTCCAACCAACTACGCGACAGCTTACATTGACCTGGACTGGCTGTACGGAAGGGATGAGGAATCTGCGGCTACTCTCCGAACACTGGATACGGGACACCTAAACCTTACCGCTGATGGGCTCCCACACCTACTGCTCGACGGTACCTGGCTCGTGAGTGAGGCAGTCTCGGGCACAGGGTAAACGCACTCCGATTTACAGCGCCCGAGTTAAAGTAACGACACAAAGGACAGCCCAAGCAGGCGTTGTGCACACGAGAAAGTCATTGTAGACACACGCGTGGCACGCAGGCAGGATAGTGAGTGGATATCGCAGGTTGCTCAATACTATGTCGATTCTTCCAGTATGGGCTCTTTGTTGCTCGCCGATTCTTTTGCTTGATTGAAACGTTGTAAATGCCTCTCTCCTCCGTTTTCTTGTACTGCAGGTCGCAGATCAGCGGCCAACGAGAATGCCTGTAACGTTCGCTCTCATGACGCTTCTCCTGAGGGAGCACAACCGATGCTGCAACGAAGTGGCCCCGGCGTGGAACGCTGAGACGGACGAGGTTTGGCAAAATGAGAAACTATGTATATTGCTTATCCTAGTCATGTCGGTACTTTAACCAGCCAAAGTCGGTGTTGCTACCTCGATAATTTTATGGAGGCGCAACCGCTCGTGACGCTGTATTTGGTTGGTCAAAAGTCGAATCGCCTGGTTCGACATCTCGCAAGCAATTTGTCCGGCTGGGAGGGAGAATGTTTGGCTGGCATGACCATTCGATTAGAAGCGCGTTCGGCGATTAGCATGCACCGGAAAACAGTTGGAGGGGCGGTAAGTGACTGGAGCGCCTCTCTCTCACACCGCCATGTTCCTACTCCGACCCCTCCCGAGCAGGACGCATACCAGGTCTGTCGGCAGTGGACGATCGCTGTGTTCCAACACATTTCGGAGAACGAGTTTTCCGAGCGCCTAGTAGGAGGAAGCGCAAGGTACCTCGGGTCCGCCGCTTTCAACTTTTTCTACGACGACGACAACAATGACAACACAGGGAACGCTCGTCGGCCGCAGCGCCGGTTGAGCGCCATGGAAATCATTGTGCGGTCCCGCTACCTGGCTCGAATGAGCGGATCCTACGATGAGGGGACCAACGCCGGTGTGGACACCGTGTTTTCCACGGTCGCGAACCCGGCGTTCTACTCGGCCCTCCCGTCGACGGTCGGCTTGCTAGACGACAACTATGACACCATCGATGAGGTGTGATGAGGTGTGCGGTGTGTGTCGTTTTCCTTGAGGCACACGGCTATATAGGCGTAAAGACAAGGACTTGGAAATCGAAGATAGACGAGCCCCACGGGTGGCCTTCCTCACCGCACGCAGTCACCCATCAGGCGGCGTGGTAAGGATTTCTGACTTGAGTCGTTTAGTCTCCTCCCCGTTTTATTGTCCCCGAATGTTGTTAATCGCCGTCCCCGACCAGCAACCTGGGGGGTGCGCAACGCGCTTCGCCTCTCACCCGTTTTGTCGCGAACCGTTTATTCCAGAATGGAATCGAGCTGGCGGCGGCGAGCGCGGATGTGGCCGGCTTGATCGAGAGAATCGGCGGGATCGAGTCAATCGTCAGGGGGGGCGCGTACTCGCGCGCACAAGCCGTGGATGTTTCTTTCATGGCTAAAGCTCCGGCGTCGTCGCCCCTGTTTAGCCTACCGGCCATGGCTATCCAGAGGGGGCGTGATCACGGTGAGTAACGGAGCGGGCACTACAGCGGTACTGTTGTAGAAGCGACAAGACAAGAGAGGAAATGGGGGGGCATGTACAATCCAACCCGGAATGGCATACGTTGAGACCTGCATTTCTCCACACATCAAATCACCTAGCGTCCTCTCTCCTCACCGCGTTCTAGGCTCATTGCGCCCTTGGCGTTCTCCACTAAACTCAAGGCAGCGGAGACGAAATGCAGTCGGGTGTCGTTCTCGTCTCGCGGTAAAACCACGCACCCACGAAGGGATTAGCCATGTTTATTTTGGCAACGGCAGTTTCGCTGCGGGTCAGCTAATGCTGAGAGGTGTTGCGTGAGGACCGAAATGGCGGTCGACGTGTGCTCGTGGAATACGCCCTTTCCGTTAGATGAGGTTCCGCTTTGGTGGTTGTAGGAACAACAGTGGTGGCTGTGGCGGGGTGTTTCTTCTTCGTTGTTCCAAGTCTGCCTTGGCGAGTTGCTCGGTACCAAGTACAGGTCAGGGGGGCACACTGCTGCTGTGACCCCGTTGAGCAGTACAACATCGCTCAAGTTGGCTGATCTTTGCTGGTTAATTTCCCCGTCTACTCGTGCTATGTACCCATCAATGTAGGGGGGGTACGATGACAGATATCTCATGTCTGCCAATTCCATTTGGTCTATTTCTACTCATCTCTCTGTCTCTGTGTATCGCTGTTCTCCCTTGCTCCTCTATCTCTACCCGGGAGGTAGGTATCCCGTCCTACAACGATGTGCGTGAGGCATGCGGTTTCTCGCGGATAACAACCTTCGGGGACATCACATCTGATGGCACGGTACAAGGGCTGCTGGCGGATACCTACGGCGATGTGGAACTCCTGGATGCCTACACGGGGGCGTTGGCGGAAAACGAGGACGGGAGCGGGTTGTTTGCCGGCCCCTTGCTGCGGGTGAGCTAACAACCGGGGGGGGGGGGGGGGGAGGGGGGGGACAATGTGCTTAAACCATGGCGTTAACCACTACCAAGGTATGCAAGACTGAGGTTCCAACTCACGGTGCCCACGGAAGTGATCTGATGTTTAACGTTGGCAAGACGGTGTTGTATCTATACTGAAGGCGCCACGTGGGGGACGCAAGGCGTGCTCTACATGCACGACACGCGCACACACTAGGGAAACGTTTTCTCTTTCTCAACTCGCTTAGTCGTGGAGCCTCTCCGAGTTGGTGCATTGGCAGCACGGCCTTGCAACGTGCACGCTTTTCGTCCAAGCATCGTTTCGCTTTCGTTTCCTACTTTTTATATATTCCATGTTCGTGTTCGCTCAAGGCGGTGTTTCTGGAGCAAATGTACAGGGCTATCGTCGGAGACCGTCACTATCACTCGCACAACTCGCAGAACGAAGATACCAAGCTTTCCACGCTCGGGAGGCTTATTCTCGACAATTCTTTGGTCTCGTCCATACCCCTGGATGCCTTCACGGCTACGGATATGGTGGTATCGTCGACCACCTCTGCGACCGAGACCTCTGTGGCCGAGGTCAAAGAGGTTTTTCTTACAGATGGGTGAGCCGTCGATGTGCACCGCCTGTACGTACTTTTCTGTAGTTTCTAGCTGTGCCTGGGGAGCGGAGTATCCCTTTAGCTATGCACAAATGATCCCACAATTAATTCCAACTGTTTGTCCCCGACACGTGAGAGCACTGCTAGACGGGTCAACGATACGCCTGAAGGTTGCTCTGCGCGATATTTAATATTACGGGTATAAATTATCGCGGTGGGTGTGATGACATGTTGTAGGATTTAGCTCCCAACTGCGAATTGAAAAGGCGGCATGATCGGTATGGTGCACGCGTTCCGGACGTTATCCTCGCCGATACTGTTCTGTCGTCCCAGCAAGACAAGGGCGCAGCATGGTTGCTCTCTATTGCTCGACCTGGTCAGCAGATGTTACGATGGTTATGGCGGAGCTCATCAGCTTCCCCCCTAAATACCCCCCGCGCGTGTGTACGCATCGCAACACAGGTTCAAAATGGCTTGGAACGGGACAGGAGAATCCGACAACGAACTGATGCACATGACGATTTCGGCCTGGGGCATAGATATGGAAGGAATGATCGTGAGTACGGGCTGATTAATGAGGCGGGTGGGCGTCGTCACACGTGTCGCGCCGATCGGTAAATACCGTTGCTCGCATCGAGCGTGCACGGATCGATCGAGCCCGTGAAGGTTTTTCTTACATCCCCGTGGTGCCTAGTCACCGCCAGTCAGGTTCAGCTTTACGAGCCCTATAGGGACCTGTTCGGGGCCAGTCGAGCATTTTTCTGGGTTCGTTTTGTTGACTGGGTCACGGGCACAAGAGTGCGCCCTGTGGCGGCCCTGGCAAGTGAGAGCTCAGCGCCAAACAATTGACCCCCAAACGCTTCCACGCGAGGGTTGTTTAGCACTCGAGCATTATCTCTCGCTCGGTGGGCGTTGTTCTGTTGTGCGCGTGTTTCGTATGCCGTTTTGTGGGTGTTTTTGAAAGCGAGCGTCTTGGTCGCAGTTCTCGGACCGTCGCATTCAGTAGCAGCGACGGCTCGGTGAAGCGCTGACCGCGTGGAAATGGCAAGGCAGAAGGAAACGGCAGGGCAGACAGGAGCAATGCACCCACATGATCTGCCGGCGGAGTGGAGGACGCTTCGTCTCGTTCGAATAATCTGTTGCCGTCATCTCTCGGCGGGCGCGAGATCATCATGGCGGCATAACCCGAAGTACAGAGCACACCTCGTCTGTCCGCTTGTCCACATTGTTTCCGTACGTATTGCTATGTTCGTTATGTTGTTTTTTATGGGCCATTGGTCCGAAGTTGTCAATATAAACCCTACAGGGCTCACCTCCCCCGCGGTCCCCCACTGCCGCTGCTGCTGTTACTGCTCTCTGTGCTGTGCGTGGCGTTTTTTCTCTGCCTCCTCGCGCATCGTCGACATAGGCCGTCGGGTTCGGAGGTGATGAGATGGAGAACACCGGCGACTATGTTATATGCGTCGTTTCCGCGGAGAGCCCGGCCAATTGCACCGACCACTCGCAGCCCGAAGGGTGGGTGGATGGGTGGGTGGGTGGGTGGATGGGGTGTCATTGTCAATTATACAAGCCACCGATGAAGCACGAAATTATCGCAACGGAGGGGATACATGACACGTTTTCTTGTGACGTCGCCACTCGCGCGCGTCTAAGTGCTTGTTTTGCTTGCGCTGTGGGAGTGTTGGGGTAGCGCTTCACCCAGAGAATGTTCGTGCTGCGGTTGGAAGTCTCGTACGATCCATGACGAAATTCGTTGTACCTCCTCCCCCTCGCGCGCCTTCCTTCACCCTCTGGCGATTGAAAAACGCGAGAGAGGGAATTCTGGTATGCCTTCCCGTTAGACGTGCGCTGGTAGCCGTCGTCCCTACGACCATTCGATGGAAGCGTTCGGACAGCGTAAATACCCCACTTCCTTCCTCTCCCTTCCCCCGTGTCTATGACTGCTCGTCTCTGCCTCGGCCTACAGGCACGGTAAGCCTCCTTATGATGACGAGGACGCTCCTGGGCTCGAAGTTGTGAATGTTACTTCAGACGGAGAGTGGACTAGCGTGACGTTCGTCCGCTTGGGCTCGGGAGACGACGATTCCGTGAGTGTCCGTTGGGAGCGTACAGTGCGGCACGCTTCGGAAGCGGTTACTTGTCAGCTTTCAGCCCCTCACGCCGACCGCGTCCTTTGCTGCTGTATCAGACTGCAATGGAATGTTTGAGCTGTGCGCAGGCAAATGAGTCGACCGTGATCTGAGAAGCGCCAATTTTAATTGGCGTCGGGTCTTCCAACGCAACGTGTATTTTCACAATGCGCTCATCGTTGTTGTCGTCGTCGTCGTTGTCGTCGTCGTCGTCGTCATCGTCCTACTCCCTCTTGCCTTCCTCGGCCGTTTCTCTATCAACACGCAGGACTACTCGCTCACTGATGACATTGCCTCGGGCGACGATACGCCAGTCATCTACGCTTGGCGTTCGGGCGAGGGCATGGGCAGGCACTCCACCACCCAGCGCGGGAGTGTCCTGGTAAACTTTGCCGACGGCACCTTGACGTCTACCTGCGTCGGCTCCAGCGATTATTATGCCCTCCATGGAGCGCTGCTACTGGTCGCTTGGTTGTTGTTCGCACCATACGGCATCTATCAGGCCAGGTGAGAGCGGGCAAAGCCCGCCTGCCTCAATGATACGTGTGTTGCAAGAGAAAATTGCGGCTTGGTTTGATTTGCTAGTTCAACCTTTTCTGAGGTTGGGATAAGGGATACTGCTGTCGCGTTGTCGCTACCGCGTTGATGGTCACCACCGACTGGGAAGGTAACAGGCGAACGTCTCTTCGTCGCACATAACACGTTTCCGCACGCGCTCGCTCGTGCTATTTTAGGAGCAGCCCAGTTTCGTCTCGAGGTCGTAGCGAAAGGGATGCTTCCGTTTCGGGGCAGGCCGCGACTTTGTGATTGCTTGTGAAATATACCACACAAACACACACGGATATCACACCTGGTGTCACCCCGAGCAACGTTCCTCGGAATAAGTTCAACCAGCACCCCGCGCACCACCCGGACTCCCCCAACGTTCTGCTCGCTTTGCCGTGGTGGCCGTCGCTGGCAGGTACCGCAAGGGTACAACAACACTGATTGGTAAGCTCTGGTGGGAGATGCACGAGGAGTGTATGATCATCTGTGCGGAGGCGTTACTTCCTCTTGCTATCACAGCCATATTTACTACAGGTGGCCAGCACGACTCGAGTCACGCCAAGTGGGGTGAGGACACAAGGAAGAGGAGAGAGAAGGCGGAGCTAACCGAGGGGGGGGGGACAAATGACAAACACTGTCCGAGGGGTGTAGGGGGGCAGCATTGTAAATCAACGGAAGTGCCCTGGTCGTGCGAGACTAGCGGTGATGCTCTGGTTGTAGTATACAAAGAGGCTTTCCCTCATAACGCATCAAATACCCACGGCATCCGGCTCACGAACCCTTGCATCACCACTTAAAGGCGAAACCCGTATATCTACGGTACTCAACCCTCCGTGCACCTAGCGATGAAGCTAGAAGAAGTTCCTTTATTTTTTTCCGCGTCAATTTCTTCATACATTTCTGCGGAAAACAAGCGCTTGTAGCATTGTCCTTGGGGACGAGACTTGCGTCACCTTATCGTGCCCCCCCTCCTCTCCCTCCTCTTCGTTGTTACCTGACTTGTGCGCGTTATTTAAGGGTTCTACATGATTGGGGCGATTGTCCTCCAGATTGTGACGGGATGGGCTCGTGCCAAGGCGCTTTCGGGCAAGGGCAACAACTTTTCACGGTTCCACAGGGTCAGTGATTTGTAGGTGCCGCAAAACATACCGCGTCGACGGAAATCTCGCAACAGTAAGGCGTATACGATTCCCTTTTCGCACGGATGCATGTTCATCCCCGCTTGTTCATGCTAGCTGAAATCGGCCTGGTTTTGCCTTTTCGCCTACATTTACTGGCGTTAAACGATGATTTCTCCGCTCTTCCCCTTGCTTGGCAGGCAAACAAGCACTTCCACATCTATGCCGGATGGTTCGCCTACATATCCGGGCTTGTGCAATGTTACCGCGGCCTCGAGCTCGTCGCGGGTTCGGATGCGCTCGTTTTTTCCGCTGCCGAGATGAATTTTTCGGTAAGTTACTTGTGCATCCGTCGGTCCATGTGTGTGCGTGTGTTTGCGTGCATGAGTACGTCGATCGCTCTTCTCAAAAGCGTGGTTGTAGAGTGCTCGAGGCAGGAATAGTAGAAATTTACGTAGAGAAAAGATAGAGGCAGAGTAGAGGTACAGCTACAAAGAGAGAGCGAGAACGATAATAACAGGGAGACAGAATAAAGAGCTCGGCACGGTGGAGGGTGGGTGCAGTGTAAGATCTCGGAGGGGTGGTTGAAGTTTTGTGGCGGCGGTGCCAAGTTTATCCTGAAAGCAAAAAATGCATCAAGAGGGCATTGCGAGGAAGGAGACAACAAGGTGACGCATCGAAAACAGACCGACGCTGCCTTCGTGAAGCTTGCGCGTGCCACGCCCGGTCTATAGTAGGTCGGTGGATTACTACACAAAATATAAGCTAACGAAGAACGAACGGTCATTGAGCGGTGCGGCAATCAAAAGGAACGGCGGGGTCGATACGAAAGAAGTACAAATACATGTAATGTTTTGTAGCTATCATCAGACGAATGTTAAGCAAGACCCTGCCTGTTTTGAGCATGTATGAAGTAGCACCGCACTGCGAAGTTGCCGCCTCATTGATGAATTCTCTGAACGCAGGCAATAATAAACGAACGACGGACACGCCCTCGTGCTATTTCGTCGAATGAGGCAACTTTCGCTTCTATAACAGCACGCGGAGTCGAAGGGCATCACATTCGTCCCCAAGCCGCGGCAGTGCCGGACCTGGCTGTATTGGCTTTATGGTATATGCCGAGCTTAGCGACCCCCCCCCCCACCGCACCCGCTCGTCGATTGTCGATCGGCCATCGCGCCATGGCGCTTCCCGAGTATATGTCCGCATTTCAATTATTGTAGAAGCTTTCGACCTGGCCATACTTCCGACGCCTGTTAAGGTCAACGGGAAACGCATGTAGAGCAAGTAGCAGGGACTCTTGTCCAGAGAAATAGCCCCCGTCGACATTGGCAATAACTTTCAAAAGCAGAGCTGGTCGGTTTTAAACACGCCCACGCTGGCGTTGTGTGGTCGGCTTTTCCACGAACTCGCTGTTAGAAAGCGTCCATTGTTCGTCTCAAGAACACTAAACGACCGTTTGTCGTTATACGCATCACTCCCATGGTCTGTCACAATAGTCACTCCTCTTCTTGCCCCGCGAGGCGAAGCGGACGTTCGTTTCAGTGTAAGAGGATCGATTTTGTTCCCAACACGAAGAAATACGCGCGGTTTCTCGGGGCGAAAGAATGAGACACTGTCATTGCAGGAGTAGAAACGCAAACAAGATAACGTTGCTGGACTGGTCAACCACTAAACCAAACGTTGCTGAAACTCACCGCGTTTACCGTCGCTGTTTCCTTCCCGTCGCACGAGGGCAGCTGGGGAGCTTCGATATCGTCAAGAACATCCTGTTTCCGATATGGATTGTAATTGTGCCTCCTGTCTTCGTCATCCTGGAAGCACGGAAGCAGTTTACGAGGGTGAGCACGCGAGCGAGTCGACCACGTGGAACGTAATCCAACGCTACAGCGGGGGGAGGGAAGCAGAAGGGGGGGGGTGTTCCCCTTGCCCTGCTGCATGCATTCCCCTGTCTAGTCGGCCGGCGACATATCGTTGGGTGATTAGACTGTGGTTAGTGAGCATTCGACACTGAGGGAACAAGTGCTATCCGGTGTGCCTTGGCACTGTTATTCACGCTTGCAGTTCTGCAAAGCGTGAAGGAAAACCTGGCAACCGATCGCGCACGCCGAGGGCTTCCCTGCTTGGCGCTCGTGTGGTTCGACTCTAACCACGATCCCGATTAGAAGCAACGGTAGGGGGGATGTTAGGTTGTAACATGTTATAACATCATTTTCCCTACCAAGCATAGGTCACTCGCGCGAGTGGCGCTGCATCTCAATAACAAACGGACTTTACAAAATTTTGTTCACGAAGCCAAACAAATTATTCCATGGCGATGGTACACATCGCGAAACCGAGAAGCACAAATTGATAAAGACTGCAAATAATTGGGGTAGCCACTCGCGCGAGTGTCTCTAAGCCGCTGAAAGACGAGGCTCTGAAAGTGACTTACAGGACTACCGTAGACTTGGTCACGCCACAAACTCATCCCCAGAAAACGCCACGCGTCACACATGTTCGGACATGCCTGCCTTTCTTGCTGATTTTCCTCGTACACACTGTAAGCGCACCTGGTACGTGTACAAAAAACATTGTGGGAGTGCCGACCCCAAGGTCATATCGTCACAAAACGTAACGCTTCCCCATTCCAACTGCAGCCACTGTGCGCGACGAGTGCTAATTATGTACAATACGTCGTTCGCCGTGGTGAAACGGACCGCTCGCTGATGTTGGTGGCGTGTGGTGCAGTATTTCAGGAAGGGGGCAGCCAACCTGTGCGGCATGGTGGAGCTTGTCAACGAGGAATTCACAGACGAGGCCCTCAAGAAGGAGGTGGAAGACCGGCTCATGCCTAGGACGGAGGAGCTACCCCTCTACACGACACACGAGTTCAACGCCAAGGTAATGGCGGCGGCGGGCGCTGTCGAAGTCGAGTGTTTCTTTAGTCCAGCTCTATATAGGTTTTGCTCTTTCTCAGTCCCGATCCCGATCAGTATCCATACGTATGTGTGCGTCTCGTTGAGGTGTATCCATGCCTCTCTGCCAGTTTGCGTCCACCAAACAATGATTATCCGGCGTGTTTCTGAAGTGATACGGATCCCTCTCGGCGTATCGCTGTAGGAGAAGTAAGACAAGGCAGCCGCACCTTGCTAAAGGCGACATGTCCCGCCAGTATATTGTTCTTTCGCGTGGCATAATTCGTCCTCGGGAGCACATCAGTCGTTGGCCACTGCAAATAAACAATGTGCCCCCCCTCCCCCTCGCCAACGACACTTACACGACATCGAAATCGTGTGTACGCCGCAAGCACGAGGCGACACGGAACTGATACCACTATAGCAGGGAAACCCTCCAGCCGACAAGATCAACTTGCCAATCGCTCCAATCCTCGGCTTGTTGTGCCCCGAGAAGGAAACAGGCGAGGTATGGAAAAAGCGCCCGATCCCTCACCCACGCCCCCTCTCCATTGCCGCCTCCTCCTAATTATATCCAGATCTTGAATGGGCGTTCGTGGGTGATCATTGACGGGGCGGTCATCGACGTTGGGGCTTTCGTTAAGCGGCACCCCGGCGGCGCTCGTGTGCTCATGAATGTCATGGGCACGGATGTGACGTCGGAGATCATAGGGGAAGACGCCTCCATCGGTAACTCCGGCATGACATTCAACCCGCACACTCACAGCGATGTAAGTGGTCACAACTTGTTGAAGAGGATGTTGTGGTCAAGAAGGGGGGAGGGCGAAACAAGGCAGGGGGTGGGGGGCTACGTTTCGTACCGTTGACCGTCTATGAATAGTCTCGTCTCTGCTGTATCGATCTGTGTGACGGTCATTTTGCAGCTGCTGGTGGTCATGTGCTCTCGCGCGGAACCATGATGGTCGCTCTGATCTTTTATTGCTTATCTACTTTTCCCTTTGTGTTACACCTCGTCCCTTCCATAAGAAATAAGGGCGCTAAAAGAGTCTGACGTCCACTGGGGCACGCGTGAGTAAGCCCCGGATTCCCTCACCCAACCCCTCCTCCCTGAACCGTCCCGAACCACTCCACGACAACGCTTGGACAAATTCGTGCGTACGCCAGATCGCCCTTGAGATCGCGAGGAGCCTCATAGTGGGATACATCGAAGAGGAAGACGACATGGATACGGACAGGAGCGACGACGATGAGGATAGTGGCGGGGCTAGCAGCGGCGCTGATCTCGGGTTCTTCAACCGGTCCTTTCTACACGCTCGCCGGATTTCCTCGCTGTCTGGCTCCGACAGCGAAGGCAACGATAAGCGCGGCTCGTCCCGCACCCTGTACAGAAATAGCCGCCATTTCGCGCGTGTACCTCCCGGAAGGGGAAAATCAGCCCACCCTGGTCGCCTTGCATCGTGGCCCGGCCCCGCCTCCAGCGGCGACGATGTGGAAAGCAGGAGATCCTTCGAAGGAGGACGTAGAGGGTCGGGTCGCAAACCACGAAGCAGGCGTATCGGTGGTGGGAGCGGCGGGAGCGGGAGCGGGAGCGGCAGCGGCAAATTCGCCGTTGACGAACAGAGGAGGTCATTCAGTAGCGACGGCAGCACCGACGGCGAACACAGGAGGCAGTTGAGTGTTTCCGACGGCAAGATGAAGAAGCCACCGCCAGGCGTGTTACCGGTAGGGGCCGCAGTGACACTAAGCGCGAAGGCAGCGGCAATCATGAATGCAGAGTCACCCCCGACGGCGAAGCCGGAGCTGTCGGCTAGTGGGCAGAAAGGGACGGACGTGAAGAGAAAAAGCGACGATGGCGTAAGTGGGCAGATGGGATCGGGGACAGAGAAAAAAAGCGACGTTGGCGAGAGTGGGCAGACGGAGACGGAGGCGGAGGGAAAACGCGACGTTGGCACAAATGGGCAGAAGGGGACGGGGACGGAGGAAGAAGGCGACGTGATGCCGGAGGTCCCGGTGGACAGCTCGGAGGTTGAGCTGTCGCCTGCCA
This sequence comes from Laminaria ephemera, assembly GCA_036873875.1. Taxonomy (NCBI): domain Eukaryota; class Phaeophyceae; order Laminariales; family Laminariaceae; genus Laminaria; species Laminaria ephemera. Next base: position 6,659,850 of record JAYJMJ010000354.1, read on the forward strand.
CGCCTATTTCGCCTTTGCCGGTTCGGTGGCAGAAGCGTTTGTCGACGCGCTCAGTCTCGCTCAAAACGCCGGTAAAGACAAAGCGATTGTCAGCGCGCTCAATCTCACTCAACAGGCCGGTGGAGTTGAACCATCCTGTGGTAATGAACACTACTAGTACTTCCCCCTCCAGTACCAAGGTAGAGTGCATCAGCGGCTCTTAATCTGTCGCAAGCGGCACGGGGAAGCGTGAAAATCGAGCTTGGCTTACGCGCAAAGTGTAGACGTTCGTTTGTGGGTATTGTCTTGCGTACGACATGTGTCAGGAGTTGAAGAAGCATCATGATTGGGCACGGAAACAACGGTAGATCAGCGGTCAATGATGTACTCTACTCGTGCAAGCACTAGGTTTATTGATTCAGCGGCCGCTGTCGATGGAGCGTTGTTGCCCTCAACCCGTGACGCCCGTTGCGCGTGACGTCACGGTGCAGGATAGTGTGGAGCGTAGCGCGCCGACAATGACAATAGATGGCATCTCATATAGTACCCCCCCATTGTATCAATCGTGTCGCTATGGAGTGGTGTCTCTGCCGTTTGATCGGCTTGTTGGCGCCTTTGCAAACGTTTTTCGCCCACGTTGCTGGTTCACCATCCGCATGTATATTTCGTCTGGCCACCACGAACCCCCTTCTTGCTACTGTAGCTATTCGCAAGTCTTAGACCATGACCCCCCCCCTCACGTCTTCTTCCCTCATTCTCCCTACCCCTCCGTCCCCTCCCGCAGTCTTTAAACGTATTCTCTCCCTCACTCTCGTCGTCTGCTTGTCTACATTTTTGTGCCGCGGCAAATACAACTGCCGACAACTATGACCTCATTTCGCGCCGAGCATACACGTGACGTCGTTGCCTTTGTCACCCACGTTTGTCTGTTTTTTGTCGCCGCGCAACCGACGGTGACGGGGAAGAGGCTGAAGGCTCACCCTGTCCGGCGCATCTTGGGGCGAATAGGTTCGCAGATATCCATGAGCGGAGCCAGCGGCGACGAAAGTGATGTCAGACAGGTACGTGCGCGGGGCGGAGGCTGAGAAGGGGGGTTCGGGGCTTCTCTCACGGGTTGGATTCTAGTCAAACGTGTGACCGTGTTGGCGGTCGATCTGCGCCGTGCCCGACGGCTAGTAGGTAGCGGGCTCGTCTATGAAAGTACGCTACACGCGGGCATATGCCGCTGTTACGAGAATGGTGCGCGATTTTGTTCGATCGGAAGGAACACGGTCTGGCCCCATGTACGTTTGTCGTTGTCACAACTTCATGGGAGAGCATGGGGCACCCGCACCCGTCCATATGGCAACATAAATATTTATTTTTTCCTCGCTGCTGTTGTCTCGCTATGGTCCTCAGGAGGACAGGCCATTCAAGGCTATGCGGAGGGTGTGGGAGAAGAAAAACCTGCTGGACTTCTTCCACGTGTGCCCCCTGCTGCTGCACGAGAAAATGGGGAATGGAGGCGGCCGTCCCGTGCACAAGTTCGTCTTCGCATGTCCAGGAAGAGCGGGGGCGCTGGTGAGCGCACGGCGAGGGGATTCAAGGAGTGATTGTGCGCACGTTTTGTGTGCGTTTGCGTGTGTACGACGCCCGCTCCCCTTTCAAGGCAAAACAGTTTATCGTTTCTTCAGCTCGGCGAGAGGTTACCAGAAACGCTGATTCAGTGAAGAAACACTTTGCCTAAGTGCCACTGAGTAGTGAAAAGCACATGGCCCTGTGGATGGAAGGCACGACGTACTCAAGTCTCGTTTTCTGCCAGCACGTCAAAAGCCGGTTTCCCCTCGACTCCCCGATGTCTTTGCCGCGATCTGCGAGAGCCGTCCATCTACGTTTTAGCGCGACTCTGATGAAGCCGGTAACAAGCTCTCCGTGCTCCTTGTCCGTCCTCTGCCGTCAGGTTGATGCCATGGAGGGTGTGTGTCACTTCCACATGCGGGCTGCCAAAGAGGCTGGAATGGTAAGTGAAAACAATACAAAGAGAGGTCACCAGCGCCTTGCGCAGTACGATGGGGGGTAATGCATGTTCACAATAGCTGCCGTGCTCTGGGACCGTGTCACGACTTGTTGCTTATCAGGTGTGCTGCTGTCAGCCGGTTGGCGTTCATTTCGTTCAGTCATTGCCGCTTCTGTCCCCTCCACGTTGTTGTCGTTATTGTTACTATCGTTATTGTCAATCAATACTTCGTGGTTGAAACGAGGGTGCTAAGGAAGGGTTTGCGTGGACACAGAAAAACGAAAAACAGAATATCGTAGTGAGGCACACGGCCGTGCTGCACAATGATACATTGCTGTGCTCGCATTACGATTCACCATGCTCGTGATACCCAAGCCACTCACCCACTTCTTTACCCGTCACGTGCCGCCGTGCTATTCGGCCCACCGTGGCTTCTCTAATCCAACGGTGTATTTTTTTGTCTTTGCTGCCCTTCCCTCCGTCCCGCAATCCGCTTGCGAAACGCTGCCGTGATCTCCTGAGAACGCTCAGACTGTCGTGCAGCGGTCCTACAACGCTTTTGCCGTGCGGGTTCAGGGTGAGGAGGGCACCGAGCGCCGGGTTGTGCCTGCGGCCGAGACGGATGAAGGCGAACTGTGCATAGAGATGAGGATCAGGCTTTACCCGGATGGGCTCATGAGCAGTCTGTTGCTGCAGCTGATCAAGGTACGGCGCAGAGGTGGCGGGCTTACGGCAGGGTGGATTTTGCGCGTAGTGTCGCTTTCGAGGCTGCAAGGATGGCGCGTTGGCTGGCTCATTGGGCTCCGTTCTTGTACCGCTGGTGCCGTGGTGCCACTCTCCCGTGTGCCATCAATTAGTGGTTGCATTGATTTTAACGCCGAAAGTGTTTAGATCTCCGAAGTCTTCCATTAATCGGTACCAGTAATGCCCTGGCTGGTGTAACGGCAGCTCCGACTTTTTGTTGTACTGCTGTTGCTGTTATTGTAGTCGCCTCTTCCATCCCCGCTGTCGCTGCCGGTCCCTGCGTGGCGCACATTCTTCTTTACCCGCCGCCTTCGTCGGGTTCGTGGCGTCACCGTCCCTCTATCCTCTCTGCACCATCTAACCTCTACCCTTCTTAACCGATTCGGCGTGTATTTGGGCCCGCGGATCGGAACATCGGCTTCGCCTTTCCAGAACTTCGACAATCCCGCGGTGCAGCTTCAGGGGCCTTTCCTGCAGGATAGGCTGATCCCACCTCCGGCCCACCGCAACGTCGTCATGATCGCAGCCGGAACCGGCGTCAACCCAAGTGAGCGGCCCACGCGCGGAATGTCGATGTCTGTATCATCTAGTTGGTCTTTCGCGATGGGGAAGTAAGTTGTTCATGAGGTGACTCGACAGGAGGACCTCTTGCCGGATGACTCTAGTCCCTTCTGTATATATGCACCCCCCCCCCCCCCGTCTTGCAGCAACGACAGGGGGAATACCTCCCTTGTGTCGCTCCATTGGGCTCCCCCCCCCAAGGGTGAGGAGCAAACCAGATGTTATGTCGAAACTAAAGCAGAAGAGCACCACCCGAACGCGCTCTATTAATCGAAGGTCTCAGGAAGCTTTGGGGATAAAGCGCGCGCTCCGATCGATCCCGCTACCCTGTGAAACTAGGGAGCAGATACCAATCTTTGAGGAGAAGGAGGGAGGAGTGACTTATCATGTGTGTGCCCAACGCGTACCGGCAGTGTCGTATACGGAGTAATAGTTATGAAAAAGGCCTGTACACCGGCCTCAATTGATGGTTTTTAACGCGCCCCCGTCCCCGTCCTCGGCGCTTGCTTCTACACGACTGGCCTGCCGGACCCCGGACAACCTATGTTATCGACGACACCCCTTAGTGGTGCAGATGATCCGAGACTACTTAAATCCTGACAGGTGAGAGGTCTGTCAGGCAAGGTTTGGGACCACGCCTTTTCTCGGTTCACCATAATTCTACTGTACAATTTTCTGCCGTTGGGGGGGGGTGAACGTTTCGTAGAGAGGGCCTGATGGGTGGACGATGAGCGCCTTTATTAAGCGCGCAGTTTCGGCCGCAGTACGAGCAGCAATCTCAGCAGTGCCCGCCCGCTTCAAACCGCGCTCGCACTCATGGGAGCATTGCACACCCTGGTTTCCTATGAATGTGGACTGCGGGTCGACGACATATTATATCCCTTCGCCGTACCACTGACTTGACCCTGCATCCACAATAACCTCCGTTTGTGCCTCCCTCACTCATACAGCCACCACGGCGTGCTGCTGGGAGCACACTCGAGGCTGGTGTTGCTCTGGCAAAACAACGATGAAGGAGATCTCTTCTGCGCCGACGAGCTGACGTCACTGCAGGTAACATTGTGCTCGCCGCCCGGAGAGATTGTAGGTAAAGAGACGCGGGGCCGTCCCCCAACACATACACCTTTATACTGCTGACGCACGGATTTTCCACCTCCTCGTCCTAGCAGCGCCGTACAGAGCAGCACTCCAAGAGGATGAAACATGGCGCAAGATAAAGCAGGTTAAATATGGACCGGAATCACTGTTGTCGTGCTGTTGATTTCGGCGCTATCATTCTCGAGGAAGCGTTCAAATAACTAGACCACGCGCGGCCGATGTATCACTTAGCCTGTGAAATTGAATATAGACAAAATTGGTCGAACTCGCAGCTAATTCGTTTAAAATAAAGAACAAAAACGTAGACCCCCGACGGCAACGTCCCAATATACAGCAGTACCGGATCGTTGTGAAGCGAATCGCCTGGACCAAGCCACTAACAGTGTCCATGGAGATAGTAAAAAGCGAAAAGGGTTGCACAATAAGCCCTTCCCTCCCACTGGGTTGCTAGCGGATGTACGGCAACAAAAGACACACGAGATTTACCGGATGCATGTGGCGTCCGGAACAACTAGTCCGTCGCTGCACCGTCCGAGCACGCCATTCTCCTCGGAATACCTGCGTGGACAAAACAAAAACCAGAAGCTGTACCCATTACTCCTCGCGCCCCCCCCTCCCCGCGTCCGTCCACCACCTGCGACCCTTATGGAAAAACAAAATAAGGCGAAAGCGAAGGGCCTTCTGGAGGTGACGGCTATTCTCAGCGGCGACAAAACGCGGCGAAACGTTCCGGGCAATGCGTTCCGCCGTGCGAAGGCAAGGCTCGTCAAAAAAGGCATGAAGGCTGGCTTGGTCAGCAGGGGTGCAGGTGCTACCTGGGGCACCGATATCGAGGGAGGTGGGGCTCGCGACCAAACGTTGGGAAGAGCGACAACATCAGGAGCAGGGGGGAGCAGCGAGTTCAAAAACGAAGACGAAGACAATTTTGACGACGAGCTCATCACAAGCGCACGCTTGCGCCGTCACAAGCTCGCGAGAGCACTGTCGCGCGTCACTGAGGAAGACAGCATGAGCCGTGGGAGCAGTTTCTTTAACAGCACTCGAACATTTGGCGGCAGGGACTTGGAAAGCGGCGGCGGCGGCAGCAGCTTCCGCAGTCCCATCACCCTCTACGAAGGCTCGGAAGAGGGTAAGGCTGCTGCAGTCGGTGGCGACGTTGGCAACAAGAGCGTGCCGTGGTCACCGATCTGCGGAGATAAGACTGAATGGAGCGCGGGCGAAGGTGACCGTATCACAAGAATGCCGAGTGATGGAAAGGATAAGCGCAGTGGTTCCCCTCGCGGCAAGGAGGCTGCGCAAAGCACGGGTCGTTTAGAGAATGCACGGGGATGGAGCATTGCCGCCCGTAGCGCCGATTGCTCGACGAGTGTTTGGGGGGAAGGCTGCGGGAACAGCGGTGACTGTGACAGCAGCACAATCCCAGTTAATCGCAGTGGTGATGAGGGGCATAGCAAGCCCTCCTCCCACACGTTAAATCGTCAAAAGGCTGTCAGGAAGCTCAGTGACACTAGCAGCGACATGTCTGGCTGTGTGTCGGAGGGCGCAAGGGCTAACCGTGACAGCAGCTGTGAGGAGGCGAAGCGTAGCCGTAGCCGTCTCGGTGGCCCGTTCCGTGCGGCGAGTGCTGGCCGAGGCCGCTGGCCCAAAAGCGTCCGCAAGAAAGACAGTACCGGCCGTGCTAATGAGGGCGGTGGTGGCAGCGATGGTGTGAGGACGGCGCACAATGCCAGGTCCCCCGTCCGGCCGACCCTTGGCCGATCCAAGAGTCTCAATGTTGACCACATCGCGTACAGCTCAAGCGAAGATCTGAAGTCCGACGCCACCACCGTCACCGGTGGTGGCGGACGGCCGTCACGTTCGCATCGTGGGGGGATTTCGAACGGTCCTCCCGCACGGTCGGGCGTGAGCACTCACTCCTACCCAACGGCCAGACAAACGAGACACAAATCGTCGAAGAACAGGTCGTTGCCCACCGAGGCGTCTGAAGATCTGGCTGGGTCGTCGCTCGAGGACGTAAGCACCCTGATGTGTACTACTGCGGGGTGTTAATAGCGGGTTTCGCGTGTGCAAGCACCGCCCCTTCCCCCCCTCCCCCCTGCCTGCCTGATGGGTACGTTCCAAGTGCATGACGTAAACCTTTTCACCCCCTATCGAAAGAAAGCCAAGCTCAGCGCCACTTACATCACCCCCCTTTCCCTCCGCGCCCTCATCCTCACCCTTGCCCTCGATTTGTTCGGTTGCTTTATGCCCTATCCCCCCCACTCAACCCGAAATAATAACGCAACGAACGACACTCTTTGCGCTTGATACGCGCAATACGCGACATACACAAACCCACACAAACCAACTCGCCGGCGGTGGGCGACAGTCGGGGAGTGGACTACAGCACACGAAGCTTTCCACGAGCATAATCGAGAAGGCCATCGGTCCGGAGGTGATGAGAGCCATAGCCTCCTTCAAGGCTAGTGCCGCCGCCGGTGCGACACAGGAGGGATCGGCTGAGGCCGCAGAAGGCTCAAGCTCTGCGCTCAGCAGCCTGGTCGGCACTGCAACTAGGGGCGGAGCGCTTCAGGTGACAATCGCGGGGACGGGGAAGGGAGGTGGCGGACTGCTGGTATTGCTGTATTGTTCCCCGTAACAGTTTTCTACCCTTGGTTAGTCCTTAGCATGTCGTTCGGGCCCTGCGTTTCCCGTCATACAGAATGTTGCCGTTTCCGCTGGCCTCGATCCCGGTGTTCAACCAGTTGGGGTGTACAGGGGACGGGCGCGGGGAGAGAGTGACCCAAACGTTTATTGTACTCCCCTCCTTCGTTTGGACCTTGCAGTAGGCGAGTTTCCATTGTTTTGTTTTGGTGACACCCTTTCAAGCTCTGCAGCCCGTTAACTGCCGGTGCGAGATCGGATGCTGCTTCTCGGCGCATGTTGCCATCCGTCAGTCTTAATCGTTGCCAAGTGTGGCGGCGCGTATGATGCGGGAGGCATGCGACACCAAGCAGCCGTCCGGGACCATGTCGGCCTTGGTGGGGGATGAATGGACTGGTCTCTCTCGCAAGCGGAGATAATTCGTGCATATTCGGATCGTTAGCGCTGCCGATCTGTCGGTGTTGCCGTTAACCTCGAGCAAAGGTCAGCGGTTGAGCAGGAATCCAGCCCCCTGTCGGCAAAAGTTGCTGGTGGCGTGACGTCCATGCTGTATGTCTAAGACTGCTTGGTCTCACCACCCACACTTGTTGCAGTATTGGCCTTCATCCAGTACAGCTACCTCATCGTGCTGTACGAGTTGTTGTTGCTAATTGTATTTCATGTTATGTTCGCCGTTTCTTCGTTCGATCCCACGTTTTTTGTATCATGTTGTATTTTGCCGTCTTGGTTTGTCCTGGTCGCAGGTCGTCGTGTCGGGTCCAGCAGGCTTCGTGTTTCATGCTGAGGGCCTTCTCGCGGAGCTGGGAATCCCCCCTCAAGCAGTAGTCCTGCTCGACTAGACGGGCGGACGAGGCAAAGCGTAGAACAGAGGCATGCCAGCCGCCTTGGCCTTTGTAAGGCCTTCTGGCGCGATACGTGTGGAAATAGGAGCGGCGTCGGCGTTAGATACAGGGGGGGAAGACAGCGTGTTTCCACATATTTGTGCGTTGATCGCGACTGGGGTGCTCACGCCGCTGATGCAGAAAAGGTATGCGGTGTGTTCTATTGGCTCTATGAGTAGCTGGTAATCTCGATCGAGTGTCACGCCTATCGGCAATAGCTGCTGCTGGCAATGCTATACTAAACAACAACTTGTTGCGCCATTTCCGGGGACTCTTATTCCTATTTGGAGGTATTGGGCATCTACTGTCGAGTGGCACTGCAACCGATTTGTTTTCGGCCAGGTTATCGTGGGTCTATGGTGTCGGAGTATATACCCTTCAGACACTGGTTTAGTAATAGTCTGTGCTGGGTGAGCGGAAATAGTTCGTGCTGTGCGCTCGATAGAGCGGTTGGCGATCGGCCATGAGCCTTCTGCGTGTTTTGTTTGTCCCCGTGCGTTGGTCACGTGTCTTCCCGCTGCTGTTGTGTGCTGTACTTGGTCGTGCCCGTTGTGTGAATACCTGATCGGGTAGTGCGTATGAGTATTTCGGTGTTTGTTCCATGTTTGATTTTGATCCACGCCGAGCTTCATTGCCAAAGCTCATGTGGGTATTGTTTCGTGCTGGTGGTGTATCGGGGGGGGCTCTCCCGCCGTATCTTATCGTTTCGACACACCTCGCCCCTTTGGTGCTCAGCATGCGGCTGCTGGTCTTCTTATTGCGGACCAAGGGGCGGGGACAAAGGACGAGGTGGCGTCTTGTGTGCTAGACTCGAATGCCGGGTAGATACCGCTCGCACACGCGAGGGGCGGCGATGACACTTTGCGCGCGAGAAGTACGTAGCACATCGCACATGTTCACCCGCCCAACAAGCACTTGCTGTATGGGCGACGACACTTTATTATGCCTGGCAGCACACGATACCACGGGTTTGCCTCTATGTTTCTTGCGTGGCGGGCTGTCCTTATGAAGGGTTTATCTCACCAGAGAAAGTTCGTGATGTCTCCTTACAACTGTTGGAACTGGGCTGTTACGAGGTCTCACTAGGCGACACCATCGGCACCGGAACGGTTGGCAGTATCGATAAAATGCTAACGACGGTTATACAAGCTGTTCCCGCGAACAAACTGGCCGTGCATTTTCATGACACCTACGGACAAGCGCTAGCTAATATCCATGTCGCTTTACTGCATGGTATTGCATCGATTGATAGCTCAGTTGCAGGTCTAGGTGGCTGCCCATACGCTAAGGGCGCTTCTGGTAATGTC
>JAYJMJ010000354.1:6707373-6719932 GCA_036873875.1 Laminaria ephemera
GCATTTGTGCTTTGTTGTCACTTTTTTCGTGCGGTGACCCGACAATAGCACTTCTTGTCGGAGGACATTTATTTCCTTCTGTATTCAACGTAGGTGTCCCTCCATTTTCTCGGAAAAGACAGGGGGAACTAGCTACTATGAACAGCTCCAACGAGCTCCCCGTCCCGGGGTGCATATCATATCATAGGGTAAGATACAGAAGAAGGGCACCACGTGCCTGCGCTCTAGTAGTGTACAAGAAGCTTTTGAAATCGAGCATGCGCTTCGATCGATCATCCCGCCGCCCTGTAGCTAAGGGGGAGATAACAACCCAGGGGAGGGGGGGCATGCTTTTTCCAGCTCCTGTACCAGACAGTATGCCGCCAGGATTCTGACTCAAAGGAAACTTTTTGCACCAGCGTCCGGCGCCTTTGGGTGCCTGTCGATGTTCTGAAACGCCCCCTCGCCCCCTTCCTCGATGTATCTTGCTCCACACGGCTCGCCTGCCGGATCCGGGATAACATACATCACCGGCGAAAAACGACAGTGGTGCAAATGATCCGGGATTACTTCAATCCTCGCAGGTGAGAAGTGCTGCAAGCAAGGTTTTGGAACAGCGCCCCTTCTCCCCGGCATCGTTCTGCAATTTATTGGAGCTTCCCGTTTGAATTTCCAGATTGACATAGAGGCAGACCGATCCATGGACGATGACGACTGCCGCTGCTACGTGGGACGCTTCTTGTCGCTGTAGTTTTCGTAGCAGCGATCGCTTTGAACTGAGCTCGCGCACATCAAGGCGCAGTGCTGCGCACACCGCCCGTAGTATACTGTGTGGACAGACGGCCGAAGCCCTTTTCTTTGCCTCACCGATCATTTGGTCTTGCGTGTGAACCCTAAACACCGCATCGATGCTTTGGTCTTGCGTGTGAACCGTAAACGTCCGTCCACGTGCCCCCCGCCCGCGCAGCCGCGCTGACGGTGTGCTGGTGGGAGCACACTCAAGGCTTGTGCTTCTGTGGCAAAACAGCGTGGAAGAAGACTTCTTCTGCGCTGACGAGCTCACGATGCTGCAGGTAAAGTCGTGCTATATAGCCGCCCGGAGAGACAGACCTTGGGGCGAGAAAGGCGGGACCCCCTCCCACGCCCCTTGTGCGACTGCCTGTTGTCCCCCCGGTTCTTGCACTCCCATCAGCTCCACACGCGCCCGCCCGCTTCGCCCGCTTAGTGATAGATAGTGTAGTGTGCAGAGAGGGTGAGATAAGATCCGCAGCGTCAAAACTCACACTATGATATAGTGGTGAAGCGAAACGCGTAGATGACACTATGATATTAAATATAGATGAAAAATGTTGGAAAGGAATATGGGTTGTCTCAAACGCCCTTCGCTCACCACAGGTTGCTTGCGAACCCAATTGCGCGCAGGATACATGACGTTTGAACAGTCGTGCGCATTTGAACGCCGCCGAGTAAACCCCTCCTTCGGGCATAGCGCCGATTTTTTGCTTCCTTAAAACGATTGATCGGTTGCGGGCGGCCCCCCAACACGCCATTACGACCAGCTTGGCTTCCTTTTAATAAAAAAGTATTTCAACTACGTCAGTTGTGAGTTGGAAAAATTGAATGTCACTACGAAGGTTTACCAGCTGCGTGGTACGTCGGCCGCGGGTGTTCTATATTTATAGTAAGCTACAAAATCGTTTGGGCTGATCGGTGCTACTTGCCGTGTTGCTTGCGCGGTGGCTAATTGTTTTTTATTTTGTTTTAAGAGTTGTTTCCCCATTTTCAACTTGCCACCCCCCCGGGATTTCAAGCCAACGGCATCCCGAAGGGGAAGCTTGTATTTCTAGTAAAGTTTCCTTCCTTTGTCGAACCAACGGGAAAGATATCACCCCGACCTCTGGACCGTAACCCTCCACCACCCTCCCCCCCCGCCTTCGTCCGTCCAACGCCCTTAAAAACAAAACAAGACGAAAGCAAAGGGCCTGCTAGAGGTGACGGCTCTGGTTAGCGGCGATACCACGCGACGAAACGTGCCGGGTAGTGCGTTCCGCCGCGCGAAGGCGAGGCTCCTCAAGAAGGGCAGGAAGGCCGGCTTGATCAGCAAGGATAGCGGGCAGCAAGACCGCGAGAAGGACGAGGAAGACACCGTCGGACGCATGCCCTTCCAACAATTTGGACTCCCGAGAGCGCTGTCACGCGTTACAGAGGAGGACTGCATGAGCCGCGACAGCAGCTTCGTTGTTCGCAACATGAGCGGGTTTGACAGCAGGGACTTGGAGACCGGCGGCAGCGGCGGCCGTGACAGCTTCCGCAACGCCATGGTCCTCCACGAAGACGTACAAGGGGCGCTTGAAGTCATTGGTGGCAGTGGCAACGGTGGCACGCAGTGGTCGTCACGACGCGGAGGGAGGAACAGAGGGAGCGCTGACGACATCGAGCATGGTCCGAAAGCGTCAAATGGCCGAAGGGCAGAGCGCAGTAGCTCTCCTCGTGGCCAGGGGGCTACAGGAGGCTCGCGTCGTTGGGGGGGCGCAAGAGAACCGAGCGCCACCGCACGTAGCACCGATCCCTCGGTAAGTGCGAGGGGAAACGGGCACGGCCCTGACGATGGCGGCGCCAACGGCGGTAGTGGGCAGAGGAAGGGCTCTTCCGGGATCATTAGCTCTGATGAGGCCTGCAAGCACCTCAACCAAGACAGCAGTGATGGCTCTGGTCGACTGCCGGAGCCCGCAAGGGCCAGACAAAACGGAACCGGCCCCGACCGCAACGGCGACGGCGCCGCGGATATAAGCTTGGGTGGACATAAACGCGGCCCCAGTCGCGGGGGAGGGGGCACGCGCAGCAGTATCCGCCTCGCCGATACGCTCAGTGAGGCGAAATTCGGACGCGGTCTCTGGCCCAGGAGCGCCGGTAACGAGGAAGAGACTGACCAAACCGTTCAGGGCGGCGTCGACGTGGGAAAGGCGAAGATGGCCAAGGTGAAGATCACTAAGGTCACGAAATCTAACCCGCAGTCGTATTTTGCTCGGTCGAGGAGTCCCAGAATCGACGTCGTCAATGACAGCTCGGGCGAAGAAAAGGTCGACATCGGTTCCGTCCCCACCGCCGCGGGCTTGCTTGGGTCACGCTCGCACCGTCGGACTGCACCGAAACTTCCCCCAGATGCTTCGGTACTGTCCTCCTCCGCCCGGCTGGGTGTGGGCGTGAACGATCACTCCAAGACAAAAGCTAAGAGAACAAGAAACGTGTCGTCGAGAGGCAGGTCATCAACGCGCTTGAAGATGCCCGACACAGGGTCGCAGCTCGACGATGTGAGAACTCTTGCGCGTGTGTGAAACGGCGGGCGTCTGACAGCGGATTGCGTGTGTGCAGGCTACGCCTCTACCTGATGCAGGCGAAATGGCGAGACAAAAAAGAGTCCTGGCTGCGATGTCCCGATGAAGTTCGTGCCGTCTGTACCATAAGAGTGTTTTGTGTTGTGCGGGATATTTCTGCTGACGAGTGTATCGCGCCGTATGACACTAGTGCAGCAGTCTCTTCTAGGAATAGGAGCTGAGTCCAACGCTACCACACGGTTACGCCTCGCGTGTGACCCGAACCATTCAATTCCCTGTCGAAGCCACCAAACCTGCCACCACTCACTACACCCCCCCCACACACACACTTTTCCTGATCCTCGTTTCCTCCTCCTCGTTTCCTTCGGCTGCCTCGTGCTATTGATGTCCCTACCGGTTGACCCGTAATCAAAACGGAACACACACGACGCGATTTTGTGCTCGAAAACAAAACGGCGCAAACCAAACAAACAAAACAAATCCAAACATACGCAACGATGTCGACGCCGGTGGTTTGACAGTCGGGGAGCGGGCTGCAGCACGCGAAGATATCGACGGCGTTGGTGGAGAAGGCCATCGGCCCGGATGTGATGAGAGCAATAGCCTCCGCCAAGGCTGCTGCCGTCGCCGGTGCGAGTCTTGATGGGTCGGCTAGCGCCGCCTCGCGCTCAGCCTTTAACGACCTGGTCGGCACGGACACCACTGGAGGGATTCTTCAGGTGACTAACCGCGAAGCGAGGGAGGACGATGACGGAACAATTGATCTGCCGTACTGTTTTAGTTATGCCTGTCGTTTGCTGGCGTTCGTTAGAACTTTGAATATCGAGGCCACCCTGTATGTCCTGTCATTCGGAAAATCACTGTGAAAATTCCGGTGTCACAAGTTGAGGTGTAAGGAGCAAGGGGAGTTGTGGGGGGGGGGATGGAGAAGACGACAAAAATAACTTGCACCTTCCTGCGTCATTTAGATCCCCCAGTAGGCAAACTTCCGTTTTTTCTTGTGAGAGCCTGTTTCGCTTTGCAGCACGTTGACCGCCGGGTACGGGGGAGTGCGCCGTTGTTTGGTGCGTGTTGCCGTATGTCGTCTAAGTCGCCCCCAAGTGAAGTGTGGTAGTGCGTGTTTCCAGTGAGGTACGGGCCGGGGGGGGGGGGGGGGGACGCGAAATCGAACATCCCTCCATGATCGTGTCGAAATCGGCGGTGCAAGAATGAGGTAGTCGCTCTCGCAGAATCGCGGCGTATGATATGCGATGGTCGGCACTGCTGGCCTCGCGGTTTTAGTTTGACCGTGAGCGACGGTCTGCGGTGTTACAGGAATCGAACCACAGTCGTTGGTAGTTGCCGACGGAGTCGCGTCTACGCTTTACGTCGCGAGCTGCTTCCTCTCGCCACTCACACTCGTTGCCGAATCGGCGCTGATTATGTGTTGTGCGCTTTCTGGTTACAATTTTGTTTGTTTTATGTTTAACGTGTTGATTCGTTTCCACTTTTATTCATCTGTTTTGTTTTTTTATTCCTCCGTCTCGATTCGTTCTGCCCGCAGGTTGTCGTGTCGGGTCCCGCGGGCTTCGTGTTTCGTGCTGAGGGCATTCTTGCGGAGTTGGGCATCCCTCCCCAAGCAGTGGTCCTGCTGGATTAGACGTGCAGACGAGGCACAACGGAGAAGGGCGTCGTGTCTTGTGGCCCGGCCTTACAATCCTCTTGCGTGGTAGGGGCGAGGGGGGAATACCGGCGTCGGCGGCGAGTCGTAGGGGGAATGAGTTGTCGCGTTTCCGCGACGTTGCGCCGTGATTGCGACTGGAGTGCTCGCGCCGTTCGTGGGCGGGGCGAGGCGGGGGGGGAGGGGCATTCATTTTTTAACCTTCGCGCTGTTGGCACTACACCTGCGGAGTAGCGGCCGGCATCCCTGCTGGGACTGCTGGTCTGAGAAGTGGTTGATGGCGTTACTTCCTGAGTGCGTCGTTCCCACTTGGAGATATCGGGCATCCCCTATTAAATATTTTTATTCCAGCCTGTTCCCGCTTTTCGGCTACGTTGTTGTCGTAGGATGGTGAGGTGGGGTGGGGTGAGGGTGTAATGAACGAACGGGATTTTTGGCCGCTTTTTGCTGTTTTGCGCGCTAGATTCTACACGCTTGATGTGGTTGGGCTTGAGCCTCTTGTGTGTGTGTGTGTGTGTGTGTGTGTGTTTTTGTGCTCCCGCGCTGTGCCCTTTGGTACGCCGCTGTTGTTGTGTTTTGTTTCTTGTCTTCCCCGTTTTCTGGACGCCTGATCGCGTTAAGCTTTGTTTTGCCAAGTACTTGGAGGTATTTGCTTTTGACCCACCCATAAAAGTTGACCTACGTACGAGTAATAGGTACCAGGTACCGGGTATGTAGATATATATTGTAGAACTACAGTAGTATCAGTATCCCGCCTGAGGGTTGTATATGTAGATTCTTAGAAAACCAGGAGGGGACCTTAATTAGTCCGCCGGGAGAGTTCGGAGAAGGGTCGAAGATGCGGTGCTTCACAGCCCATTACGACAACCCTACAACTTTGCATGGCGGAAAGCCGGTTAGACGTGTACGAAGCGAATCAGACGACAAAGCATCCGAACAGACCCGTACGCAGAAAAGGTATTGAAATGCTGGACAGAACTGCCAGAAGATGGAAGACAGGAGGCTATATACTAGGGGCACAAGGTCGCTCGTAATCCCAAGCCCAGGTGTAAGAGGTATCATAGCTACACGAGACTTCGTGTAGCATAGCGCTGTAGTTCGCACGATAAAAGTATCAGAGGAGGAGAACGAAGAAAAAGTCCTTTGGGGTCATAGCCCCGTAAAGGTAGCATTCAAACCATTATTCCAAAGGTGCGTTCCTTCGTTCGTTCCTTCCTTCGTGTCCGCTTAGTTCACTTGGATCATGTATTGGTATGCCTCAGATTTGACGAAGTATCGATGTATAATAGTAATATCCCATACCTGGTATACAACACACCACCAGTCAACGACTCAGCTGTAAAATTGTCGCAGTAATTGGTGATGGTCTTTTCTTGTTTTTCGTTATTTTTTGTTTACGTTTTCTTGTCTTCTTTCTTTTCTTTTTTTTTCGTTATGTCTTTCTATGTCCCCTGCAATTTAGATGTTTTCGTATCCAGTGCGTTCGGCCTTGTATTGCCAAATCTCTATGCTATTCTATTGTTGACGTATTATCTCTGTGTCGTAGTTTATGACCACAGAGCGTGAACTTCTCTGGCATGAAGAATCAGCACGGACACTCCATGTGCTGGATGTCGGTGATGTTAAGGTATTGCCCTGAGAAGCCTGTTGTCCAGGCCCAGGATTCAGGATCGATCTAGGAATGCGGGAAATGAGATGACGCGTTACTAGGACTGCATGTTCGTATACCAAAAACAGGGCACGAATCAAAATGACGGCCCCCGACACTCAGTGTGCTCTTTCCGACTGACCTGAGGATAATACAACAAACCTCTTCTAAGAAACATAAGTGATTGGCACGGCGGGACCTGCTTACCAGACGTACCTGGAAAGGGATACGTGTGTCTCCCAGGCATACTTCCACAATTGGCGTCGACGGCAGAACAAAAACCTTATGGGCAATACATCAATTTATTTTTCCCACTTTGGCATTCCTTCGCGAGGCTTCGTAGCGTCACAGGGCGGATGTATGTATGTGTGAAAGTGGATTTTGAGGAGTCGCACCTTCGACTCGTGTTCTAGTTCGTGGAACCGGTGTTTTCCCGAATCATCCACATTTCTGCTTATACTGCTGATCAAGGTGGGCTAGCGTTATGGTATTGCCCTGGGAAGCCTATCAAGGCTCCAGTATTTTTATTTCAACTTCAGTGTCCTGCTTCTTGCAATACATCACCTTCATTTATTTCGTCGACCATCACAACAACAACACAACAAACAGCTCTCTCTAAAGTACAAGCATGATAGTCCAAGTAGTCGGCGTGCAATCCAGGCAAACTGAGCATCCCAACCCGAAGACGTAGGCGCAGAGCAGCGAGGCGTGAGGGATATTGCAGTTGAACATGGATAGCCGTACAAAACGCGTCTCGGCCTGCTCTCTTGGCAGGAGCGGTCGACGAACGCGGGAAAAAAATGTAGGATGAAGCAGCTAAATTAAAGTTCGTCCTAACGGCAGAGAAACGAATAAAGTTCACGCCGGATTTCTACGCGTGCATGCCTTCACCGAACGCGATGTAGGAGGACGCGGCGGAAAAAATGGGGACGCAGTGGGCCTATCAGCTCCACCGACTGATGTAGAATGCGCAGGGGGGGGCAAGGAGTGGATGGTTGCGTCGCAGGGTGCCCTGGTCCGATAATCCCGAGAATCGAAAATTCGAGGCGGTGAAGCGAACACGAACAAACGTACGAACATGTTTTGGAATATCGGTCTGGAAGAGATTTTTTTCGGGCTCAGCCCTCTAAAGGAGTTGGTTTGCCAATGATGTTGGAGGGTGCGCCGACTCAGTCCTGTCACTATAATAAGAAAGTACCGACCCGGGAGTGTCGGGGGTTCATCTCTCGGTCACACGATAGTTACAAGGGGTATGCATTCCCAGTGTGATTCGTATAGAACGGCGACGATGTGTACACCCCTGCCGCGCACCCGCCGGTGGCTTGTATCTGTTAAAGTTTTCGACCTCCACGCCGTCGACGGAAACGGAGACGTCGTCCTCTGTGAATTGGTACGGCAGTGATTTATGGTACAACGCCTGGTAGTAGTTTAGGACGCATTGCGTTGGGCCGGCAGGCAAGTACTGCGGTAGGCTACCGCTATCGTGCGGATTGACGCAAGGCCTGCAGCCGACCACCTAAAAATGTAGTGGCCGTCTGCGCCTGCCTGTCATTCGGTAGGTCTACAAACAGAAGCTTGGCGGCCCAAGCGGCGACAGTTCGGGGGCTCGTTGGGGGGTGAAAGGCCGAAGTTAGTTCAAATACTGAACGATCTGATCGAAGTAAGCACCAGCTTCACTTTGTGCACGAATCCTAGCATCTGCGCCGGCTTTGGTGCCCAGGCGAGTTGCAGCCGCGGTGCTGTATGTCTACAATCACCTACTGACGGTGTTAGTAGCACGTATCGACTGTAAGGAGGGATTTGCTAGCGAGCTCGACGAAACAGCGTCTACATTCATTCGGTGTTTCACGCGCGAGTCTGTGATGGTATGCTTTTCGCGCACCAGCTCATGTATGCTGATCGATGCGGCGTGTGTACAGAATCAACCGTGCCGAAATGCTGGTTGGATGTTGCACACGCATTGCCAAAGCCAGCACGTCCCTGCGGGCTTACAATTCGACTAGCAAATGGGCGCATCGATGTCCGTCAGGTGGCATAAATAAGAGCGAAGTTTCGAACGGTTCCGAGTTCCTCCTCCTCCAACAACAAAACAAACCAATATTTTAACTAAAAACCCTTCTCAAAGGCGTCCCTCCACCGTGAGTATTGCATTTCCACCACTACAACAACGATTACGTTCATAAAAGACGATTAACTATCGAAGAATACTCCGCCCTTGGTTCTAAACATAGACGTCGAACGGCCCACAGGCCAACAACCAGTCGACACCTAAACCGCGCACTCTCAAATGTGCTGAAAACGTACATTTAAGTATGTACGTAGTGCATCCCCGTCACCGGCTATAAAATTACTTTCGACTCTTCCTCTCCCCAGCCGCCTACCGATAAAAACCCTGCCCAAATCTCTTGCTCAGATCTCTTCCTCAAATCTCGTACGCCTGCTCTGGCGGCGCGTCGCCTGCCACCCGCGCCCTCTTAAAATGCTTCCCCCCTTGTTGCCACCCGCGAACTCTTAAATGCTTCATCTCCACGTAATGTGTCTTATTTTTCCCCGTGTGATGATTTCCCATTATCCGTTTCTCCGTCTTTGGTCATCTGCCACAAGCCGCACAAAACCCCAAGTGGTGCGGGCGTGCCACCTCCAGAGCTCCTAAACCGGCAAGGCCGAATCTGACCTTACCCCTGCTGCCACCGCCGCTGCCGCCGCCTCCGATACGCTCAGGTTTGTCGCGGCTATGTTAGCCTCGGCTGTCGCAGCAGGAAGCGTAAACAGCGTGTTGAAGTAGGTTAAGCAACGTGAGAGAGCAGTTTGCAAAATATTTTTATGCATGTGGAGCATGCAGAAATAAGATTATGTTGGTTAAACAACACTACCCACTGGATCACTCAGTCACATAGAACCAATAGATTCTCACATTTTTGCGTGGTGCTTCGTGCTTGGTTGTCTCTCCACTCTCTTTTCTCTTTTTCTGTATAGGTTACTAGTTGCCGGCCAAATGGGCGTGTGCTCCAGCGCGTTCAGGAAAAAGTTGCTGTGGTCGATTATTGTCACTAAGGAGCGTGCCTAGGGGTTCGTCAACAAGGCGTGACTGACGAGGGGAAGAGAGGTTTGCTGCGTTTACGCGGCGGGTTTTACGGGTCGCAGCTCGACGGTAGTGGCAAACACCATGGTCGGTCCCAACAACTAAACAGGATGTATGTCTTCCGCGGGAGCGCGCGTTGCAAGATGGCCTAACAAATAAAAAGATCGAACCCGCAAATGGAAAGCTGCTAGAGTAAGTTTCGTGCCCACTCGCGTAGTGTTTGCATAACGCGTACACGACACCCATTGCTCGGACATAAAACTGTATCCACCCCGCCCTCATCACCCCTTTAAACACTGCGTGCACAAAACCCACCTGGAGGCACGAGCTGCCAGAATCTCGGCAGGTTCTCCTCCCAGTTTGCCAGGACCTGTTCTCCCTTGGCGCTGCCCGTGAGCTCGACATGTTTCTCTATGAGCCCCTTGACGATCGCCTCCCCTTCCGGCGTGGAAATCCTCTGCGCCTTCACAATCTCAAGGTTGATGTGTTCCATGAACTCGCCCTCCGGCAACTCGTCCCTGCCCCGGTTATATGATAAGCACATACAGAGGTACGAGCGACAATCACGCGAGGAGAAAAGGATTGCGGTGTGGCGAAGCGTGGGCGGTTTGGTCGGTCGACGCTGCCCCCCCCCCCGCCACGGACCGTGAAACGATCACGTGTGCTGGACCTCTACGCTCCTCGGTGTCCACAGCCCTAGATTTATAGAATTCTCTTAAGTACATAGTGAAAAGGGGGTGTGTGTTGTATTCACAACAAACCGTTATTTCCACCCAACGACACCAGCACACCCAGTGTCCGTCCTGATTCTTTATCCTAGAGAGAACCCAGGATACATAATATGTGGTCACAGACTGTGAGACAGAGAAAACCCAAATGTGAGTAGGTGAATCCTTGAAACTACGAAAATACGCCGAACAGAGGCCCCGGTGCACGAATGCAACTCCATCGAATCCGCACAAATCAGGGCGCGAGGCACTGCGCCAGCTGCTGCTCTTGCTGCTGCTGCTGGAGGTAATCGAAAAAACTTACAGCATGTAAGCGACACCGCCGGTCATGCCGGCCCCGACGTTTCTCCCCACTGAGCCCAGCACCACCAAGTTCCCCCCGGTCATGTACTCGCAGCAGTGGTCGCCGGTGCCCTGCGCCCAAGTAGCCGTCGGGCGCGAGAAAGAGAAGAGCAGAAGGACCACCACGAAGCGAACGAAAAGGAAGAGGAGGAGCAGATTAGAGAGCAGCTGTCGTCTCAATCGCGGGGATGAAAGTGGCCTGATGGGCTGTGTGTTTATCCTCGTTGTTAATCGCTTCAAAATCCTTACGGGAGAGAGGCAGGCAAACGCATTCCCGCAGAGAAGCCAAGGGCGGTAGAAAGGAGCAATGGTCCAAAAATACACAATTAGTACCAAAACTGATGACGTAACCAAATACGCACCCCCCAGTCCCCCTTACTCGCCACCGCCGATAATTGTACTCTGCATACTGCACATCCACGTAAACGTCGACGGGAAACAAAACGTACAAATTAATACCCGGTACGTGAAACTCTCGACACTCGCAGATAACAGGGGATCGTTCGGGACAAGGCACTCGTGGACGACAAAACGACAAAAAAAAACAGACGCGCTCGTACTCTGGAGTAAGATGAACGCGTCCCCCGGCGTGTCCATTACCACACGGTAAAGCGACAAGAACCGCACCTCAACGACACTATCAGCCATCATAGACGCGCTATTAAGGGCGCGTCGCCCGGAATGTCTACCACTACATGGTAAAGCAACAAGAACGTGGTAAAGCAACAAGAACATGGTAAACCAACAAGAACGTGGTAAACCAACAAAACGCGCACCTCTACAACACTGTCGGCCATGGAGTTTCGGACCGCGAACCGCTCTCCCGCGCGGCCGTTCACGAACAGTGCGCCCCCCGTGGCACCGTAGAGGCACGTGTTGCCGATAATAACATTCTTAGAAGCTTCGTATGTCGCCGAGCTGTTATCAGTTAGAGAAATGTTGGGCGAGCGTGGTGGATTTGGTTCAGTTAGGCCGCGCTCGGTCGAGCCATATGGTGAGTCCAAGATGTGATTAGGCGCGGTTGGTGTATTCGGTACAGTTAGGCTGCGCTCGGTCGAGCCTTACGGCGCGTCCAAGATTCGAATAGGCGCGGGTGGTGTATTCGGTACACATACGCCGCCCTCGGTCGAGTCATATGGCGCGCTCAAGATGTGATTTACACGTTGGCACCAGGACTGTCGCCGAAGAAAGAGTTATGCGGGTGGCGCGTCATCAACATCAACAACCGAAGGAGAATCTCTCCCCCCTCTCATACCTTTCCCAGTTGTTATGGTACCCCCTCTCCCCCGTTGCGGCGATATGATTTGTAGCAACAAGTGTCCCCCCACCTACCTGGCAGGCGTTATAGCCTGCCTGAATGAGGATGTACTCGCCCCTTCTTTCAGGAGACATCCGGCGAGCAAGCAACCAACACAAGAAAGTACATCCACGCAACAACATCCAAGCAACAAACAGTCCCATAAGCATCGAAAAATACACACCCGTCCGGCACGATGACGATCTGCCCCCCGTTCATCCCCTTGCCCACGTAGTCGTTGGCCTCTCCCTCCAGCCGCAACGAAACCCCCGGAAGGTTGAAGGCGCCGAAAGTTTGACCGGCGGACCCCTTGAAGCGCAGCTCCAGCTCGCCACCACCAGCCTCGAACCCGCGGTTTCCCCACTGAGACGCGATGCTGCCCGACAGGCGTCCCCCGACAGAGCGGTCCGTGTTGGCAATCGTGTACTCCTTCGTCAGCTGCGGTCGGCAGAAAGGGAGGGGGGGGGCGCAGGGGCGAGGTAGGGAGG
>JAYJMJ010000354.1:6823724-6836066 GCA_036873875.1 Laminaria ephemera
GGGGTGTACTCATTTCATGCATAGCCGTAGTCATATGACCATTGACCCTCGCATCCCTACAATGCCGGGACGGAGCAGGGTTTCAACAGGAATTTCTGTACAATTGGCTCCAAAGGCACAGAGATACGATGGGGATCACCTATCGGGTAGTGTTTATTAGTCTCGGTTTTTTATTGGTAGAGCATGTGTGAGATTTTAGGTTCTATGATATGATGGCATTTAGTGGGGCGTACGTAAGTTTCTATAAGTTTCACTATAACCTTGTTCAACTATAATGGTGCTCTTAGCCAGTAAGTATGTATACTGCCAGTATATGTGTACTGGCAGTACATACTGGACTGGACTGTTGTGTGCCAATATACTTGTACTGGCAGTATATACGTACTGGGCCAGTACCTAGCCCTAACGACTGCTACTGTCTGTTCTGTGTGTATAAGCTTTGATCATCTTGCATTCTGCAACAGACACCAGACGATGGATGCAAAGCCTTAGCGTGCTACTGCCGCTACTTGTGTTGGTGTGTCCAGCATACCAGTATACGTACTTAACTGAACTGCAAGGTCTACAGCCTCACACACTCCGTCGGTGTTCTCGTTCAACGTTTTCAAGCAACAGTATAATCTGTAGATCTGATGTCAGCGTGTTACGCTATGTGAATCCAAGAATGCCAGTATACTGTATACTGGCAGTATACTTGTACTGGCAGAACATACTGGGCCAGTACCCAGCCCTAACGACTGCCGTGTATTATACTGTACCGGTATGATTACCTTGCTTCCGCAACAGACACCAGGCGACGGATGCAAAGCCTGAGAAGCGCACTACTGCTGCTACTGGTGTTGTGTCCAGTAGCTGTACTGCAAGGTCGCACAGCCGCACACACTCCGTCTGTGTTCTCGGTCAACGTTTTCAAACAGCAGTATAAATCAGCTTAGATCTGATGTCTCCATGTATCAATATGGGCGTAAATATAACGACCGTTTATATGTTAATATGAATACCATAAGGTCCTTATATTTCAGCTCAAAGTGGTATGCAAAAATATGTGAGTCTTACGTCTACGTGAGATAGCAATGACTGGGTCAAACTTCAGAACTGCAACACTAACCAGAGGGCGGACAAGAGCAATAACGAAGGCTGATCAACACCAACGACTACTCGTACCCTCAGGGTGCAGCAGCGTGCGAATATTGCAGCATACAGGTCATATCACCAAAGCCCTTGACGCATCCTTTACGTACGAACTCGTATGCAAAAACGCTACGAGTGTGAGACCGGTCTTGATACGAGCGGTCGCGTCAAGGCCTATTTTGGCCTTATTATACTACTTTTAGTGTGTTCGATCGGTCAGTCAAGGGGTCAAACAGCGGTCTCCGAGCATATGACCTCGAACACACAGCAGTAGAGTTCAACTTCGTATCTACAGAGCAAGGGGCGTTCTGCACCATCTCGTGGGCGGAGAGAAGGGTTAGCATCCTTTCTCCGAACACATCGCTCACCTCCGTTCCAACTAGCAAAGAAATCCCTGTCCATGTCCATAATCGTCTCGCATATGGAACCATCGTCGTGTTTGTGCTGACTCGCTGCTGGGCGTCAAACAGGGGCTGATAAACCAAACCCCCGATTTATTAAAGCCTTCCATATTCGAAGAAGCTAGGTCTCGGTGGCTGTGGCACTGAGACCCTCCTCACCCCTCTGTCCCCCCACATACTGGTTGCCTCAGCCAACTGGAACCATGCCGAAGGTCGGCGTACACCGGAACTGTGAGTCTACCGCCGGGAAATGTCGCTTTTGAAGCAACCTCGGACTTGTTTTGAAGGCCGTAACTTTGATCCTTGTTTGTTGGCCAGAGAACCTGAGAGGGAGCCTTGTCACCTATCGACAGGCCGCGAGCGAGCCTTGGCAACGCACACAGGCCTCCTGCTGTTCGCAAAGCCTTTGGACCTTGCAATCCTTAGTTGCTGCAACACGGCTAGCCGAATCAAGTGGTATGCTCAGCGGGTCTAAGTGCGGGATGCGGCTCTCATTGCAACGTATGGATGGTTGGATGGATGTTGGACCAGGACCGTCCTATTTCAAGTAGCTTCGAGCAGAGACCACACACACAGCCTGTCTCTCCCAGGAAGTGCTCTCGAGAACCGATACGATGCGCCACAGACTCTCAAGACGGTGGTCGCTCTGCAGCAGCTAGTAGTGTTGGCTTGCTAGACTTTGTCCTTGATGCTCTCCAAGTATATCTGCTTGCGTTTCAAGGGTTTGCGATGGGTGTTCTTGTAGTGAGTTTTGTAGCTATAGAGTTTTGAGCATATTGTTGGGTTACGTCGTTTCACTCGAAAACATAGGGTGTCTATTTTTCTAAATATTATTTCGTTGATGGATGGCCTGCTTTTCGACTTTTGGATGGTCGGAGACCAATTACCGAGAGGCTCGGCGCCATCTCTTGGCAAACTTGATGCATCCGTGGCATCTGGGTTCCCCCTTTGTTTGCAGTTTCTATGGTGTTGGCTTTTGGTTGAAGTATACATATGTTCGTTCAGTGTCACGTTTCCCACATGCCTGGCTGGTATGGTCTTCCTGTCCGCCATTTCTCAGTCGCGTCACAATCAATAAACCTACAATTACCAAGCACAGGTATTGTGGCAATAGCAGTGTCCCCGGCACACTGACTTTGTCTGCTACAGGTGCGATACTTGTTTGGGCAGACCGTGGCGGGGGCCTCGGACGTTCACGTAATTACTACTGCTTGCGCCGAGTCCACCTGAGTCCCACCTCAGGTTGATACCTGAAACGATTGCGATTCAGAGATGCCGCGGCACTCACGGGCAAGAGCGCTTTCGCAATAATCAAGCACGCTGTTTCTCACTGTAGAATTAGAGGGCTAGGCGCAGACAGAATCGTGTTGGCGGTGGAGGAGCCTCTCACACGCCGTCGCAGACAATATCGTCTTGGCCGTGGAGGAATGAACTCTCGTGGTGTCGCGGGCAATGTTGTGCAGGCCGCGGAGGAGGCTCTATTAAGAGTGGCGTCCTCTTTTTTGTCGCGAACCTAACATGGCCATCGCGCTGCTCGTCGCCTCTCACTCTATCTGGTTCCTTCATGCGTCCGTCACATGGTCACATGCCATTGCCTGATAAATATGGTGATTTTCTGGGTCCTACGCCTGGTTTTATGTTCCCTCTCTGCGGTCAACCCATTGAACAGAGTCGGACGGGCGGTCACTTCACAAAGTAGGCCACAAAGTCGAACTTTGGTTTACATAACGACATACGGGTACTCCATACCCTCGAGTAGATGGTATACAGCAATTCAATTCTACATACTCTGACTGGTATGATATGTAGGTGGCTGGTATCATATGGACATATCATACATAACAGGAGTGCATCTGTTTGAAAACTCACTCGCGTCTACCCCCCCACCCCCCCTCCTCCCACGCATCTTCCTTGTATGTAATCTCCTCACAGACCGGAAGACCTTTAAGACCCCTAGGCGGCCGTTCGAGAAGGAGCGCCTCGACTCGGAGCTGAAGCTATGCGGCGAGTATGGCCTCCGGTGCAAGCGCGAGATCTGGCGCGTGCAGTTTGCGTTGGCCAAGATCCGTAAGGTGAGGGGGAAGGAGCACGCCCATGGTTGCGTTGGGTATGGGGGGTGGGGGGGGTGGGAGGAAAGAGGGTGTATTAATTGATTTGCCCTCCCTGCCGCCGCTGTGGCTGCCGCCCACGGCGTTTATTCGTGCCAGTGAGCCGCCGGTAGCATCTATCCATGCCAGTGTGCCGCCTTTGGCGTCTATTCATGCCAGTGTGCCACCTATGGCGTCTATTCGTGCCGGTGTGCCGTCTATGGCGTCTGTCTACTCATGCCGGGGTGCCGTCTATGACGTCTATTCATGCCAGTGTGCCGCCTATCTCGTCTATTCGCGAGTTTGTCTGGAGAGGTTTGCCTGTGTCTTCGTTGAGTCGAAGGTAGCGGGTATAGTTTTTCGGCTGTGGGCAAAAGTCACTACACGCAAGAGATACAAGCGCTCAAGCGCGTCAAGCGCAATGACGTCAGAACCAACAAAAGAACCGCGCGAAATCAGAACAAGACTTTGAAATATAGGCGCTGACAGTAGTATACACTACTACGGCATGAGTGCGGAATCGCGCACGCGCGCAGCTCTCCACCGGGATGTCCCTAGTCGTACATGTCATTCGTAGAGCTAGCTAGCCAACTACAGCACTAGTGGAGAAGTGCGTCTGTGGTCAAATGCAGTTGTACGTATACATTAGTCTTCGACGAGGGAAAACGATACCCCGGCGTCGTGAATTTTGTTTTCGTCCTACTGTGCAGGCGTGTTGCACTTTCCAATACATGCAATCACTACGGACGCTATAATTTGACAGTGCTGTTTCCTGCGGACTCTATATACAGGGGCGCATGTACTACTCTGTAGAAAAACGTCAGCCTCCTGCTTCGGGGAGGACTCAGATTGAAATGAAAGCCGGCTGATTTGGTGCTCTAGACTTTACATAAAAAGCTTGGAAGCGTGGTATAGTCTACTACTAAAAACTTGAGCGTCCTGCTACACGGAGAGCGAAGACCAAAACGAAAGGCTGCTATTTTGACACACTATTAAATCTTGCACAGCCATGCTTTGCCATTATATGCTTCCCCCAGAACGGGTTGTTTTAGAGTTGCGATGAGGGAACGACTTCGGCATCTCCTGGGTTTGGTCGTTCTCTCGGTGTTATCGCCCGAAATCACTCATCGCATACATAGCCCATGGTCTTAGAATCGTTCTGGGTGCGTCGAACACGCACGATCGCAGAACTGCTGTCGATGCCGGGCATAGAGCAGTGCAGAAGTTGACTCGCTTGGGAGGATCGAGTTGGTGAGCGTGTTCCTTACCAGCATTATATTTTGGCCGTAGCCACGGTTATTGGAGCGCGGCTCTCAACCTCCGCCCCTTGCCGTTCTGGGCCCGCGTGTGTAGCGTATGGCCGAATTCGCTACCCATGCCCGCGTACCGACGAACGCTACGGTAAAGGTGCACACCCTTTTTTTTTTCTGGGGCTCGTGCCATGAGGAGCTCTATACCTCTCCCAAAAACTGTTTTGGGGAAAAACGTAAAAGTGCTACAGTACCTCCGATGGACAATCCCACGGCCTAGGTACACAAAGAAAAAATGATTGCAAAAAAAAACAACGAATTTCGGACGATTTTGGGTTAAGGAGCCCCGTCGTATCAGAAAACGTTTCCGCCAAAAACTGGTACCTCTACGGTAGCTCTTGTCTAGCTGCCTTCTCGTGGCTAGCTAATAATAGTGAAAGTGGCTCTCGGTAGGACGCTCATGGTGCGGTGTTGGCCCGGTCTGTTTTTGCTATGGGCTCTGTCGCACACGTTCGCCCTAATAATTGCGAGCGAATGCGAGTTTCTATTTTCCACCGCGTCTGAAAACAGGGATCCCTTTCGAGATCGCTCAAAGCCGGATTTAAAAGGATACGCCCGCCGCCGCCGACCACCTACACACACTAGTTGACGGCAGTTACAAATGATCCTGCTGTGCGAGTTTCTAGTGACAGCTTGTATTATTATGAGGAGCGTGCTCCGAGGGAGAGAAGCGACTGAGGATTTTGCTATCCTCTTTGTGACTCATCGTTGAGCGTGCGGGTCATGTGATGCTGCAATGCTTGTTGTTTAACGAAACCGCCTCTTTCCCTCCGACTCGCGCTTTTTTTCCCACTCACCCACCCTCGACAGGCTGCCCGCCAGCTCCTCACCCTGGACCAGAAGGACCCCAAGCGTCTGTTCGAGGGCCCCGCGCTGCTCCGCCGCATGACGCGGTTCGGTCTCCTTGGAGAGGACGAGAAGGAGCTTGACTTGGTGCTTCAGCTCACCACCGAAAAGATGCTCGAGCGGAGGCTTCAGACCAAGGTGCGTTTTGGATTGGTTTGGGTTTGGTTGTGTGTGGCCGATGGATATCGACCAGGTAAAGGTGGCGCAGATACATACCTGTAGCTGTTACGTAGTCTGATCCGGAATGATGCTCCCTGTGTTTACTGGTCTCTGCTTGGGGGGACTTATCCCTTTTGGGGGCCCATGCATACCGAGTAGAACAAGTGAGAAGTGCGGTTTTATCATCGGGAGAGAGCGTGCAGCATGTGGTAGTCCATGCTAACCCTCGTGTCGTACAACTCCTTGCGTAGGAGTCCGACTTGAGCAGCACCCCCTAGCCTAGCGGCAGCCCTCGTTACTGCGTGTGACTGATGCTGTAATGGTCTTTCGCAGACGTCAAGTTTCCCGTCTGAAATCCCTGAAGGGTTTTGTTGTGACTTGTGGCGTTTTGGTGTGTTTGGGTGGGAAAGAGGGATGTGTGTGTTGTGTGCACGTCTCCCAAAACGTGGATGACTGAGCGGACTTTTTTTTGCACAGGGAGGCTTGGCGTTGTTGCCCTTTTTCTCTTTTGAGGCGAGGATTTGCTGCGCCGGCTTTTTTTGGTATTCGCCTAACGCCAGTCATGGCCCCGTGGTTACCGGAACATGTTACGTGCGCCCGTGAGTCTTGGATTGGTTTTGCTGATTTCCTACTGTTCGCCCGACACCAGTAATGGCCCCATGGTTACATGCGTCCCGAACGAGGATGTGTTGGTGACCGTGACCACCCTCTGTAGTACGGATCGCACGGCACGACACGTCGCTCTCGGCCCGAGTGTGAGGGGCAAGACCACATCGCTTCGTGCCGTTGGGTACATCCGTTTTATCGCAGAAGCGTGGCTGGCGAGGCGAGAAAAGCTTTCTCCTTGTCTCCCGTCGTGTCATGAACCCTACTGTGTCACTACGGTGCCGCTTTGCTTTGCGTTCAAAACTCCGTCATAAGCCCTTCTGTGGCAATTGATCCACAGTGGAGTACCCGATTGAAGAGCCCCTCGGAACAGTGCTACCTATCTCCGTGTCGCCCTTATCGCAGATTGGGTATCATATACCTGGTACCAGTAGGTTTTAGTATGGGCGTCACAATCGTATGCTGGTAGGTTTTATTTTTAGGCGTCACAAGGCGTGGCAAGCCCATTTGACCGCTCATGAGTCGGTTTCCTCTCTTCGTGGACGCTCTTTAATCGGGTACCATTGCGATGCCGCTTTTCTTTGGTTTGCTGTCAAACCCTGGCTTGCGACACATTCTACGATAGAGGTAGATGCACCATTTTGTTTCTCGGGCTCCTCACTTGAGGTCTAAACCTCACCCAAAAAAATGATTTTTGAGAAGAATGAAAGTGCAATCCGATGATGAACAAACCTATTGCCTAGGTACACAAAAAAAATCGTATCGCAAAACAAGAATATGACATTTTGACGATTTGGGGTTAACCCTCTTATCACCCACTCGGAAACCGCAAAAAAATAAATCAACTACGACCATGCCAAAAGAGCCCGGACTCTTTGGGCCCACCACAGCAGACAGTACATCACTGTTCAAGGCTTTGGCGTGCTAAACGGGGCTGCGGCATTCAAAGTCCACTCGAAGAGGATGCCTCTAAAACCAAGTAATACCACATAAATTTGGGCCCATTTCACGGGCGCTACCAATATAGCATTCTCTAGTGCTAAGAGGGCTAAGGAGCCCCGTCATTCAGAAACAAAAAAAGCCGAAAAGGGCTACCTCTATCGTAGTAGGCGTCTTGCCGTGATTGACCCTGTTTTTTGTTACCTGGATGAGTTGCCTTGGTTAAGCCTGGTTTTTCTTACCCTGGATGGCGCTCGTCCTTGCTTCTTGTCTCCTCAGGTGTTCAAGCAGGGACTGGCCAAGTCTATCCACCACGCCCGTGTGCTGATCAAGCAGCGCCACATCAGGTGGGTTCAACTGAATGCCGGGGTGACAGAAGACTCCGGTCTATTGCTTGGCTTGTATCCATTATGCTATTAACTGCATTTTTTTTTGCGTAGTTAGTAATTGGGCGTTTTTAAGCTTTTGAAAAGTAGCATACCAGGTATATATAAGTGGGTTTTTTTTTCAAGAAAAACGAGTACCAGGTATAATTTGGGGGGAAACATGGTGGCAGTTGTTTTTTATGCTCTTTATCGGGCGGAAAACTTCAAAAATAAAATACTGGTACTATACGTTTGTAGCAAACAAGAGAAGAATGGATACATAAGCCTACTCCGGTCGTGTAGACCGATGGGCAGATTTCGTAACCCTTATCGTTTTTCGGCGTCTGGCGATTTTGCGAACTCTATCCTTGGTTGGAATGACTCGACTTTTGTCTGGTGTGTCGCTGCGTTTCGGAATGGGTGCTAGTTTGAGCCCTTTCGAACTGGACCCTCGTTTGTCAATCCACTTGGAAATAGAGTGAGATCACTTTTAGTAGTGGTCAAAAGGGTTAAATTTTTGGCTACCGGTCCACATCGCACTTGACGTTTCAGGATGGCGCGTTGACGCCATCCTGAAACGTAGCTGCGGAGGTCTTGATTTGCCCATCCTCGTGACAGGTTCGGGGTGACGCAGCTTATGCCGGGCCCGCGGCTTGCACTACGGTTTTCGTTACTTTTTGGTGTCTGGCCGTGTCTTATTAATAGTATAACCGCATCAGTATAATTGCAATAGTTAACTACCGTAGTGCTCACAGCTGTCTCTTTTTCCCGTTTTGCTCTCTGAACGAAAAATAACAGGGTGGGCAAGCAGCTCGTGAACGTGCCCCAGTTCATGGTCCGCATGGACTCCGAGAAGCACATCGACTTCTCCATCACCTCCCCCTACGGGCAGGGCAGGCCTGGACGCGTCGCCCGCAAGCGCGCGGCCAACAAGGCCGCCGCCGGTGGCGGAGACGACGAGGAGTCGGACGAGTAAGCCTGGCATGACGTAACAGCCATGCTCTCGGCGACGCAGCACTAGTTTTATTCCAGTCTTGCCCCCTCATCGGGGCGGGTACCTTTACTGGGGGTAGTACCCTCATTGAGGCTACCTTTATTGGGGCGGTCAAAGGAGTGTGAAGGAAACATGCGAAAATTGAGGCTACACCCGGCTTCCTTTTTGCCTTCTCTCTGGCGTGATAGATTTTGCGATTTGGGGGGGGGCGCCGCGGCTGAAACGTTCTGGGAGGGGCGTTTTGGTCTAGGTTTATCGGATTCGTCGGGTTAGAGTTTTCTCCGTTTTTGTGCTGTTGCTGTTGCTGCTTCTGTCGTACGAGCGGAGGTTGTTGGTGGTCGTTTTCATCGACGGCGGCCATGAGGGATCATTGACGTGGCCCCTTCCCCCCGGTTGGCGTGTTTGTGTCTCTTCGGCTGGGTGGGGTCGGGTCAAAAAAGAGGGAATCAGAGGGCCCTGCATTAATGTCAAAACCGACAAAACCACAATTTTGTCTTTTTTTCACAGGCGATCTGATCTTCATACATCGGACAGATCGTGATGTTGCTGACCTAGATCGTACAGATCAGTGGGTTGGGACATATTTATAATGATTGTCACAGCTCGTGCATATCCCACGGATCGTTTCGTGGAAATAGATCATCTCCGTGGGGGCTTGTACATGTGCTGCAGATCCCTGAAAATCATCTGTAGGATTTGTGCGGTGATCTGCTTTGTCAGACGTGTGTGTACATGTCCCGATATTACGGAACGCATTTTCTGCGGTCACTTTCCAGCTTCCCACTGTGACTCTCGGATTCTGCAAAGGAGTAAAACTACTGTTGCGCTCGCCTCCCAAACGGAGGCCCATTTTTTGGTTTGTGGAGGAA
Organism: Laminaria ephemera; assembly: GCA_036873875.1. Lineage (NCBI taxonomy): Eukaryota > Phaeophyceae > Laminariales > Laminariaceae > Laminaria > Laminaria ephemera. The sequence continues at coordinate 6,833,432 of JAYJMJ010000354.1, forward strand.
CACCAACCATAGTTTTATCTTATCCGTGTTTCGCACCGCTAAGATTATCCTAGCTCCATTTCCAATGCAATGTTAAACTTTTCTCCCCTCTTATTGTCGCAATCGTTCTACTCTATTTCTAAGTCGTTTGTCCCCCCCCCTTTTATCACCGCAACCATTATCGTACTCTATTTCCAAGTACTTTTCCCACCGGAACTTGTCCCACTCAATTTTCGAGTAAGAGTGTCCCCGAAACGTGGGCGCAGGCAAATCTGAAGGGGAGCACTAATAACTCTTCAGGTCATAAAATGCGCGATACAAAGAACATTTTCAAGGCGATTCATTTCCCACGCCGCCCGTCCACACATGACAGCTCATCTCTCCCTTTCATGATATAGATCTGTCGGGGCAGCTCCCTGATTTGTATGATCCGCACGATCTAGATCACGTTTGCCGGGTGGGATGTGTATGACATCACGGCTCTTGGGCATATGTTTTACGGGATCTGTATGGCACGGCTCTTGCACAACTCCTTAAGGTAGATAAAGGATCTAGATCGTGATCTGTGCATTGTTCGCCTTCGCTAGCAGTTGTCCCGCACGGCAACAATCCCTAAAACAATAATGCGCCGAAACATTCCACCCACCACGCTTACGGGTGACTGCGTCCACTGGTGGGTGCGGATGTTATTGGCACTTTGGTCTGTTTTTTTTCAGATTTTCCATGCATGGTGGGTGCGTTTGTTTGCGCTGGTTAATCACCAACCCAGGATTTTGCGTGCCACATACCTCCCCCTCCCGCCGCCGCCGCGACCTGTTTCGAAACGTATACTACGTTCACCGGGCATGGTTCCACCTCTCCTCCTGAAAAAAAAACAGACCAAAACCTACACGCATTCGAAAAAACAAAGCCAAAGCTTCACAGGAGATATTTGCGCACAATACGTCAGAAATAAACGTATACTTCGAAGTAGATCGTTTTTTTCCCGAGAACGTTCGCGAGTATAATAGCGCGCAACCTCGTCTCTCTTGAGGCACTGAACAAAGTTTGAGGCCAGTATGGAGGGGCGTACTCATTTGTTGCTTGCCTTAGTCATTTGACCATGGACCACGCATCGCTTTCCAGACGGAGCACCGTTCCTACTGCTAGAGACACCTCCAACATTTGGGCGCTCATTACGTTTTTTCCATATATTACATAGAATTTTTTTACTTATCTTATCCCCTACCTGTTTCGCCGTCTGTGGTCACCATCTATCGCCTAGGATAGCTATAGTTTTCTCTCCACTATCTAGTGTACCAAACTTCTCCATGTCGCAATCGTCTGTTGTCCTCATCTCCACCTCTAATACATCCCGTTCCTCCTTGTACATTTCACATTCTCCCACTACGTGAGTTCTACTCTCTTTTGCTCTACCACAAGGGCACATTTATTTGTGCATCTTCTTCCTCCTCCTCCCGGCTACTGGTATACCTCATCTTCCTTCTTTCTAGCAGGTCCAGGTCCCCTACGCGAAATCGCAGTTTCAGCGATTTCGCATAGTCCATTGGGCCATGCAGATATGTTTTCATTCCTCTCCCACTATGTGAGTATGCCACGATAGGAAGGTGTAAATACCACCAACCTTGTCTGAGGCTCCTCACTTGAGGAGCTCTCTACTTCACCTAAATCCTTACTTTTTAAGAAGAAAACGAAAAGTGCAACCCGATGAGCAATCTCATGGCCTAGGTATGTAACCAAATGACAATGCAAAACATTAGTATATATACACCGGTGTTCAACGATGATTGGTACTTCCCCAAGTTAAGGACAGAAACAGTTTGGCCAAAAGGTGCTTTGTTTCCCTGTCGCAGTACCCGTCGGTTGTTGCAGAAAATGCATCGTGTAAGACTTGTTTTTGGGCATGACCGGGCGTGTACCAAACGCTACATCTACGCAACAAACAAAAGTCATGTCGGCTCATATACCGGTAGATATTGACTAATATCACTTCCAAGAGTATCGGAACTCACTCTCATCTCGGAGGAGTAGAGACCCTTGCCCTCGCGAAGGCCGTGTTTGGCCTCCCCGGCGTAGGAGGATCCATCGGGCCAACTCCACAAACCCTCCCCGTGTATCATGTCGTGATCAAATTCTCCTAACAAAACGAACGAAACGTTAACATCAAACAGACGGGTTTGCTGAGGATATAGATAGGGAGGGCAGTGACTACGTGGATCATATCGTGATCAAATTCTCCTGAAAAACAGAAGACGTAAATAACAAGCAGAGGGTGCTGCTGGGGACAACGCTTTTTTTTTGGGGGGGGTGGGGGAGGGGGTCAACGTTGCCCACGTGTATCATGTCGTACTAATCGAATTCTCCTAACCAACAAACTAAACGTCAACATCAAACGGAGGAGGGGCAGTAGTAGTGATTGAGCGTATCGTGTCGCGATCGAATTTTCCTAACAGATAAACAAGACGTCGACATCATCAACAGAGAGTTATGACATGATCGAACTCGACTGACAAAAAAAAACGTCAACATCAACAATTGAGGGTTTGCTGAGGATACATCTTTTTTTTCGGGGGGGGGGGGGGGAGAATCAACGTTGCATACTGTACTGGCAAGGAGTCTTTAATTAAGGGGGGGGGGCGCGAAAACGTGTATAATA
>JAYJMJ010000354.1:6884768-6897820 GCA_036873875.1 Laminaria ephemera
GGGGAGTTGGTAGGGGAGGGGGGACAGTCGTGCCTGGAGAAGGGGGCGCTCCGCTTCGATGGTACTCAAGCGCGTCGCCGTATTTATCTAATCGATGAGCCTGCAGTAGCAAGCGAAACCACGGGGAGGGCGTAGGCTGCATTCACTAGTGATCGTTGACATCATCTGTAGTATAATATCATGGATTTCAATATGTCGGCACATCCTCTGGTCTCGTCGCAGTCGCAAAACAAAAGAAAAAATGGGCTCGTATGGTACCTTACACGTTCCGTGACACAATCTTTGCCAACCCCGACTAGCGTCTTCAAACAAAAAAAAATCACAGCAGTATGATACCACCATGTCACTGATTCGAACCTGGATAATAAGCAATCCTACTTCTCTCCGCGAAGCGTCAACGATAGCCTTGCGTTTGCCCGCGGCCACCCGGCGCGCGGCTCGGCCCCTGAGTCCAGACTGGATAACGACGGTCGCTCGAGCCTCCTCCAGCCGTCGTCGTATGAACTCGTCTCTATTGGCTCGGATCACCGTCACTTCTCTCCTCGCCACGAATGCCCGGTACATGGCCTGGCGTTTTTCGTGATGACGCGTTTCGGCAGTTTATCGATCGCCCATATTATAATGTGGAGGATAACATTTTTTTCCGAGTTAGCCATAGGATCAGTCGAGACAAGATGTGGTTATGGAGGGGCAGTCGAACGGTTCGATTTAGAAGGGCGTAATTCCACGCGATAAGTCCCGTTTAGCTAAAGTGACGCTTACTGCACGAGCGAATAATGGCATCGGAAACCCGCCTGTCGAAAACAAAACCCCCCCCCACGACACGGGCAACCCTTAAGCTACCCTGAGCAAAGAAAAATCGCAATAGCAGTGATTCGCGCATGGCAAGAGTAAACCGAGGGCGGAGCTCCAGTAGAGACGAAAAGAAACTAAAAGGCTCTCCTATCTCCCCTCTCCTGTTGGTGCTAAACATTATAATATCTCCAATTGTCCACTCAACCTCGTGTTCTGTACGAACGATGAGGTAAGTTAAATACGACCCCACCCCCTCCCCCCCCCTTGCCCCTTTACATGACCTAACAAATAGCTTCTCGCCTGAATCTTTGCGGCAGACATCCCATGCGCCGCTTCCTGTGCCGCCATGTACCTAGCCTTCGCCTCATAGTACTCTAACGTAAACGCCCACCCGGGTGGCACTCCTGCCGACCCCGATTCGCCTAAGGGTGATTCCGGTGCAGGACCTTGGTTGCTGATCGCAGGAGACGGTAATGGTGGCGACAGCGGTGTCTCCACCTCTGCTGTCGTCCGTCGAAGCATCGAAACGGCAGCTAGGGCAACGTCTCCCACATCTTCCAATTCTTCGGAGGAGGGGCAGGAAGGAACGACGCCTCCGTCGGATGTATCGGCCGCGCCTTCACCGCCTGCATCACCATGGTCAGCAGCTTTCTTGCTAGCGCCCGCGCCTTGTGCCCTTCCTTCCGCCTCGCCGCTCGGGCCCACCCCTCTTGCGGTACCGTCCGCTATCTCCACACCACCATCGCCGGCACCGCCGCTGCCACCGCTGCGTGCTTTTTCGATGAGGGCGGAGATATCCTGTGCTGCGTCGCTAGGGTCCTCCCCAAGCTGACTCTGGTTATTTCCCGCGCCGACAACCTTCCGGTCTTGCGCGGCCTTGCGTAATCGAGCTTTTTCGCGCTTTCGTCGCCCCTTGCGCGCCCGCCGGTAGGCCGACTGTATGGTAAAGGCGGCTGCCCACCGTCGCTCCTCGGCCTCCCTCTATATGAGTCGGTGCGATCGATAGGCGCGGTCGCGGAGAAGCATCGAATCGGCGCGAGTTTCGAAGGCAAACAGTGGCTAGCTACTCCGTACGATATAGAAGAAATGCTCCTGTTGATATGGTAGGGTGACTTTCGACAAGGGATACTTATATCGGAGCATATATACTCGGTTTTGGTTGGCACGCGCGCGAGATGTTTCACGTGATCCTGTGTGGGGGGGGTCCGCTACAGCATTACGGGACGGGGCTCGTTATTTTCGTCTGTACACACGCCGCTTCTCAGAAGAAACAATGGAATGGACCTAGCGATGATGCAAAAAAGGCGATTCCAAGCTTTGGGTCCAAAATCCAAAATGACTTCTAGAAAGGCTCGCACGCTTGAGACTTTGCGGCTCTAACAGATCCAAAGCGAGATAAATGAGGTTGGGAGAAAAACTACTGAGACTAATAGGACATTATGCCGGCGTCGACTCGCGACGCGTGGAACGGTGGAGGTAGCACGTTTGGACTGAAAACGTTTTCTGAATGACATGACGGGGCTCCTTAACCCAAAATGGTCGGAATTTCGTTCTTGTTTGCAATCTGGTTCATCGGGTGGCACTTTTATTTTTCTTCCCAAATCAGGTTTTGGGTTATAGGTATAGAGCTCCCCCAAGTTGGGAGCTTCAGAAAAAAAAAAACAGTTCTCACCTCAACCAGGTATACCGTAGCATGCGTCTCGCGTGACCCAAGACGCACGCTACGGTATAAGAGGTGCGCCCTATCTTCTCTAAGGAGCTCCTCACATGAGGAGCTCCATATCTCACCCAAAAAAATTGACTCCGAGAAAAAAAATGTATGCTTTACCCGATGAACAATTCCATCGCCTAGGTATGTAACGACTAAGTCTTCGAGAAAAAAAATGTATGCTCTACCCGATGAACAACTCCATCGCCTAGATATGTAACTCCCTGACGACACACGCTACAGTGAAGATGCACCATTTTTTGTCTGCAGCTCCGCACTTGAGGAGCTCTGTACCAACGGAGCCAAAACACATATTTTTCGTAAACTGACAGTGCAACCCGATGACCAAACCCATGGCCTACCAGTAGTAGGTATAACAAACATTCAATGTATATCGCAAAACAAGAATGACGTTCCGTCGAGTTTGGGGTAAAGGAGCCCCGTCGTGGCAGAAAATAGAATTCCCTAAAAAAGTGCTAACCTCTATCGTGGTTCCTCGGTTGAAAAACTCCCGTCAATAAGAAATATTTGGACTGCGGCCAGTGACCTGGGGATGGAACATTTTGATGAGGAATAGGATATAATACAGCGCAAAAAAAAAAGGAAAAAAGGAAAAGAAGTGGGGAAGGCGAAAACTGGGAAACGGTAGGCAGAGAGTCATACCTGGTAGGAGATATACTACTACTGCTTTGACGGAAGGATACATTCGATTTATGTCGGAACGGCATCTACGCTACATTGTCGGAGGGGCAAAAATAACAACAAATAGTTTGACCCAAAAAGTTCTACCTGGTACATGCTATGGTAGATAGGGTAGAGATGAGAACTGTTTTTTTTTTTTCTGAAGCTCCCAACTTGAGGAGCTCCATACCTAACCCAAAACCTGATTTGGGAAGAAAAATGAAGGCGCCACCCGATGAACAATCCCATGACCTAGGTATACAACGAAACAGATTGCAACCAAGAACGACATTCCGACGACTTTGGGTTAAGGAGCCCCGTCATCCAGAAAGCGTTTGAGCCAAAAAGTACTGCCTCTATCGCTGCACGCGTCAAACCTCTAAAACGGCTCGAGTCCCTAGCACACCTGTCCAAAAACCCTTCTCCCCTGGAGCCCTCTCCACATCCGCTGCACCCCGATCGCGGCCATCCACGTGGCTAAGTTTCTCCGTTGCTCTTGATCCTCCACGCGGGAGAAACGCCTCATCAGGAATTTCCTAGCCGCGCGCTGGAGCTGTGTGCGGATGTGCCATGTGCGGCATTGGGTTGGCATGGGAGGGGTTAAAGGAACAAAAAGAAGTGGTGAAAGAGGTGGGCCGAGGGATGGGGAAACGGTCGGTGGTGGGAAGGAGGAAAACGTTTATATTTTACGTGCATCAGAATGAAAAAAAATAAAGAAAACGTGTCCCGGAGGGATATGGGAAGGCAATCGTTGGGAGGGGACCGCGGAGTGTGAAAAGGGGTGGTTATTGATTGTCCTTGTACCAGGCGAGTTTTTTTCGTATCCGCGAGAGACGGGCAAAATCTCTGTCTGGACCCGGAGGCGCCTTATACGCTTCGAGGGGTGTCAGTAGTCTTGTCGAGGTAGACGAGAGGCACGGTAGCGTAACAAACGTGAGAGGCGTGCCCGCAGAGCACAGGCTCGGAACACGCTTTGCAGTCTCTGTCGCAACTTTCATCAGTACAGATAGAAACTTATTTTTCGCTTGATCGCCGAGATCTCTTCACGAATAGCTCTGCATTAGAATATTCGTGAAGAGATCTCCAATCGCCGAGGTCTGTGCAGCTAGTTCTGCAACCGTTTTTGTCGTATCGTCTAACGGGTGCTCAAGTCGTCGTGCAGGGTCGGTCGAGCGCAGCGACCTACCGAAGCAACACCTGGCATGCCACTTGGGTGGCGACCTCCGCCGAACCCAAAGGGCAACGCTCGATTATCGGAAAATTGTAATATCGACGCTTATTAGCGCAACGAATACATGCTCGAGACACATCGCAGGGTAAATGTTTACACCACAACTTTGGCACAATTATTGGGAAAATCGTGATATCTGCGCTTACGGTATCGCAACGAACACATGCCAACGACACACCGTACCTCTACCGCCGCGCATTTCTGCAAGAGCTCCCGCCGGGCCTTAAGCCGACCCTGCTTCCCCCTGAAGATCTTTTGGGCGGCGATGCTGACCTGAAGAAGTAACGACACAAAAAAATAACGGAACAAAAAAAAGAGGGTTGCGCCTTAACCCTTCCACCACTGCAAAACAAAAACTACACTAATCCCAAGTGATTTGTCCCACAAAACGTGGGTGTAGTTCTAAGGAGGGTAAAGGAGTTCTGGGTCGCCGATTACCGCCGAGAAGGTAAGCAAAAGCTCAGCGCAATGCGGAATATGAAGGCGCTCGATCTCTGCTCTCGTTAGGCGATTGCGCTGTCAGCGGAACATGCACTAGAGGGCAAAGGGCCGTTCGGAGTTTGCGTCAATAATCTCCGCAGGCATCTCCGGCAGAGACAACAACAAAAATAGAAGTATGAACACCACGAGCGCATCAGCCGTTCGCAATCCGAGATTCGCTGCGCTGGCGTGATGTACGTGTTGATAAAAAAAGTAACGCACAGAGCGTACGCACGTGCTTGCACAAACACGGAGGGCCGACGAGCGAAAACATAGTGCTTCCAACAGTGAAGGCAGAGTACATTAGACGTTCTCGTTCCGAGATACCCTGCGCTAGCGTCATGTACGTATAGTCAATTGAAACGTAATACACAGATTGCACGCACGCACACACGCATGCACGCGCGCGCATGCTGGCCCAAACGCGGGGAGCGAGCCGACGATCGTAAAAAAAGAGCGGTTCTTCCAAAAGTGAAAATGCAGACAACAACCCTCACCAAGAGCATGGCGCGCTGACGCCGACTACGCTCCTCACGGATCGCTCGCGTCGCCACCCTCGCCAAGAACCCCCTAACGGAAGGGTTCACCAAGGTGGCTAGGCGAAGCCTCGCTCGCTTGTGCCGTGCTAATTTCTTCGCTTGAGTGCAGCGCCAGAAGCGGGACAGCTTGGCCGCCGACCTCTCACGTAGAATAATCGGGCAGTACACGTTGCGGGCCCTTCGAGGAAGGTTTTAAGGACGCGGCATCGGTAAGGGGGGTCGTGCGAAGTGGAGGGCATAGAAAGCGTGAACAGTGAGCGGAAGTGTGCTGGTTCTATGACCTCAAGAAGCACTATGTATACTCGATGTGAGGACGCCGCAGAGTTAACTTGGTGATCGGGTTTAGTTTGCGTGCGGCTCACCTATCGCGGCAGGGGGGGGGGTTGTCTGCGTTGAATTCGCGTGATGGGTGACCCGTACTTGGAATGAAAAATACAGCCGACGAATGCGTAGGTGCCGGAGCTCCAAGAGCTGAGCGCGCGCAGAAAAATGTGGTAGACAAGTACAAACGTTCAAATCCACCGTCTGAGGGGTTAGTCATGTCGCGAATCTCTACCATCGAGCACATCTTTTGATACTTCTGTGGCATGAACGTACGCGACCATCGAGCGCGTCGCGTAATACGTTTTTGTAGAGAAAGAGAGCGAACTGTGGGCACTCACTGTCGTCCCCGCAAGATAGCCCTAACCCTAGTCCTAAGAGAGCGAATTGCGGGCACACTCACTGTCGTCCCCTCGAGATAGCTTGGATCATGGTCGCGGCTTGCCTCTGGCGCTTTTCCTCCATCAACACATCCGCCTTCCCGCGAGCAACGACGCCCCTCCACAGCCTCTGCAGCATAACCACCGAAGCCTCCTCCCCTCGCATTTTCCGCAGAAACCTGACGCGCCGTCGACCGTACACCAACCCCCTCCACGCCGCCTGCACACCGGTCGCCGCGCGCTCCCGCTCTCTAAACTTCAAGAGCTTGGCGGCGTCTCGCTGCCACACGATCTCGCAGAACTTCCGCTCGATCACCCGCACAGCCCGCAATTCTTTCAGTACCCTCGCCCTTCGCGCGCCTCGCGCCCTCCCTGCGCGGCCGCGCGACACGCGCTGGATTTCGGTCGCGGCCCACTTGTGCCGCCTCCTTCTTGCGCGCGCCCTCCCCAAGAAGCCTCGAACGGTGCGCTGCAGCTCTACGGCCGCCGCCTGAACCTCAAGGACTCTCTCGGCGCGCATTGCTGCCGCCCACCGGTACAGCCACGCCCGCTTCCTCCTTTTTAGGAGAGGCTCGAGCACGCCAGAGGTAAGTGCGGCGGCGCCGACCAAGCGAGCGACCCGTTCCGCCGCTTCCAGGGACCGCTGGGACCGGGTTAGATCCCGCCACGCGTTCCAGCGCCGACGAATGATGCCGAGGTACATTCTGTGCATGGCGTCGCGCATGCGTCCCTGCGCGGCCTCTAATAGGGCGGTCCGCGCGCGGTCACGCGCGAGATCGAGCGCCGCCCGGGTGGCCGCGGCGGCAGCGGCGGCGGCGGTTATTCCCCCCTCTTGTGCTTCGATTTTCCACGCCTCTGCTTTCCGCGCCATGGAAATGCCTATGCGTGCTGCGGTGTTCTCCGAAGTTTCTAGTTCTTTCCGAAGCATGGCGGCCGTAACTTCCCCCTTACGTTCGGAGGAGCGGTAAGAAAAAGCGGATAGCGGAGAACAGGTGGACGAACGAAAACGACTCGTGGCGTTGAGGCTGCCTACCAAAGAGGCGTAAAACCTTGTCATCGAAAACCCAGAAAAACATGCACCCCAAGAGAATTTCAGCGATATTGGGATTATCAGTTAACGACGTCTGCTGCATCTATCGAGGACAATGACTCTGTACTTGGGGGGTATCGACATCGGGACACTTCAAGCGGAAGGTATGTACTCTGCGACACCGCTATCGGCAATAAACTAGACAAGGCGCTTGTACCCAGGACCTGTATGTAGTACCACGGCCGCATCGTTGTTTCGGTACTCGAGTTAAACTGACACGCGACACATAAGTGGAAGTGCAGTGAGCTTAAGCTTCATTTTATCCATCTGCCTGAAGGATTAAAAACGAAAATTACCTTGAACCCTGGACGTAAGCACCGTGGTGTTGACCGCGACGACTGGACCCCGGATACATCCACATCTTCCTCCTCCTCCTCTTCCTCCTTCCCTCCACTGTCGAGATACCTGTCCCGCTTGCCCGCGCCATCGCTACACGGTGGTGCCCAGGCAGAGAGTGGTCTGCCGCGGCCCTTAGCCCTCTTGATGAACTTGAGAGGCGGTAAACCGAGGTCGTCGCTGCCAGCCGACGCCGGTCGTCGTCTGCGCCCGTCGTCATCTCCTGAGCCGGTGCGGTCGAAGCCACCACAGAGAAGATCCCGACTGACAACCGGGTTAAAAGCGCCACGGGACTGCAAGAAGGAGGACGAGGATGAGGATGAAGCGGACGAGTTGGCGGGGGCTCCGACGTCTCGATGCCGAACCGCTAGGCTGTGCACTCGGAACCTGGCGGCGGCTGCTCGTACGAGTTGGACAACAAGGACCCCCTCACCACCATCTGATGACTGATGTCGTCCGGGAGTGGGGTTCGCTCGTCGAGCCGAACCCTCGACAGGAATAATTGAAGCAGGGGTGCCGCTACTAGTTGCATCCAGGGAATGTTGTTCTTCCGAAGATTCTTCTTGTTGCGGCCCCTCTAGCAGCCGCAATGGTGATGGCGGACCATTTCCATGTGCCTTGGCGACAGCAACAGGGTTGTCCCCGCTAACATCGCCAGACGTGCCTCGACTCGTGTCATCTTCGGGATGCCTCGAGTAGTTTCTAGTCGTCAAATCCACGTGCCTGTCGCAACTCGTGGGTCCTTTCTTACCACCGACACTCTTTTCTTCCAACGTCGTCGTTGCGACCCCTTTCGCCTGGGCCGAACCGAAGACTACGACAGGTCGGGAGGAACTGACGATATCGCGCACCGCACCGTCCCCGAACACACCGCACAAGAACCCACCTGTGAGGACCCGCTCCGCGGCCACCTCCGAGATTATTAGAGATTCTCTGCAGAGCTCTGACCCTTCCTCCGCAATACCATTACCAAGCGCGTCTACTCCTGCAGTAAGTCCCCCCTCCCTCCTCACGCAGGTTGGCGCAGCGGACACCAGCGCTGCTCCGCTACGCCCCGAAAACCACCCGCTACCGTGCTTTTCCGACCGGGTTGCCTCGCCAGCAGTAGTATACACGCAGCAGAGTCGTTTTACGGCGGCCAACAGAAGGCGAAAGTCAAAGCGCAAGAGGACTTGTGTCATTGCGAGGACCTTCTCGATAGGCTCGCCCGACGCTCCCGCCAGGAGGGCTACCATGTCGTCGTCGAAAAGAGGCAAGGCATGCAAGTCGAGCGGATGCCTCGGCGACGGCTTTGCGCTTCCCATGACAAACAGCACCGGCCATCTCGGTCCGTGTTGTCGTCCGTTTTCCAATGCACCGATGTCTTGACACCGTCTTGGGTCTGACGGGCCTCGCAATTTTCCACCCGGCGGCGGCTCCGCTAACCCCCACGCCGCCCGGGCACTGTCGGCGGAGAACGGCCGTAGAGACGAGAGGTATCGTCGTAGCGAAGTGGTGGGCGTCAGTAGCGGTGACAGCGGTGGATTACACGTAGTCACTACCTCCGGCATGTTTTCCCACCGCGTGTCCTTGCTCTCTAGACTGACGGGAGGCCGTGTTCCCAATGAGACGGACGCGTCATTCGGAGTTTGGCCGTGACAAGAATCAACAAACCGTGGTTGCGCTTTCCGAGGTCTGCAGGCCGGCACCGTACTCCTCCTCGCGGTATTGAAGCACTCAGAACTCATCGAGGTCGTCGATGTTTCCGTCGGGACTCGTTCATTCGTCAATGGTACCACCAATTGCTGCTTAGACCTGACTCCGCTACGGGAAGAAGTGCACCGGTCCAAGAGATCGAGGGTCCCTGCCGCCCCCCCCTCCCCCGCAAAAGCAAGGTCACTGCGAGTATCCCCCTGCTCTCTGTCTGGTAGCCGCGCTCGTACGTTCCGCGTTCGATCTAGATGCAGCTCGCCCAGAAGCTCACGGTGGGGCGCGCCCGTCTGACACTGAAACATCTGGTCTTGCAGCTCGGTCGCTCGGTGGCAAACGAGGCGTAGCTGCAGCCTCAGGTATTCCATTCGCTGCTCCTCTTCGGCCATGAGAGCACGTGCACCGGCTATTCCAGTTGTAACCGTGTCGTCTACGAGGGCACGCAGCACCCGCGGATTGTTGGCATGGTCGTACAGTTTGACAGGGAGCTGTCGTCTCCTCTTGATCGGCGGAGATGAGGAGCGCGCCTTTCCACTCCTTGTGGAGGAGATTGCCGCTCGGGCAACTCTGCCATCGTCGTCAACAACACGGTCGTCTTTCCTCCACCCTAGCCGCCGTTGATCACTGCTGTGGCCGCTACTTCTGCCTCTCTGTAGCACCCCCGTCCCATCTGTGCCGGGCCAACGCAGGCTCGTCTGAGCTGACGACTCCCGCAGCCACTTGAGGGCGTCCGCCTGGCAAAGGAGACGGACTCGCCCGCCCTCCCCAGCAGCCCCGCCGCCATCGCACCCTTCTGCCCTTCTCGTCGGGCTTGGGCTTCCCCTTTTGCCCCTTGATTTCTTCTTGCTGCTGCGTGTTTTGGTCATCCCACCGCGTGCATTTAGAGCACCGTTCTCGTTAGCGGCTAGCATCTCGCCCAGGACTTCGCGACAGAGCATGCTTCCTCCGCCTTCGAATTCGACGAGGCTTCGCGTTGGCATCCCGCGAAGTCCTAGCCCCCGTGCGAGATCATCATCGCGATCCCCATGATATGGTGACACCACCGACATCACCCTCTCTCCCCGTTTGTGTACTCGTATCTATCTATGCCACCCTCTCGCTTTGTCTATGCCTCTCTCTCTCTCTCTCTCTCTCTCTCTCTCTCTCTCTTGGTCGGACGCTCTCGCGCCAGGTTGGAGGGCTGCTTCTTTTGTGGAACTTCGACGCTGGTGTTAGCTACCAGGCACCGGCAGATATGGTCGCCGCCGCTCTTGTTACTGTACTATTTTTGCACGCAACTTCGTGCTTCGTGCTAACCAAAATTGCGGGGTTCATACTCGTAGCGATGACGGCGGTGTTTGCGATGCGCGTTTGCTTGCTGCGTTGATGCCCCGCGCGACGACAACCGCGCGGGCAACGATGACATCAAGAAGAGAGTGGCAACAACCAACCGCGCTCTATGTCGAGAGGGCAAGGCCTTTTCACCCTCCACTGACTGCTGTACGCAGTGCACCTGCTGTACTGCTGCTGTGTACGCGCTGTATGATACGTCGCTGTATGCTGTGTATGAACAGTAGTGCTTGGTGCGGCGTAATAAGTAGAGGTGCCGGCATTCCGGCGTTCCGGCGTTCCTCTTCAGATCTCCGTATCTTGTCGAAAAAAACGTTCGATAAAAACGTTCGAATGTTTGAAGAAGATCTGAAGATACGAAAATATGAAAACAAGACAAATATTATCCATGCTGTATGCGCTGTATGATATCTGGTATGATATGTCGCTGTATGTTGTGTATGAGTGCTTGATGCGGCGTAACTGGCAGCGCCGGTGTTACGGCGTTCCTTTTCAGATCTCCGTATCTTGTCGAAAAAAACAAAACGTTCAAATGCCTGAAGATACGAAAATATAAAAAAATACGAGCAATATGACGAAAATACGAAAAGACCGCACGATACAGCAGTACAGCAGCACCACACAGCATCACAACAAGCAGTCGTACGTACTGGGTGCCTGTACGTATAGTTTTTGCTTTTCACTACATACTGCTGCTGTATCGTACCAGTATGATATATGCAAGCTCTGTACCTGTCCGGTGTGAGCACGCGTGCGTGTGGTGTGGTGTTACTTTGATACCCGTTCTCCTAAAAGCTCTGAGTGTCCTACTTGTGCGTACTAGATGTGACAAGGTTCGCGGGACATGTTGTTTTAGTGTTTGTCGTTGAAGAGGTTGCTTTGATGGAGTCCTGGCTACGAGATACCATATACGTGTAGTGACCGACACCAAAGCACAGCGCTCGGGCTCTCTCTGGGGCTGCTCCGAACGCTACGAGTGTGTATACATACGAGTATGTATTTCGCGAGGTGTTTGTTCATTTTTGGTTGCTTTGTTCACTTCAAGTAGTAAGTCTCTGTACGCTTATTATTAGTCCGCCTGTTCGCAACGCGAAACTTAAAGGGCACGGTGCGCGGCACATACACTTACTTCCTTCAACGAGTTTGCAGTCAGCATGCACCCCAACGCACCAACGACCTAAGCGTTGTAGCTTTGTAAAGTTCCACACATCATACAGATCACGATTTAGATACTCTAAATCCTGTATCTGTCGTTATGATATGTTGTGAAGGATCTATCTGTCTGTGTGTTACAGATCTAACCCGGAAAACATGTGTTATGTCATCATGCAGATCATACGACTCACATCCAGCAACTTGATTTGGACCATGCAGATCATATACTCGTATATCGAGCACCTGTGGCTAAAAACACACAGATCAGACCATGAAATGGGACCTACCTTATCTATCCAATGTGTGAAGAAGTGTTCGCTGAGTTTCTCTTCGTGTTTCACTAAGAAGAAGTTAACGGTTGCTGTGCGGGTGTTTCGTCCGGCGACCAGAGGGTAATAATATCGATCGCCGATGCACACTTCAGGACGGGACACCTAACAAGAACCACTGACCAGGGTAATAATAAAACCTGGCCGAGATTTTTCAGGAAAATATGAAATTCGGGAGCCGCTATACTGAAGTTGGTGTGGGGCGCACCCTTACTCACATAATAATAAATCCGGCCTGGGCCAGGATTCCTGTTTCTATACTGTATGCGCGTACGGCAGGCACGCCGAGTTTCTTGACAACCACATGCGAAAGATAGAGGTGCACCGATTTGTTTCTGAGACTCCTCACTTGAGGAGCTCCATACCCCACCCAAAAAATATTTTGTAGAAAAATGAGAGTGCAACCCGATGAACAATCCCATGGCCTACGCGTAGGTGTACAAACAAATCATTCATGTTGCAAAACAACAATGAATGGCATTCCGACGACTTTGGGTTAAGGAGCTCCCGCCATTCAGAAACTATTTGAGCGAAAAAGTGCTATCCCTAGGGTAGCACGCGTCTGACATGGTTGGCTAGGGTATCAGCGATGAGCCACCAATAAGTCAGACATTGTCGTAAGAGCGTGCAGAATGCCCCGCCCCCCCCCCTGCGTGAGCACAGAAGCGATGATGTTGTGCATACGTAGGGACATCACACACATTGTGTCCGCAAGCACAAACATCAACATCACAACATGAATCTAGTCGACCGACCGGTGACACCAAGAAGACTGACGAACGAAGCAAACAACGAACGGTTTTGCAATGAATGCCTTTAGGCCTTTGTTGCGATTTACGGGCTCCCTTGAGTTATGGGCTCCCTTTTGAAATATTCACACCCCCCTTCAGAATTCCCACCCCCCCTAAAATATTATGGGGTACGTGAGGTCTAATATGGAAGATCCACTCTGGGTGTCCAGAGTTCTAGTGGGAAGGACAGGGGAGCCG
>JAYJMJ010000354.1:6932469-6942495 GCA_036873875.1 Laminaria ephemera
CCTCCGTTGAAAAAGCGCGGACGACCGATCTGAACAGCATCACGAGCTGCTGTGGATTCAACACTAATAATATACACACGCTCTCTGTGAGGCAAGCACTACTTGAAGGGCGAGATGCAGCGTGTTAAAAAAGCGGTGTAATTGACTGAACCGAAACAATACCTAGAGATTAGAGTGAACCGGAAACCCGGGGATGGGGGGTGGATTAAGATCCCCCGCGGCCTTAAGTCCCATGACTAAAAGCGGCAAACCAATGGCAATATATACACTTTGCCTAGGGTCCGTTGATACCCTTTGCCCAGGGTCCGTTGGTACATAAGCAAGAATGTCCCCTTCCGTCGCAATGTCATGCCGTCGACGCCAACGAGGAGAGGACGCCTCGGCTCGACTCCAATTACGTGCAACTTTCCTTCTTCGGCTTTGGTAGCGCGGAGTCGCGCCAGGTTATGTGTAGGATCAAGCACGGCCCAACCCAGTGAGGACGGCAAAGAAACGAGTGGGCACAAGCGGGGATCTCTTGTCTCACATTCCAACGGTTTGGTAAGTTGTCAGTTATTACTTGTCCACAGGACAACAATGTCACGTAACTGACCCCAACACCCCCACCGCCCCCCCAACCACCACCCTTACCAACTATCAACACAAAACATCGCCTTTCCTCTACAGGAGGCCATGGCTGAGCAGGGGTTTAGCAACGTCGATATAGAGAAGGTGGAAGATACTGGGCCATCACTTTGATACTTCGAAAGATAACGATTAAGACGCCTCTGCCGCACCTGAGCAACTAGCCGCGTGAGAAGGGCGTAGGACGCGATGTTGAACGGCACCCCCAGGCCCATGTCGGCGCTGCGCTGGTACATCTGGCACGACAGCTCTCCGTTCGCCACGTAAAACTGGCAGAACATGTGGCACGGGGGCAGGGCCATCTTACCAAGGTCTTTCGGGTTCCAGGCAGAGAGCACGATGCGCCTGTCCTCGGGGTTCGTCCTGCTCGGAGGCGCGTCGCAGAATGGTAGCCGTGTCAGACATTACGCTTTAACATATTATCTACATGTGTCGAATTAAGCTCATTGGCTCAGATTGCACCGCATTTGGCTCAGGTTGCACCGCATTCGACTCAGGTTGAACCGCATTTGGCTCAGGTTGCACCGCATTTGGTTCAGGTTGCACCGCGTTTGGTTCAGGTTGCACCGCATATATTGCGTAAAGCATCTACCAGATATTTACGAGTACAGTTCTTGGATATCGACCACAGGTATCATACAGATCCACATTATACCGAGGGGCCGCCGCGCAAAAAATCATAGGCGCTTGCTTGCACATAGTGCTGAAAGTTGGTGTTGATTGCGCTTAACACGCGGTTTTTCACGGCTGTCCTCTTAGTCTAATAAACACAACGGCACCCATTCCACGTCAAGCACGCGGCGCGAAAACAGCGTCGCCACGGTGAATACTTCCGTGTTACATACCGGTATACGGATACATTGCCAGGCGTTTATTTGTCTCGAGTCAATATACAAAGAGTGCTGCGAAAAGAAACAACGAAGGACTGATAAAAGCAGCAAGCAGCGCCTACCGTATACTAAAATCAAGATAAATGATAACACACCCCCTCGGATGATTCTTGAGGCTGATTTTCTCGACAACGGGGAGAGCGCAAACGCCGAGCGATGTGTCTACGGAAAAATCTTGACTAAATCTTTCCAGAGCCACCATGTACGCCGGCCGATGCGTCTACGGAAATGTCTCGGCGAGATCACCTCAAAATCCACCGTTTTCGTTGTGTGCGCCCCCCTGGTTTTGGAGAAAATCGGCTAGGCTAGTCCTCCCAGGGGGTGTGTTATCTTGCGTGTTATACGGTATACAGGCGGGACGAGCGGGGAGACGTGTTTATTGTCGGCAAAGCACGGCACTGCCGCCGCCGCCCCGATCGCACACCGGCCTTGGCAACCACCGGAGCATTCCCGCGTTCATTCAACGCCCGTTCGCCGACTCTCTCCAAGCAAGGCAGCCAAGCAAGACAGCCAAGCCAGACACCAAGCAGCCCCTGTTCCACCTAACAGGCAGTATCGGGTGCTATTCTCCGCGCCAAAGCTCAGTCCAAATTAACTCAAGCTTCGCCACGGAACTCAAAAATAATAAGAGATACAAGGTTCCCCTTCGGGATGTGGTTGGCTCCAAGTCTCGGGGGTGTCGCAAGTTGAAAAGGGGGGGGGGACTCTTGAAAACTAAAGAACCCATTCATAAGTTGTATATTAGGAGCAGTACACACTGTGTCATGCGAAGTGTGCTGAGCGGACACGTTGTCACGGCATTGGAGACCGTAATGCTCAACGCATCCGCATGTCATCCGAAATTTAAAGCTATGCCGCTCGATCTGTACGTCGATTGGATCAACAAAATAGATACCCTGGTGACTAACTACCTATTTCTAACCTCCAGGGCAAATATATGAGTTGACAGCACTCCCTACATAACAACTATTAATAGTACATTTCGTCTAAAGAGGTCTTGACGGGTCAAAACTAAACCGTCAATCGGTATCTTTGCTCCGGGGGGGGTGCTCACTTGATTTTCTCGATGCATTCCGCGAGCTGGTCCACCCCCTTGCCGGTGTAGTCGGCGTGCATGTCGGTGTATTCCGCTCCGAAATGCCTCCACTGGAAGCCGTACACCGGGCCGAGGTCTCCTTCCTCGCGCTCCGTCAGTCCCAGCCTGTTGTGGGAGTGGGGGGCGCCGCGGGCGGGAGACGACTGTTAGAGATACACCATAACTACTGAGCAAAAAGTCGGCGCGGGGCCCACAGCAAACACACACGCACGCGTCATGATGGCGAAACGGTTTGAGGAGAGATTTAGGTTGCGTGCGGAGCATGGGCCCCACGCGAGCGACGCTTGATACTTGCTGCCGTGCTGCCAAAATTGGTAGCTTCCACGTGGGCGTACTTCTAAACTGTCGCGAATGATTTTAATGCGAGTACATATGCCTCTGATGTGTGTTGTATGCCTTTCATCAAGAAAGGGGCAGGGGTAGAGGAAGACTTCGACGCGGGTTACCTTCGGCAGCTCCGGAGAAGCGAGGTTAGGGGTGACGTTCAAAATGGCGATGGATGCTGACAGCACTAATCAGTAGATGTTCAATTATGGAAACCACTTGTGTTATCGTATGACGGTGCACCTGTATATAGGATCGACTGGTGCTTACACTTGGAGGGCGTTACCGGGAGGGATAGTTCATGGGCGGCAATGGTGAAGAATGCCCTGAGTAAAGAGGGTCCGCTACATGTTGGCATCCCGTAACGAACGCAGAACTCCAACAAGATCACGCGCGAGAAAAGCAACAACCTCTTCGTAGGCGGAAAAAGCTAAGAACGTACGTACGCACTCCCCGCAGTGACGATACGATACATGTTTACCTCGTAGCGTCGGATGGTCCAACTACTGCTGCTGCACGTAGAATAATATATCCTACCGTATCGGGTATGTACCCGGTGTACAGAGTATGGCATGCTCCCTGTCATCACGAGTAGAGTCTACACAAGGTAAGAATGTAACACTACAGCAGTACGCACGTAAAGGTACGTACAGCAGCAGTGCCGGTACAAATTCGTAACACCACGGTACAAACACCAGTACATCGAGTACAGAGTACAGAGCTTCAAAGCTTCAAACAACGACGAATTCAAAACACGACGCAGCATCTACAGAGCGGTGTGGTTTGAATATTTGAATCCTGGGATGCTGCGATCGCTCACCCATCTAAAAACTCCCTCGACCCGTTCCCGTCCCAGATGTGGATGCCCCTCTCCTTCAGCACATTAGCGTTTGTGCACCCGGCGACGAACCACAGCAGCTCCTCCGCCACCCCACGCCAGAAAACGCGCTTTGTCGTCAAAAGCGGAAAGCGGTCTTCCCTCAGGCTGAACCGCATCTGGACCCCGAATTTAGACAGCGTTCCGGTGCCTGTGCGGTCTCCCCTGCGAACGCCGTTGTCTAGGATGTCTTCGACTAGTCGGAGGTACTGCATCTCTTCTTCGTTTCCTTCCCCTTGCTCTTCGCCTTGCTTTGCTTTCTCTCCGCCCGGGGCGGAGGCTGGGGCTGACGGTGATGGTGTGGTCGGGGGTGCCTGCTGTTGGCCCTGCGTCTCAACGCTACCGGCGTCGCCGTCACAAGTGGACTTACGCTTTGATCCCACAGAGTTTTCGGCCGTTACTGCTGTTGCTGTTGGTGATCCCTCGTGGTTGCTTGAGCCATTTGCTGCGTTGTTTTCCTTGTTGCTGTCGGCTGTAGTAGAGCTGGGGCAACCTGCGGCTGCTGCTGCTGCTGCGGCTGCTGCCGCTGCTGAGTGTACAACGCGGTCATACTCGTCGAACGAAAACTGTACCCCCTTCTCCTCCTGATCATCACCCTTCTTAGTGAGTCTAAAAGCCTCAGGTTGGAGGGCTGGGAAATGAACATCGCAGTCCTCAAAGCGACCGTCCCCAGCCTTCACCGAAGTCAGCAAGACCTTCTCGCACAGGTCCGACGCCACGGCCTCGGCATACACCGACCCTCCCCCGATCACGAACACCTTATCCACCTCGGCCAGATGGGGCGGGAGCGCGAGGAGGGCCAAAGCCTCCGACAAGCTGCCAGCTACGAGCACCTCCTCAGGCAGGAGGAAATCCTCTCTCGCCTTAGGGTTGCGGCTGAGCACGACGTTACGGCGCCCCTGGAGAGGGCGGAACCGATCGGGGATGGACTGCCAGGTTTTCCGGCCCATGATGACAGCGTTGAGCTTGCTGCTGCTGGTTGGAGGCAACGTTGTTGTTGGGGTGGCAGAGGTGCAGCGTTTGAAATAGGCCATATCAGCGGCCAGGCGCCACGGGAGTTTCCCGTTCTTGCCAATGCCCAGAGAGCCGGCGGTGGCCGCGACGATGACGATGAAGGAGCGCGAGGTAGACGGAGAGGCGGCCATGACCAGTGTGCACTCCAGCAGCAATACCAGCAGCAGCCTGTACGTGGTTCTAAGCATAAGCAAGATAAGAGCTTGCGAGAGGCAAAGGGGCGGAAATTCAAATATTTTATGATAGCAGGCGTTTTTCTACCGGGGATGTTTTCTCCCTTTTGGAGAGTTGCATTTTTGAATTGCGCCGCCTGCCCCCAGCTCATGCCTTCGCTCAGCAGGGATACCATGCTCCTGTTGCACAGCTCCAAGCTGGCTTCAGCAATAAGAGTATATACCGGCGGTGCTCTCGCGCCTACCGCTGCATCCATCACCACCACCGCTCGTCGAAGTTCCCACAACGATGGCGATGCGTGCTGTTGCGCGGTGGTATACGTCTCCGAGGGACGGAACAGTCCCGTGCTCGATTCTCTCGCAGCTGCAGCATCAGCCACCCTCGCGAACGTGGGGCTCATTCGACAGTTCAGAGATCCCACCTACCACCGCACGGGCTTCACGATAGGTGGACAATGCCCCCAAGCTGTTGCCAAGGTTTCGGTCGAGGTCAGTCGGCGCGCGCTACGGGCAATCGACCTCCGCATGCACGAGGCGAGCCACCCTCGGATAGGAGTCGTGGACCATGTCTCCGTGCATCCCTTGGGGGAAGGAGGGCAGCAGCTTGCTCAAGAAGCCGGCGAGGCAATCGGGAGGGCGCTGGGTGAGGAGGGGGGTCTGCCTGTGCTGCTGTACGGTGACCTAAACGACGGGAGAGGGCTGGCGGAGGTGAGTATAAGACGCGCGTCAGAGCGGCATGTTGTCTGCCGAAAGAGATTTTTAGTAAGAACAAACACAGCGAGTCCACACTGAAAGCAGTATGATACGGGTACGTACGTACGTCAGCAGCGAAGCCAACTTGCGACTTCACGTCGGCGGCTGATTTACAGCTTGATCGATGCTGGTGCTGCTGGGTTCATGTAATACCTGGTGTACCGGGTACCTGGAACCTGGTGTACCATAGCAGTGAGCACAGCAAACCCGCGTGTGTGTGCACAGCGCACGCCACTGCTGCTACCCCCGTACGTATAAAGTACTGGATGCTTCCTGCTCACACTGTTTGTTGTTGCTGTTGTTCATGATGCGACTTGTGAGATTGTGAAGTGTGAGCGTGGCCTATTGACTTGTGACTCGCGCTCATGGTAGCGCGGAACGGAGCAGCAAGGCAACGCCAGGCATGGTAACCTCGTACCCTTGTATCGTACGTACGGCACGGGATATTTCGACGTACTCCAGGTATGCATTGCCAAGAAGCCACTCGAACTTGCCCTGGTGGCAAATTGGCGAGCGTGTGCCAGGTACCGATCAAAGCCACGTAATCTCGTACCCTTGTATAATATCATCATGTCACACGTACGGTACGAGATAGACGTACTCGAGGTATGCATTGCCACGAAGCCACTTGAACGTACGCTGAGGGCAAACTGGCCAGCGTGTGCCAGGTACCGACCGAACGTACGTTTACCTACCTGCTGCTGTGTATCACAAGCAGCCCCGTACGTACACAACTGGACAATTATAATGCGGCACATACACAATGCTGGGACGTTTCTGAGTAGGCATCGTATCGTTGTAGGTATATAATACAGGCAGTATGCGCTTTTATCGCGGGTCGGAGCAGGGCAGTTTTGTCATGCCGAGGCGTGTTTCATATTTGGGAAGATAATCGAGTCATGGGTTTCCACAAGAAACTGTTGTTGGTGACAGTCCCGTGCACGCGCGGCGGAACATGAAAAACACAGCTGTTTAGACCTATCATATCGGTTATGACAGTTAGAAAGGGGTCCTTTTCCTTACTGCTGTCATAGCCCATAGGTTTAGACGTATTTTTCAGGCCATGTCGGAAGCGAGGTCACCACGTGATATCGAAAAAAACCCTACATGTTCGAGGTGTGACCAGGAAGTGACACTTCTTGATACGTTGCACCACCACACCTGCCGACAATCCCCCCTATCAGCTTGTCTTTACGAGTAGGAGCTGCAGGTCTCTCAAACGGTGCTTGGGTATCACTCCGAAAATCACTAACAATTTTAGGTTTTGATTTCGGCTTTCTAGCAAGATAGAATCCCAACCACGACCAGCTGACCACGACACACCGAAACAGCGATCCGGCACCACCACATCGGCCGACAGTCCCCCCTATCAGCTTGTCTCTAGGAGCTGCAGGTCTCTCAAACGGTGCTTGGGCGTCACTCACAGTTTTTGGTTTTGATTTCGGCTTTCTGACAAGGTAATATCCCAACCACCACACTGATTCGACCATTTCTGCCTACCGACGACGGAACATTTGAGCTTAGGACTGCTTTCACACACCACATACATGGCGGTGCTTGGTTTCGCGACTTTTGGTCTCTGTTGTGGCTTGTGGGCGAGCCAATCGCGACATCAGGTCGTTTTTAAACACGCAGCTTGCAAAGATGAGTATCGACCACTGAACTAATTGGTCGAACTCGCAGCTGAAGTATTTGAAAAAATTGATAAAAACAAGATTGTGTGTTGTGTTTCTCCGTTTCCCCGTTTTTCGTTTCGCTACAGTAGTAAGCACCTCTAATATCATACCTCGAGCCACACAGTCCCAGTTCACTGTGATGTCAGCTTAGGGGAAACTTCCGTACCTCACATGGACTACAAAATTCCGTACTGAACCTGGTTGCACCTTGACGCGCGCTAGTTGCTTTCGGAAATACAAAACCACCCTCTTCTTGCTGAACCCCTTGATGAAGACATAGGGGGTATAGGGGGCGTCGCCGGCGGTCTGGACAGCCGCCGGTCGCCGTCTCGCGTGATGCCCATATTGATAGCAGCGCTGTGCTGTAGCGGAGGATGTGGGGAGAGCAGTATCGGGGGAAATAATCAACTCTGAAATCTATACCAGGTACAGTGTTGCAAAAAAGTTTAAAAAAGAGGGGTTGGGGGAAGAAAAGTTCGCCCCCGTGGCCTTACCCTCTTCGGAACTGGACGTATGTTTTTTGGGGACAAAAGAACTTGGAATTGGTGTGGGATAATTTTTGCAGTAGTAAAAGTTCACGCTACACGCAACAACATATGTCATACCAGGTACCTGGTAGCTGTTAGCCTGACCTTGGGTAGGTTCGATCATGAGTATTTGTGCAGGAAGTCGGTACCCATCTCTGTCACATCGTATGATACAGTTCGCAAGTTTGGAATTATTTTGAGACTACTGTACAGAAATATCATGCGCATATATGATACATGCGTGCTATCCCGCGGAACCACTCTTTGCAACTAGACGACGGGGTTTTGACACCCCTTGGGTTTTTTAGCTCTTGTAGCTCTCCGTCCAGCGACGACTTGTTTTTTTGTGACCAGGCCGCACCCCCCCGTCGTGACGAGCCTTGCCGTTGCCGTGCCCCGTTTCTAGCGGGGAATAATCTGTCTGTGCTTCGGTCTCGAAGCTGTTCGTTCAGGAACCCTTGTTGGAGAAAGGAGGCGACCTTGTAGTCGTGTGGGATACGGTGTATATACATATATATCGATGTTCTGTACGGCTATGTACGAGTACACTGCTTGCTTTGGTATGCAACACCGGTGTCGTAACTTTTTATATACTACCCCGGCCAGCGTTTGCGGCACAAATCTCATATAGACAAAGGACTGGGTCATGCTACGTACCAGGGGTATCATGCTACACCTATATTATGTAGTCCTTTTCCTACCCGAGGTTTGTGCCTCGAAGGCAAGGCAGTGTCGTGTGTGAGAAAGCTTGACACCGGTGTTATATTAGGTGTGTGCCGCGAAGGCAAGGCGGTGTCGTGTGCAAGAAATGTTGATACCTGTGTTATACGAAGTATACGTATAAGCAGTATGAAGCGCCTATTCTAGGAGAGGGTCCCAAGTTACGTGGCAGCGTTTCCCCGCTGCCAGGGCCTTTTTCTTATGTGCGATGTGGGGCGAGGAGAGAGCCTTCCCTCACGTTATTAGTGAGGGACGAGAGAGTGGTTGCGTCGAGGGATTCACTAGGCGACCCCTGACATCGGCATATCAGTCTCTTTATCTACCGAATATGACAGGGTGATCGGCAGATCCTCGGGTGGTTTTTATACCGTCGGTTGTATCTTGCGATGATACATGTGTGGGACGATCGTTCTACGTACCTTCCCCAAAACCTGTCCTCCACAGTACCGAATATATATGTACATAGACTACCGGTACATATCTGTGTGTGTTCTTCACATTAATCGGATATTTCCACCCATCTACATCCAGCACAGCCAGTGTCCGTGCCGATGCTTCCTCCTAGAGAGACGAGCTCTGTGATCACAAACCACAAGACAGAGATACACACTGCAAATACAGCAAGTTGATTTGGCCATGCAATGTCAAACGCAATGAATGTAGTCTATGCAGTACCAGGTATTAAGTGTATGTTACTGCCTGGTATTCGATATAACAGCGTATGTGCAGATTTAGGGACGAAGGGCTACACAGCACACAGCACAATACGTAATAGAAATAGACCCGAGCCCCGGTCATCACCCCGAACCCGAACATGTGACGCATCTTACACTGATACGATTTAAGCATGTCATATCTCAACTAGCTAACTCAAATATCATACACATGTGGACCAGCCTGTCATTCCAGCTATGGGTAGATCCAAACGAACACAAGTAAGTACCCCCTTGAGCGCGAACAAGTGTAATCGTGCGTCCGGCGAGCCTTGTGCTTGGCGTGATGTAGGGTTGCTTTCACAGTGTGCAGGTAGTGAGTAGTAAGCGCGCGCATCCCTGGCCGATTTTCACGGCCCATCTCTTGTCTGGAGGAGATCGGTATGATAGAGCGCCAGCACAAGCCCCAATTGCGGAAAATACAACTATTGCCCCGTACTATTACTACCTAATAGTACTGCTTCGCGTTACTATTATACTGCCAAACGAACAGGGGGAGGCGTCTTTTGCTATGATAGCATAATAGCGGTATGATAGTCGGTGGTAGTTATCATATCGTCAAACGAAGGGAGGGGGGGGGGGGGGGCGTACTCGTTTGTTGCTTGCCAGTCATTTTACCATTGACCACCCAGCCCTTTC
>JAYJMJ010000354.1:6943795-6966578 GCA_036873875.1 Laminaria ephemera
CACAACCACCACCACCACCACCACCACCACCACCACCACCAACAACAACAACAACACCGCCGCCACCACCATCACCACCACCACCACCACCACCACCACCATCACCAACCACATCATCAACAACAACAACAACAGCAGCAACAACAACAGCAACAACAGCAACAACAACACCATCATCACCACCACCACCACCACCACCACCACCACCACCACCAACAACAACTTCAACTCGCTTTCGTCTCAGACCATTTTTTCTCACGTTCTCGAGCGTTGGTGATTGTGTCCCCCACCCTAGCATCCAGGACGTTCTTCACCCCAGCCACCATGTACCCCACTTCCCCCGTGCCCAAACGTTCCATTTCCAACGGTCCAGGCTTTCTCACCCCCACCTCTAACACCTGGTATACCACAGCGGGGGGAGGGGGGTGTAGGAGAATGAGGCGGGAAGGGAGAGGGGCGAGGGGGAGGGGGGGGAGGGGAGGGGGGATGACGTATAACTGCCGTATAACTACAACCCGGGTATGCACATATATCTCTGCACAACCCGATGACTCCCAGTGTGTAATTAAAATACAGCTTTTTTAGCGTTGGGGAAAAAACTCCTCCGAGATGAGCTGGGAATTAAAAGTGAATACTGAAAACACAAACAAAAGCACATCAAGGGTGTATTTAGCAGGGTATACCAAACAAATACCCTGGGGGTATGACACCCGGGTACATACCCGAGTACTCGAGTATGACCAACACAACCTGGTTTGGTCCCCGGGTACCCCAGAGTAGACACTTTTCTAAAGTTTATTACGGTACCAACTATACTCTGGGGGTATAATACCCGGGTACACACCGGAGAATAACCAACGCAACCTGGTTTGCTACGGAGGTACGCCAAGTATATACCCTACCAGATTTAGTAGGGTCGACCATCTCATCTGGGGGTATGATACCCCAGTATTTAACCCGAGTATGACCAACACTAGCTGGTCTGGTGCCCGGGTATATACCCCAGAGTACATACCTTACTGAACAATCCTGTCAAAAATCTATGCTCACCTCACGCTCTACCCCATTGGCCATAAACTTAATCTTGTCACCTCTCCGAATCTCTCCGTCGACCACACGGAAGTACACGATCACGCCCTGCAAGTATCATACCCGTACGGTAGGTGTACAGTCAACGGCGGTATAGAGAGTGGGGACAATGAACGCGCGATAGGGATGTGGGGGTAAGGGTGGGGTCGGTTAGATGAGGATAGGGGTGGGGTGGGGTGGGGTGGGATGATTGTCTGTGGTTACCGCTGACCTTTTCCGTTAACGGTGACCGTTACCACCGACCTTTACTGTGGCCTGCCGCTACCGTCACCGATTCCGCTAGCGGTTATCATCACCGCCGATCTGTACCCTTTACTATTGTCTGTCGTTATCGTTACCGCTATCGCTATCACGGTTGCTATTACCACTGATATTTACCGTTGCCTGCCGCTACCATTACCGCTACCGCTAACGGTTCCCGTTACCGCCGACATTTACACTTTATCGTGGTCTGCTGTTACCGGTACCGTTAACGGTTTCCGTTACCGTGAACGGTTACCGTTAACGGTTACCGCTACCGTTAACATCTACTGCTACCGCTAACCGTCACTGTTACCACCGACCTTTGCCATTGCCTGTCGCTACCGTCACTTTTACCACTTATCATTAAACGGATACCGTTACCACAACCGTTACCGCTAGCCGTTACCGTTACGTTAACGCTGAGCTTTACCGCCACTGTTGACGTTGCCGACACCGTCACCGCCACCGCTAGCAGTTCATCGTACGGCCTCACCTTGTACTCGTCGTAGACGGAGTCGTAGATCAGGGCTCGGAGAGGTCCGCCCGTTGGTCCAGGCGGTGCCGGGATATTTTTCACCACAGCCTAAGATCCCGTCCCCAACCCCGCCATAAATAAAACAAAATAAAGAAACAAAGAAAAAAAGGAAAAATAAAACGAAAAAAGAAACAAACAAGCGCGGTGATAATCAGACGAAAGGGTCGGTCACAAAAGAACAAAGACAACAAAAAAAATCGCAAAAGCAAGCTAGTAAGCACAGCGTCCACCACAAAACGACAACAAAACAGAGGAACAAACGAACAACGAAACGAAAAAAGCAACAAAAAAGCAAGCAATCACGAAGGGTGTTAGATAGAAGAGCGGGTCGGTCATGTGGGACAGGAGGAAACACACACACCGATCGGTCGTCCTCAGAGTCTCTCTTGGCAATCTCGTGCCCCAACAATTCTGGAGTGTAAGAAAAAATGCAAATCAGGAAAAAAAACAAAACAGAGGGAAGTCGCACCCAGCAGACAATCAAGAAAAAATAAAATAAAACAACGTACGTCATGGTACGTATCATATGTAGACCCTTTGCAGCGATCCCAAACGTTTCTACCGGTGGACGGCGAGTGCGATCACCGCATGTAAGGTACGTATGCGTGACAGAGGGAAGCGGCCGGTTGGCCGGTCGGTCGGTCGGTCGGTCGGTCGGTCGGTCGGTCGGTCGGTCGGTCGGTCGGTCGGTCGGTCGGTCGGTCGGTCTGTCTGTCTGTCTGTCTGTCTGTCTGACTGTCTGTCTGTCGGTCTGCCTGTCTGTCTTGTCTGTCTTGTCTGTCTTGTCTGTCTTGCCTGTCTGTCTGTCTGTCTTGTCTGTCTCGCCTGTCTTACCTGTCTGCCTGTCTTGTTTTCCTCTACTGTCGGACATAAAAAATGAAAATACGAATGCTTTTCACAAACTCTGGGTGCGCCGGTTAATTTTATGGAAAAAAAAAGCGCCCGGAGAGGGCCCGTCAAAGGAAACCAGGGACAGCGGCTACTTCTGGGTCGACTACCTCGCTAAGGCACAGAAGGATGGCAAGGAAGTTGTGTGCCGAGGGAAGGCGGGCAGCGACAAGGGAGACGGCGGCTATAAAGAGACCGCTAAGGTGAGAAGGGAAAAATGTTCGCCAGTAGGCGCGTTTGCGTCCAATCAGTCGATCGGGCCGTTGTTGATGTTGTTGTTGATGGTGGTGGTGGTGGTGTATTTGTCGTTGTTGTAGTTGTTGTTGCTGTCGTTATGATTGTTTTCGTTGTTGTCGTTGTTGTTCGTGTTGTTGTTGGTGGTGATGGTGGTGGTTGTGGTGTTGGTGGTAGTGGTGGTGGTTGTTCTTGTTCTTGTTCTTGTTCTTGTTCTTGTTCTTGTTCTTGTTCTTGTTCTTTTTCTTGTTCTTGTTGTTCTTGTTGTTCTTGTTGTTCTTCTTGTTGTTCTTGTTTGTTCTTTTTGTTCTTGTTGTTGTTTGTTGATGTTGTCGTTGTTGTTGTTGTTGTTGTTGTTGTTGTCGTTGTTGTCGTTGTTGTTGTCGTTGTCGTTGTTGCTGTCGTTGTCGTTGTCGTTGTCGCTGTCGTCGTCGTTGTTGTCGTTGTCGTCGTCGTTGTCGTTGTCGTTGTCGAGGGAAATCATCTGCTCGTGATTCGCATGCGTTGGTCGACTGCACAATTGGTAAGACATGAATCCGTTGTGAGTCTTGGTAGGACCCACTGGAGCTCGGTGACCGAGGGTCGTGTTCAATCGTGGGGGATGGGCGTGGGACGAAGGGTGCAGAGCTTTTGTAAATTATTCCATCCAAAGTCATCAGCTGTCAGTGCGACCGATTGAGGGGTCGATACTAAGCTTTGCAAGCCGCGTGATACGTCAGTTTGGGAGAGGTTTAAGAACGCTTCTTGGACAAACAGGTTGCCACGCATTTCTGTGTCGAGATCTGGTATCATACGACCCCGTGTTGCGATCCGAAAGGTACACGCCCGGCGAGGAGACGAAAACGACACACAGCTGCGTGCAATTACATACGGGGAAATAACCAAAAGCAGGCGTACCTTGTCGGCTTGTCTCAATAACAGGCACAGCCTCAAATCAAGTAAAGAAGACACCATTCGAGCCACGCGGTTGACCGAAAGAACACGTTGTACCTGTTTTCTGAGGTGTAATACGCACAGATGCGCCTTGTCTCTGCTCATGTCTTGTGAGTAAACGGGCCTTATACAACGCTTCGCAACGCAACCCTTCACACATCGGACATACCTGGTATCAGGATATAGATAATGTAGATCCTATATCCATCGTTATGATATACTGTGTAGGATCTGTGCAGTACAGATCCAACCAGGAATCGTGTTGTAGATCGTTCAGGTCTTCCGGCTCTCACCCGGCAACATGATCTATAGGCCATGCAGATCATATAGAGCAGGGATTTGTCTGCCCTCGAAGACACAGATCATGAATGGGGATCTGATCTGTCCGACGTATGTAACCCTTACGCGCAGATGCTCGGAGAGTGCGGCCTCTGCCTCGCCCTGGACGAAGACCGTCTGGAAAACAAGGCAGGAGGCGTGCTTACCACTGCGACGGCGATGGGTATGCCGCTCATCGAGAGGTTGCGGAAGGCAGGGATGACCTTCAAGATTTTGGACGAGTGATTGATCGGTCGATCAGTCTGTGGTTCAGTTCGGCGGTTTGTCTGCAGATGTAGAGGATGCGGCCGGCCGGGATGACCTTCAAGATTTTTGGACGAGTGGTCGGGTTGGTCAACCTGTGCTTCGGTTAGTCGGTTACTCTACCGGCGGCTGAATAGTTGCGAGCGTTTTGTCCTTATCGGGGAATCCAAACGCTTGCTTGCTCAACGCGTTCTGTAGATAGCATTGTCGTCTGTGTGGTTGTTATTTCAGAGGGTCGAGCAACAGGTATAAAACACTGCTGTGCTCGGATATTGTTCGGAGGGGCGGGCAACGAGTGTAGAACATGCTGCTGTGCTCGGGTGTCATCAACAGTGTGTCCGTCTGCCGACAGTAGGTCGGAAATACCTCGCGGTGGTCCGATAATTAGCTCCAGTGCGCGGTTGCATCTGCGCATTTTTTTGTGATGGCATGGTAAGGGCGGACCTCGTGACCTGCGGCATACTGATCCCCTCGTTTGCATGATCACATCGTCGCTCAGACCAACTCACCAACTCCGCCCGTTTTGTCCTCCGCTAGATTGCTAGCTCTAAGGCTCCAGCGGGTCTCCTATCTGGTGTCTGTAATGTTTTAAAGCGTGGACCGTTTTGGGCTATGTCCAACTCACCTCTGCGTGGTAGGGCGTATTCTTCCGCTCTTGTGCGAATTTTTGTATACGTTTGCTTGTTTGTTTGCGTGTGTTTTCGCGTTCGTATCGCGCTCTTGTTGGCGATGTGTTGTGCTATTTTCGCCAGGTTTGCTGCAGTGGCTACTATTGGTGGTTTGCAGTACACTTCATACCAATTTTTTATCACGCCAGGCGTTCTCTCGGACAGATTTCTGCTGGAGTTGCGGCTAGCTCTCGTACTGCGGCTTGGAACCCAACCGTTACATACAGTAGTTTTGACAGATTGTACGTTTTGTACGTTTGGTGTAAAATGCCGAGACGTGCTATAGGGTCTCTTGATTGCATGGGCAATGCGCCTCACTTTTTTGTTTTTCTTTGTTACAACGGTTTGGCGAAACAAGACAAGGCCTGCTACACGCTATGTTACCCCTGCGTGTGGTGGAGTTGCTGTCCTGCCGCGTGCAGCTTGGCCACATAGGTGAACGCCCCCCGCCATCACGTTCTCGGAATTGCGGGTAGGTCATTGCCGCAGTATCGTAGTATAACATCGAGTATCGTCTGCCGAATTTTGTTTGAGTGTGTGAATTTCACAAGTAATGGCGCTTAGCGCACGCAGAGATAAGATGGGACTGTCAAGCTGTTAAACGATTGCCGGCAGAGAGCAGCTGTTGTCCTTGCCACTGTCATCCCGTTCACAGCAACCGCTTTAGTTTTTGTTGATACATGGACTTGTGTGTAACAGCATTTAATAATTAGAGTACAGTACTTGAAATGTTGGCTCAGCATTTTGCATCGAAAGATTTGCACATCAAGTGCGTCATCATGTATGGAAGTACGTGGAAGTGGGCTGAGCTTAAGCTTTATTTTTTCCCATGTGCCGGAGGATTAAAACAAAAAAGGGCTCTCGTGGGTGTGAGCGAGCGAGTGGTGCCGGTGCCACTTGCCTAGTCTATGGCGTTATATATGATGACGTTCTGCTTTTCTGTTTTTGTTGAAGTCTTCCACGTTGGACTCTCTCTTTGTGTGGTTTCTCGTCACGAATTTCGGAATGAAACCAGCTGCGAATACATACTACGTATAATATGCGTTATTTTGGCGAGACTTGTTCAGCATGAAGAACGAGGTGGCTACTTGAGACCTGATGATTGCTGTAATCCCGACCGTAGCGTTGACCGCCGACATACCACGGCGTTGACAAATTTAAACGAAGGCAGAGTAAAACGAAATAAAACCACCCGTGCAGTCATGTGGACATCGTACACACCCCGTAGCATGGCGATCGAAGTATCACTCGCAGGTTGCAAATATGAGTTTCGACGAAAACCTCGATCTCAGAGCTGAAGTTTATTTAAAAAAAAAACAACCGTGCAGGACACGAAAGCAGGCAGTTTTAATCGGACCCAGGCCGTCAAAACCCCGCTGACTTCCCTACCTTGACTTTTGGACCATCGTCGCCTGTCGCTGCGCACTGCGTCTTTCACCAGCGAAACTGGTGCCTCGCGCATACAGATATGCGTACCACAAATCACACGACCTTCAAAAATGGACAGTTTTATCCGCACTTCAACGCCGTAACGCCCCCCACAGATGCAGTAACGCGCAAAACGTTGTTTATTGTAGAGATACTTAGGCATGTCTGTGTCGGGGATTGGGGTCAGAGTTAGTGGGCAGCGGTGGCTGGCCACCCACTCTTCTTGGAGCAGACCTCAGTAGGTCAGGAAACCCATGCAAATGACTGCAAATAGGTCATTTTTCCTTTTTATAAAAAATTAAAAATGCACTACAGCTGTGAGATTTAGGATTTCGTCGAAACTCGTCTTTGCAACCTGTGTGTGATACTCCGATCGCGCGTGTTACGGGTTGTGTATGTCCTCATGAAGGATATAGGTCGGCGACTCCCCTTAGTACTAGTTAGCACCAAGGTCAACAGTGTGATACGAAGACGTCGGTCTTAATCAAGCTGTGCACGGAAACTAGAAGCTTCTTAGAGGGGGACAAAATCTGACGGCTATGGGACGCAAAATTGTATATAATATGTAGTCTTACTATCGGTGAGGGGATGGGGGCAGGGACGGGGGCGGGGCGGGGGGGGAGGTTGTAGGTGGTGTTTAGATCGCATATTGAATAGGGCTGCTGTACGTATGGTATTGGCCCTAAGGAGATGACGGCGATCAGGTGGGTTTTAAGCAGTGTTTTAGACCGCGTAATGAATGGAGTCTACTACTGCCCGTATGGTATGGGACCTAAAGAGATGATGAGGATCAAGCATGTGGTGGTGTTTTACGTGATTGTTAGTAATATTTTCGTTATGAGTATTAGTCAATGGTATTCATTTCTGACTGTTTTTCTGACCGGATCACCTGGGTTTATACCAGGATGATTCTATGTATGGTAACTCAACGAGATGTTTTAACGGGGACAACCTGGTGTTTTATGTGAATGTTAGATGTTTGGTTGGCGGATATTCACAAGAGGCATGCAAGCAACTGTTTAACGGAAGACGGCATTTTCACATGTATACTTTTTTGCGAGCTCGAAAAGCGCCCATCCCGCGGCTTCTGCCTGATCCGCTGAGATGGGCTCAAAAGTTTTCCCGGGTGTTTCTGTAGTACCGTGGTCTAATCGTTGATTGTGCCGCCGTATATAGACCTGTAGTATATAGAATGACGAGACAGATGTCCAATGTTGAGGGTTGTCATTTGTATATACACTAGAAGCCCCTTGATAGTGCCGGTTGACTTGTGCCGGTTGCCCGCTATAGTGCCTGTGAATCGGTTGGCACATATGGGAACAATCAGTAGTGGCAGTATGCGGAGTAGTGCCGGTTTTCGCTATAGTGCCATTATGTCCGGCTGGCACACACCGGCACTATAGAGGGACCACTACTGTGTTGTAGCATTTTGGGACCCGTGTATACCGACCGAAAAAGTGACGAGCGCGATCTAAACAAGCGTCTACAATAGGAAGAGCGTGTAGTAGTATATGCGAGTATCGTCGTGCTATACGACGCGTGTCTTACGGCTCCCTGTATTGCAGTTTGGACACATCTCCTACCCCAGCAGCTCGGATTGCTTCTTGTGGCCGATGCTGTATGTAGTCGTCAGTTTTGCTCGACATTTTTTAGCTCTGAAATTCCAAACGGGTTAATTTCTAGTGGGATATTGCCGACAACCCACCAACTCCCGTCAGCGTTTGTTACCGGCTCGTCTTCTTGCGCATATTATACCGTCTGTAGGTATCATGCAGATTGGTTGGGAGTGTTATACATATTGGTTTGGAGTGTTCGAGTGTTGTTCCCCAAGGCGGGAGAGGTTGCTCCACTGCCGGAGCGCCGGCTGCGCTTGATCTGAACCTCTGTCCGTTCTGTTCTCAAACTGCCGTAGCCCGACCCCGCATTTTCCCTCCGCCCGAGCCTCGACGACGCGACTCTTATTCTTCTGCTTGCCATCCGACAATATGCAGCGCGATTGTCAATCGCAATCGCAAAAACATGAAAAACATAAATTGAAGACCACTACAAATGCGTGAAAGCACGACAAGATGGCTATCGTACGTTGTAACACTACAGCTCTTATGCATCCATAACACTCTTTACCCGGCGCCCCCCTCATCCCTTGTATCATCGCGTGGTTGATCTCTCTTGTTCCCTTGGAGATTAGGTGGAAGCTCTGACTCTTAAAAGGGGGGATGGCACATACGAGGCCGCATGCAACCTCCTCCGCCCAAAAGAAACGACCCCCGCGATGGTGCTCACCGCGGCGCAGAAACAGGCGGCCTTTCTCGGTATCCGAGTAGTCGAGGATTACGAGACGGGCCTCACCGAAGAGCACGCGATCGCCGCCATCTCTCGACTGATGCTGGCTGGTGGTGTCGACTAAAGAAAATGTTTTATTACGTAGAGACGGGCCCAACCGAAGAGCAAGCGATCGCCGCCATATCTCGTCTGATGCTGACTGGTGATGGTGCCGATTGAAGAATATAGACTACTCGTAGACGCGACGAGCTCTTGGGTACTTTCGTTCATGAAAATGTTGAAAACTTAAAAAATTCGGCGGAGGCCTCATGTTGGTATTATTTGTTTAGATCCAAGAGCTCTACGAAGAGTCAAGAGCCAATACTATTAATAGAGCTTGTATGATGAAGCCTCCTTTTAGGCTATCATAGCGATATGCGCTCGTGTTGTCCAGAGTTTTACTTATTTTTACGATAATAGGTTTGACATATTTTTCGAAATGTTTTTATCATATAAAAATGTCGTGGCGATGCGTAACTTGAGTTAGTTATGATTTTATGTTTTTCGTCTGTCTGTGGTTCGGTTTGGAGGACATCTGGTGTCTGGCCAACTGCCTTGACGCCGCTGGTGAACTGCCATCACGCCGTTCATGGGCAAGGCCCACCCACGGTACTACAACAGTAGTAGTAGTAGTATTATACGGCGGAGAAGGTGATGATCGATGCCTTTGTTTGTCGCCGGTCCTATCTGAGCTCGGGGTTTTTTTTTCCGGATGGATGCCTCTTCTAACGAACATCGGATTCGTCCAGCGCCGCACATGATGATAGAGATTTTTTTATACAGAAGGCGCCGGCTCATAGTAGTGAGAAAAGTCAATTTGGCGTCGAGGCTCAATTTCGTATTTTATCGCCACCATCATTGAGCTCAGGCTTGGTTGTTTTCCATGCAATTTATTATCTTCCTTTGCACTTTTTCTCAAGCTCCCTCCTTTTGTTGTAACCCAGATGATCCGGAATCACTTAGATCAGTATAATAATAGCAGGCGCTTCTCCCCCCTCCCCACTATGACTCATGCTTTCATTTTTCGGTAGATTCTGAAGAAGAGTTCGGCATTCTATTCGGAATTCCCTCATCGACCCCCCCCGTCGATTTGTTGTGCATACACAAGCTAGGCGCTTTCTGCGTGTCAACATTGTACGAGAAAAATCCAGTCGGGGAGGTAAGAGCTCGCGATATCGACCTTTTCACCTTGGAAGTTCCTTATAATAAATATTAATAGGAGGTTTACCACTAGTAGACCACCGGGGACGCCGTTTACTATTATTATGGGATTTACAGTAGTGTGGCACCCGACCCTGAGCACCCCGTTTCTTTGGTCATTTTTTTTAATCATCGTAAGAAAACGAGCCTCAATTTCTTACGACCGAAGCCCTCTGTATCCCACCAGTAACAATTTTCAACTTCGAAACTAACATGCGTCCATCTTAACTCTTTCCTTCTTTCTGATCTCACATAATACAGGAGGAGCGGATTTTTTTTGTTCAACCTCCCCGTCCTTCCTGCATTCTGTTTGCACCAGAGAGCGAAAGCAAAACCGCAGCGCGGCCGAGTGGTACCCTAAAGACAGCAGCAGCGGTTGTGCTCGACTGAACCTATTATCTATCTCAGGTTTGCCTTCACTCAAAAATGTACAGTATTCCATATATTATTCCGATTTTGGATTTTGGCGGTAAAATGCAGGTAGGTAAAAATGCGGTGATATCAGATCAGATGGTAGAGTGCAGATGATCTTGGCGTCGTACCAGGTACCAGGTATCATATGTTGAGAGGGTAATTTGAAACAAGCCTCGAAAAAAGCTTGGAAACCGTCGATCTCAAAAGAGTAGCTAAAAAACAGAAACCGCTTGTTCCCGAACGCACATTGCGTTCCTTCGACGTGCCCAACCCGCCGGAGTCGACACACGAGCTTGCCTAGCTGCACAAGCCTGCGTGCTATCTTAGACAGCGCTCCCGTGTGGTGGTTGCGGGACATTTTGCAGTGAGAGATACACCAGTAGTCGACCGAAACAGTCGATCGGTGTGCTGCGACAGGTACACCATTTTTTCCCAAGAGAGAGCATACCACGTAGTGCAGGCAAGCGGAGATCGATCTCAAAGAGAAGTTGATACGGCTTCAACCCTGATCCCTGCTTTAGGCAAGCACCAGGCCGGTGCCTTGGCATCGTAAGCAGGGCGCGAGAGAGTAGTTGCACAGCAACGTCGAAATCCTATCTTCTGGGTGCTGTGGGGAGGGGACCTAAAAAAGTAACCCTGGGTTGGGCAGTGTACTGAGAGGGACTTATTATTTTTACCTGCCAAGGCGGAGCAGGCGGAGCGGAGCGGCGTGGACACCGCTAGCTAGAGCTATCTGGTGTCATGGGCTGCTCACAGAGCGTGCCCGCGGAAGCGCAGATGTCTGCCAGCGTCGACCAGCAACTAGGTAAGCAAGGGGTGAAAGCTATGCACAGCTGTAGCAATAATCTCACACTGAAGCTTTGACGAGTGACGACGTGTTCAATATGCTCTTCTCGTATTCGTATGATATTATCGTATCATCAGTTTTCCGCTTTTTTTCTGTTTTTTTCTCGAATTCCGCCCTACCGCCGTTCGCGGTACGCACTGCTGCTGCATCTGAAAAAGTATATCGAGGATTGAGGTAGGTCCACCCACGTACAGCAGCAGCGTATCATGACTACTCGTACTATTCTGAAGAGTCCACTGGGTTGCCTTGTCTCTCTGGTCAGCGTTTGCTCTCTGTGCCTGCTGTTCTTCACAGCTGGTGTCTCGCTATCGTGAGAGCTCTACACTGATTGTCCCGTCGCTGTTGATGCCGTGTTCCTGTATAGCGGGCGTACTCTCTCTCGCCTCTATAGTACTCTTACGTACACCCGACTTGTCGTGTTT
Source organism: Laminaria ephemera (assembly GCA_036873875.1). Lineage (NCBI taxonomy): Eukaryota > Phaeophyceae > Laminariales > Laminariaceae > Laminaria > Laminaria ephemera. The sequence continues at coordinate 6,955,601 of JAYJMJ010000354.1, forward strand.
TTTTTTTTTAGATTGTTTGGTTCAACACTAAAACTAGTACAAGAGTCAGTTCAGATGCTAAAACCCCTCCAAAATCTGTCCAAGTCGTATCGTATCATCCCGGCCCAACCCCGTACTAAACGAAACACAACACACAAAAGAAATACGGCACCAGTGAGCGGCCAGCATGCATGCTGTCTGTCAATACGCGAGAGGCTGATGAATTTTCAATGTACCAGGTATCAATTATCCATCCCTACGCACTACGCACACACACGCAGGAGCTCGTAATTGTTTTATTTCAGGAGAACAACAGCGTACCAGGTACCATATGATATGCCAACGGGATCTCGGGGTTTCCCGGGGACTTTTTACTATTTTTTCTCCGCCCGTGTCGTCGCTGTTTAGTGGGTCGGGTCGGGCCGGATAGGGTCGGTCTGTTGTGATCTTTTGCTTTTCTGCCACTCCACTGAACTCTGAACAGATCACCCCACTCCGTCAAGAAAGAAGAGAGAGAGGGCTCCTCATCTTCTCATCTTCTATCCAATCAAAACGAGTTATGATACGAAAACAGTATACCAGGTATGCGACGTCAATTTCATCTCCTGGCGCGTGCGTGCGTGCGTTGGCGCTATTATATGTACGCAACCCAACAACCAACCTTTCCAGCTATGGTATACGCGCGCACCAGATCTGCTCTTAACCGCAGTAGCAGCAGTGGTTGAGGATTCCGAAGGACGCTCGTCGTACGTACGGTAGAAATATACTTCGAAGTATACTCTCTGGTGTGTGTGGGTGGGTGTGTGTGTTCTCCACTTTAAACTGATCTTTTCACCCATCTACATCCAGCACAAACCAGTGTCCGTGCCGATGCCGCCTTGAGAGACGAGCTCTGTGGTCACAAACTACAAGACAGAAATACACATTGCAATTACAGGAAGCAAGTTGATTTGGTCATGCAATATTCTCTCGTATAATACATATTAGACCTCTGAAGTACAGATAGTATAGTATGCTCGAAATTTTAGCGCATCAGGTGTAAAATCGAGCCGAAGTTCCCCTGTCCTCCCGTCTCCGGAGTGGCTGTTCGCGCAGCCGTTCGATGTGGTTCCCCAGCCTCGCTCTCCGCTCGGCAACCTCGTCCTCTCGCGAGCCGAGCTGACTTTTTGAAACCGATTTACCGAAACACTACTCGTACGTAGGGGGGAGCAAAGGTTCGACGAAAGGTATCACAAAGGTATCCATAATCCATCACCTGGTACGAACTCGCCAATTGTCGCTGTTAATTTGCGTATAAAACATGAGCAAATCCATTTCTTGCGACGGTCCCCAGTTCCCGGGTCCTGTGCATGCCGCGACTCCCCCCCCCCACCTCACCCCGGTATATATCGTGATAGTCTCGAAATAACCACGAGTTTACAGAATGACATTATTGGCGGTGGCATACAGACGGTAAAGGCGCAAAGGCACACGCCGCGCAGGTGACAACACCAAAATGGCCACTCAGTGACTGACTCGTAAGTCTAACACTACAAAGATGCCGGGTACATGTATGTTGTAAACGTATGGACTCGTCTCATGTATGAACAACAATACGTGTACGGTACATTTCGTATCGTACGTATGACGTCGTATCATAGTGTTCGAGCCCTGTTGCCTGTCTGTGTAGATTGCAGAGTGCAGGCTGCTGCTGCATGCTGCTGACAGCTGGCAGTGTCTCCCTGTTTCCCGTTTCCCTGCCCTCGCGCACATAACGAGCTTGATTGTTTTTTGTTGTTTTTGTGTTGCAGTCATGCCCTTTGCATGCACCTCTACCCCTACCTGCTACTACCTGCTGAGTGAAACGAACTCTGACAACATGACAACGGAATACCACACACGGGCGACAGGCCACCGGCATGTGGTAATTTCTATGTACCATTTTTTTTTGTATTGACGACGGCAGTACCTTTTTTGTTCTTCCTGGGTACCTCTTATCTCCTCCGTGCGTTCCTTTTTCCCTCTTTCTTTCCATTTATATTTATTCCTTTTTGTTTTTTCTTCTATCTTATTCTTCTTTTCTTTCTTCTTTGCATATAGTTTGGTGTGCTGGCTTGCATACGTTCCGCCGTCGTATTCATTGCGGTTGGCATTGCATGGCCAAATCACTTTGATGTATTTGCAAGATGTATTTCTGTCTTGTAGTTTGTGACCACAGAGCTCGTCTCTCTAGGAGGCATCGGCACGGACACTGGTTGTGCTGGATGTAGACGGGTGGAACGATCAGAACACACACACCTCGTATTATATGCTTGTCAGCATAGAGTACCTGGTATACTATACGCACAACAGCAGTCAGTACCGTAAAAATGTAAAAATAGTAAAGTACGTACGTGCGCTTTGTAATTTGGAAGCGTTGTGCGTTGTGCCACTGCTGCCCTGCTGTGACGTTGTGACAACACCGAGCAAGGGCAGGATTGTATTGCAGTTGTTGGCTGTTGTGCACTGCCTGTTGTGAAACCTAAAACAAAAACCGAATTTGCTCGCGCGCAACGATCTCCTTCCTGCCTGTTGTTTTCACTAAAGTACCAGGTACAGAGTGGGGGCTACGGTTTAAGGAGTGTGCCAGGCGAAGTATATAAGTCTCTCTTAACTAAGATTTTCTCTGATTCCTGTAAAGGCAAGAGAGGTGTGCCTAGCGATTTTGACCATAGTTCTCTTAAATCGATCTCTCTTAAACGTAGACCGTAGACTCCACTACTGTGTGTCAGCGGCGTTTCCTCTCGCTCGCCTGCGCACAGGTAGCCCCGCCGGTAGACTACTTTAATAGTAGACTCCTTCTTGTCCAGTTATTTTGTGCGTTTTTTGCGAACGAACGTACTGCACAGACAGACAGGCAGGCGGAGAGAGGCAATGACGTGCTGCAAAACCGTTAAAACGCCTCACTTTCTAAATCTTGCCTCTTGGATTGGAAAGTTTGTTTTCTCTCTTCTTGCTTGGTACTGCTGCTGTTCAGCACAGGTAGACTTTACCACTTATTCGACAAAACCCATCCACGGGTCCACCACGTACTGACATTACGGGATATTTGGTTGGTCAAAACACGCATGTATCTCTTGCCTTGTAGTTTGTGACCACAGAGCTCGTCTCTCTAGGAGGTGGCATCGGCACGGACACGGGTTGTGCTTGATGTAGATGGGTGGAAAGATCTGTTTCATGTGAAGAACACACAACGCACACACACATAGTTGCACCCTGCTCTCGCTTGGCGGCCTGAGCCCGCTGTGACCTGATCCCACCCGGAACTGAACCCTCCAAACTGACCCCGAATATTTATGTGTAAGTAACCGGCGGCAGGGCCCACCAAGCACCTTGATCCCACGCCGACTAAAATCGAGGGTCGGCCGCAGCAAATCGCAAATCACTAAGGCTGTGATGAGAGTTGCCTGGACTTCAGGGCTAGTTAGCAGTTGGGTGGCGGAGCAAAGGCCAACTATAATAACTGACTTAGCCCTTACTGGTAAACGCCACACGTCGAGTCACCTGCGGCAGTCAGGTGCAAAGACGCGGAACTCCGAAAATTACCCCACGCAACTAACTGTAATACCTAGCCAACCAACAACTATTACGGGAGGGCCGTAGTAATCAGAACCCACGGTAATAACAAGAACCCCTTCTTTCTCCTGTTTTACTAACCTTATTTGGTCCTGATTACTATGTTTCCCCGTAATAGTCGGCGACTTTTAAAGTCAGCCAACTGACAGATCACCCTCTCACAGACAGTGGACGCACCCACACACCCAGCTCGCAGCTTGAACTTTCAACTTTTCACCAGCTGCCTACAAGAACGCAAGTAGCACACCGCCCGTATGATACGAATATTACATAAAATCTCCTGTACTCTTGTAGTACGGTATTATGCTGGTATTCTATCAATGTTTACCTGGTATGGTAACACAACAACGAAAACAACTGCTCCGAGCGCGAGCATATCGTACGGGCCGGCCCTCTCTCTGTCGGTCGCTCCAGCAGCAGCCCAAGCGTTCCAACTGCGCTCCACCGCGTATAGCAAACAGAGTACCAGTGCGTTCTGAGAGGGAGATATTGTCGATTCACCTCAGCACGAGTACGTACGTAGAAGCCGAGCGTTGCGTACGGCGGCGTTTTGTTTTTCGCTTGGACTTTTCGTCAACCGAGGAGGAGATTCTAACGCGATCGATGCGCTAAATTCAAAGGCAATGCGTCGCTACCACCGTATCGTACAATATAACACCCAAGCACCCAAGATAACACACGCCGTGGGACGAACTTCTGAGACGATTTATCCGAAATTAGGGGGGCACACACGACGAAAAAAATGACGGTTTTGGACAGGGGTCTCCGTCGAGATCTGTCCATAGACGCATCGATCGGCGTTTTCCCCGTTGTCGAGAAAATCACCTTTGAAATTGGTCTGAGGGGGTGTGTCATCTTATCTTGATTATAGTATGCGGTACTATTAATACTGCTGTTGACACAATGCTACACTAGGGGGTGGGGCCTGATTTTTCTGAGGCTCTCTCCTCTTGAGGAGCTCTGTACGTCACCCAAACCACAGGATGAATGGACAACCCGATGAACAATCCCATGGCCTAGGTATACAACGAATGATATTGTGAAACCCCAGCGATGTTGGGCTGTTCCTTAGTGCAGCAGCCCCAGACACAAATAATTTCGCCAACAGGTGCTATCCGTACCGTACGAGCACGCGACTGTTGCTGGTGCAGGAGCGCCGTTTATCGTCAAGAATGTCAGTCAAACGCTCGGTAGGCAGGCGCCACGGCACACCAAGCGGACAGCGACCGACTGTTTCTCTTACGTTTACTTACACGATAATATAGCTGTCTAGAAACTCGCGCAGCAGGATATTTGTATCTGTCATCACCGTGTGTGCGTCGGTTGGTGTACGGCGGACGATTCAGGCAACTCGAAAGGGGGCCGGGGGCATATTTTTTGGCGTCGTCAAAATCAGAAACCCACGTTCGTTCATAATAACGCAACAACTACTGTAGCAGTAGATGCTATTATGCGTCGGTCGGCTTTTTTTTGTGTGGAAAAAATCGCATACCTTCCTCCGATCAATAAGCCCTTTTACGGCGGCGGTACATATCAGAAGCTTGCGCGCATGGAACAGGAAAAACCTACCGGAAGAAATCATTTTGACTACGAGTACGGCAAATGGGTGGGGTACCGTATGTATGAACACCCCCTGCGATGAGGTTCCGAGCCGATTTTCGACTCATGCTACGATAGAGGCAGTACTTTTTGGCTTTTTTTTTGTTTCTGAGGGACGGGGCTCCTTAACCCAAAATCGTCGGAATGTCATTCTTGTTTTGTTATATGATTTTTTTGTATACCTAGGCCATAGGTTTGTTCATCGGGTTGCACTTTCATTCTTCTCAAAATTAGTAAAATTAGTTTTTGGGTGAGGTTTAGAGCTCCTCAAGTGAGGAGCCCGAGAAACAAAATAATAATGGTGAATATCTATCATGTCGTAGCATGTGTCTTTCTACAAAACCAGGGGGGCACACACGACGAACCGAGGATCATGGCTTTGGGATGATCTCGTGGAGATGTTTCCGTATACACGCGTCGCTCGGCGTTTGCACTCTCCCTGCTGTCGAGAAAATCAGCTTTGAAATTCGTCGGGGGTGCGTTATCTCGCGTGTTGCACGGTGTTTGTGTGTGCAACGTGCAACACCGCCAACCACGCAGCTAAAACGTATGATTAGAGGCTGAACGTCTTTGTAAAAATCACCCTGTTGACCCTGGTGCTAACTAGTACTAAGGGGAGTCACCGACCTGTATCCTTCATGAGGAAACCCGCACCCCGTAACACGCGCGATGGAGTATCACACACAGCTTGCAGAGATGAGTTTCGACGAAATCCTCGATCTCACAGCGGTAGTGTATTTTTATTTTTTATGTAAACGTTACCACTGGCTATAATAGTTACAACCGGTGTTTCCTGCTGGTGTCTGTTATTTCTCACGGCGGTGTACCGGTACGTACTTGGTGCCTGATATGCTTTACGTGATACCAGGTACAACAGTACCGGCATATTTTTAGGGAGATAATAATAAAATAATGCTGCTGCTGGTGATGATGCTGTAGGCAACTGAAAATGGTGCACCTCCTGAACATCGGTCGCATTGCTTGCGTGTTGAGTTGGGTATAATAATACTATTAATTACGTACTTCGCATGATATGTACGCGGAACAAGTTTTCGAACAAAAGTACGATAAATAGCAGAGTATTTACGCTGTCAATACCTACTATCAGGTATTACCTACGTACCTATGGTACCAGAGGATTACTTAGGTGTGGTGCTGTTATCATACCCTGGGGCAACTTTCGGATCGGAATTGCTGTTTGAAAGTGTGTTGCACGAAGCTGTATCGCAATGTTTTGCCTCCGGACCTGCGGGGGGCCAACACGCCTGCCGCCCGTGTTGCGCTTTGCGCAACTCGCCTTCCGGCTCCTATTTCGCTTCGTGCTACAGATGCTACCTACCGGTATCTCGGAACGAACTTGATCCTCCTCGTCAAACCCTCTATGCCTGTTGTTCATATTTGACTACTGATATACCGCCGTACAGCAGTATTCTAGTATATGCACGAGATAGGGACGGTGTCGGCTGCGACTACGACACCACGATGTCAGCGATGGAGCTCTAACGGTGCATCAACGGCAGCTACAAGATCTACTGCTACGATCGTATGTAGACTCAGAGCTGCCGCCATCGCTACTAGCAGTACGTGGTACCGGTACGACGGTACCGGTACAGGGTATGATATTTCGGACGGTAGCTGAGAGCATTGACGACTCAGATCGCCACAGCTGTAACGGCACAGCACAACCCCTCCGCGCACGCTCGCTGCGTGGAACTGCCGTTCAGAGCGGCGCCGTGAGTAACCTAAAAAACCCAAGCAGGCGGTCGTGTCGAGGCGCACCGAAGCCTTAAACCTGGTGCCCCTGGTATATTATATTTTGAACGATTTGAGGACAAGACCGTGCATGCGCGATCGAAGTATCACACGCAGCTTGCGAAGATGAGTTTCTACGAAACTCTCGATCTCTCAGCTGAGGTGTCTTTCTTGTTCTTATGAAGACCGGGGCCGTAGGTTTGTCATGTCGATAGGCGCGTTAATCGATCTTCGCTCGGAAGGGTAACTCGAGTCAAGCGTCAAACACGTGCGATATTGCGCAGGCTCGATGTGCTCTCGTCCGCGCCCCCCGTATTGCCCCCCCTCATCCCCCTCTCGACCCTCCTGGTTCGCTCTCCTTTGCGTCCCGCACAACACCGCACGGCACAGTACCGCACCGCCCAACAGCCGAAGCCGTACGGCATGGCACGGTGGGTTCTCGGCTGGTGGAGTTTAGCGGCAGGCGTTGCGCCCCGCCCCTCCTTCTACTATAGTGTACCATTCTGGACGGAAATTTAAGGACCTTTTGTTATTCCAATTTTAACCCCGACGGTCACCATATTTCCATTCAGAGCGGTGTGTGTTTCGTGTTTGTAGTGTTCTCTGGTGTCATCAAGAAAGGGTACTATATACTTCAGCACTCTGTCATACCAGTACCACGTGATTCTTGTCTACGGCTGTCGAGCACCGTGACCCCGGGGCGTGTATGCTGTACTGTTAATACCGTACGATTTCCGCCGGCCAAGAGCGAGCGCAACACCGTCGTGGTATTTTGCGTGTTTCGCGCTAGCTGGTAGTCTGACAGCTAGCGTCTTAGCTTATGCTCGTGTTGTCTGCTACAGTAACTCTGCTCCGGCGTGCGCTCGTACTTCTACGAGCTGGGCGAGCCAAGACCATGTCGAAACGGGAGATCGGCCACGCAGCGCCCATTTTTACGCAATTGGACTTGAAAATTTGACACGGTGTTGTTCATGCACTAACCGAGACGTGTCTTGCCGGGCTTTTTGGTTTTTGTTTTTTTCGAGTGAGATATGACCGAAAATACAACCCAAAAAATAGAAACACGACTGCAACTCATCTGAAAAAACGAAAAAATTAAAAAGCCAGTTACGACATAAATTCGCACGGGCGTCACGAATTCGGTGATAAATTCCGGGTCGAAAATCGCAAAATTGAGTGCTGTATCGCAGTAAATACGATTGTTCTCGTTACAGTTGTGGAATCTTCCTTTGGCCATATCTCGTGACGGTTTATAATTCATCTTAGTCGGGAACGAAGTTTTTTGGAACTGTCATAGAATTTTATTGTCAACACGTCGGAAAAAACCCGAAAAGTTTGGTACATTTTGAGTATTCACGGACATCTCGGCGATATTGAGTCGGATTCTGAAAATGTTCTCGCTTTTTTTTTTTGCATATGCAAGAAGGTTCCATGGTCAATCCTTCCAAAGTTCAACTCCTAACTCGCAGTGGTTCACGAGATACGACTCCATGATTGATTGTGCGCTTTATGGCTGGCCCGGCTCTTGGTTACTATTAATGCCAAAACGGTCCCACAATTTCGGACCGCGTGGTACCAGGTACTTGTATGATTTATAGGTTGTAGACTGTGTTTCTCTCGTGTGTGGCCTGCGCCAGGGTGATTGTTGCGGCGCCGTCGACTTTGTTTTTACCGCTGCGTGAGCCGTCGGGTGCGCTGTCCGCCGCTTCGAGGATCGTTGCCGGTAACGTTTCAAAAGACAGGGCATTGGCACGCTCGTTCGATCAAAGGCAAATACGGAGTCCCGAATAAAACGTATTACAAGGCCTCAAAAAGAAACCCTGGAGAGTACGTGCCGATTTATTCGAAGGAATGTCGTGATCTATAATCGCTGCGTAGAGCGTAGTTCGAGGTTGTGCTTTCTTACATGTTGTGCACAACCTGTACCGGTATCTCTCTACCATGAAGAACCAATGCAGGCACATGTGTGCTATCGCCGTCGTTGTGTGGAAAGAACGGTTTAATTTAACCCTTTTACCGCTGCGGAAAGTATCACGCAGCTTGCAAAGATGAGTATCGACCACTCAATTAGTCGAACTCACAGCTGACGTATTTGAAATAATTTTATAAAATAATCCTACGCTACAACGCTATAAATTCAAGTGCGGTAGTGGTCCCTCTATAGTGCCGGCATGTGCCAGCCGGAAATGCCGGCACTATAGCGGCAACCAGCACTACTCCGCATACTGCCAGTACTTGTTGTTCCTATCTGTGCCACGCCATTTGACAGGCACTATAGCGGGCAACCGGCACTATAGAGGGACCACTACTGTAGATCGTCCCCAAAAATGCGGGTGCAGGTCTGAAGGCCCTCTATTAATAGACAACACTCACATGACATGCCGTATCTCACAGATTCCTTTCAGAACGAACATGCATCGTCTCCTTCGATCGATCGATTTTGAAACACGCGGATTGTTTTCGGTTTTCGGTGAGATTTCATGTTGCCCTGGCGCAAGGGCTCAGCTAAAGGCCGACCCGTGCAATTGCCGGACGTCTGGGATTATGGGCTAACATGTAAAATGGTTTATTTTTCGTACGGTCATAGTCCATAGGTTTGGGACGTCGTAGTGATGGCGATGGCGATGGCTTTTGGTCTGGTCATTTTGATACGAGCACGCAGCATATATAGCAAGCTGCGGCAGTTACTTCTTACGGAGTGCCGCTGCTGCAGCTGCTGCCGCTACTGCTGCTGCTGCTGCTGCTGCTGCTGCTGCTGCTGCTGCTGCTGCCGTTGCTGCTGCCGCTGCCACTGCTGCTGCCGTTTCTGCTGCTTTGCGGTGTCCACCGACGGTGGTCTCTGCCTCTTCCTTGTACTATGGGTCTGTGTGCCTGGTTTGTTCCCGCGAAGACGAACTTGAAAAACAAGCGCATGTTTTACCCCACTGCGGTTGTTGTGCTAAGAGTTGAAGTACAGCAGGGAAAAACGTCCAAAACAAATGACGATTACAGTCAGCATCGGTCACACGAAGCAGCCCGGGCTAAAGGGGTAGTAGGAGGATGTTCGAAGTGCAACGAAAGGAGGTGTAGGACACGTGCGCAGGCGGCACGATGATAGTTGTACTGTTGCACGCTCGTTTTCTATTAAAATGGAAGGCCTATCACTTGTCGCTTGTTAGGTTGGTATACCTTGGGTCCCACAAGGGTTATGGCTTTCCAGGTAAGATCTTGGTCTTGCCTTCACCCTTTACCACTTTACCCACGTTTTTGGGGGCAAACTACTTGGAGTTAGTCTGGGATGATTTTCCCAGCAGTAAAAGGGTTTCGTAAGGCCGCCCTAAGGCGTACCTGGTGTTATACCGGGTAAGACGTTGGGCCTTACACTTTTTTCTTTGCTGCGGTGTCGTCGTAGTCGTTGTCGCGGTTTCGCCTCAAAATCAGACGGCGTGACCCTTCCTTTCTTCCTTACTTACGTTCTTCCTTCGTTCTTTCCATGCTTTTTTGTTCTTTTTCTTCCTTCTTTTCTTTCTTCCTTCCTGCTTTCGTTCCTGCCTTCCTTTCTTCCTTACAGGGTGTTGCGCGTCGACCGAAACCATCCACCGCCCGGCCCAATTTATTGCCACTTTACAAGCAGTCTTATACGTATGATACGGGTACCATGAACACGAACTATTCGTTTACTGGTCCGCACTTAAACTACCCGCAGGAGAAAAAATGTTCCGCTACATGACATGCGCAAGCATGCATGATCGTGCGTGTACCGCTCTAAGCCTTCAGCTGCAAGCGGAATTGTCGAACTTACCTGGTACGAATTACGAGTTGACCGCATTACCATGCCTTGAAGGGTAAATGGAGGATGGGATAGGACGGGGTGCGCCCCCCCCCCCCCCCTTTTTTCAGTACAAAAATTAAAAAGACGGCTCACTCAGCTGTGAGATGGAGAATTTCGTCGAAACTCACTCGTCTTTACAAGCCGCCGCGTGTGTGATACTCCGATCGCGCGTGCTACGGGTTGTGTATACATGTCCTCATGAAGGACATGCATACCTGGTATAATAGGTCGGTGACTCTCCTG
>JAYJMJ010000354.1:7008021-7021420 GCA_036873875.1 Laminaria ephemera
GAGGGAGGGGGGGAGGGAGGGAGGGAGGGAGGGAGGGAGGAGGTGGGAGGGCGAAAGTATGTGGCAGAAGATCAAAACGTGTTACCGTCGGGCACAAGTGGAAGGACGAGGGTAAACACTAGACGAGGTGAAACAGAGAAACTATAAACGACGCCAACACGAGAAACCCAATCGGACAAAGAAGAGGATATCGATTAGATTTGAACGGCGGCAGTGATTGCCCCTCCAAGAGGTAATGCGCATCGAGGCCATGCCATTTTTCTACAAAAAACCGACATAACCGCCTTTGGGAGTTGCAAGATTCAAGGGGGAAAAAACACGAAAGAAGCAACGATTTCAGCATCGTTCAGACGAAGAAACTCGAGTGGTTGAGGTAGGGCATGTGCCTGAACTACAATGCAAGGAGATCTCCGACGCGTGCACCGCATGATACTAGTCGTGCTGCTTTGCGCTCCCATTAGACGGCTGGTGAGACCGGAGCAATAGTACGGCAGAGGGGATACTTTTGGGTCCTTTTTCTTTCTGGCCGACGGGCAGGACCCCTCCTCAACTGAGGAAATACGAAGTACCTAATGTATTTGCAGTCCGATAGTCTGTGGTGTTTGGGTATTTTTTGGCCGTTGTTTGCGGAGTGCGCGAACGAATGATCTCACACAAACTCGAGTCTTGGGATGCGGTATCGAAATCCGCATGTTAGGAGCTGAGAAAAATTGGGTATCCGCCCTGCCGTTGCATAGCGTACCGCACCGAACCTATGCCGGGTTGTTATGTTTGGGCACCAATGGGCTACTTAGGGTTAAAAAAGCGCACCGGTGGGGCCCAGAAGAGATTATGTTGATTGGTTTACCTGCTCGATCTTCATTGGCTCCGGCACCTTTCTTGGGTTCGGCTTTGTGAGGTTGAAGGGTCGAGGCACAGTCAAAGGCTTCTCTTCCACTTCCGCCAGGCCCATCTTCGCCTTCGCCTCCTCGCAAGCCTACACCCATCGAGTACGTTTTGAGTTAGACGAAGGACAAAGGAAACACCACAAACTGATGCCGGGAAGGAAGACGAAAGGATGAGCAAGGGAGATTAAAACCCTAACCCTATGTCACCGCACTGGTCGTTATGACCCACAACGAGGGTTCTTCGAAATTTCCGTCGAATGCTACGTAACAGTATCTGGATGCCAGCTGCCACCTGTTCGATCCGCAAAAACTAGAGCTAGGTGAAGCGCAAAACTAAAGCAACTCTTCTCGTCGCCGAAAAGACCAACGACGACGTGGACCGACGAGAGTTCTGGCATGAACAGCAACACGGCTACAGCATGTTATGATAGTGCATTTACACGCCTGGCAGTTATTGGCTAATAATTTGTCTCGGGATATCATACCGCTGGCTTGGTGCGGATACCATACCGCTGGCATGGTGCGTGCCGCTCGGAAAAGAAAAGCTCCCACACAAACGTCGACGAGTTTCTTAGTGAAGGAGCGTAACATCAGCCGCCGATATAAAGTGAACTAACAGGGTTTATTTCCGGATCGCCGGCGAGAAAAACATCATTAAGTCTTGGTAGTAGATAACTTCGGCTTTGAGGGGACTTAATTTTGTAATTTTGTGCAGCACCTGACCTGAGACAGACTGAAAGCTTTAACGGCCAGCCTCTCGCAATACTCCTCGATGGTCCCGCTTGCCCGGCGCAGCCCTCCGATCATTTTGTCGTTGATGTACTTCAAATCGAACACGGTCAACCAGTCTTGCGTCAGCTGGCCCTGTCAATGTAAGAATTTCGCGGGAACAGCGTATATAAGCAAATACGGCAGAACCCTTTGAGTCAGCTGGCCCTGTCAATGTAAGGCATTCGGGGGAACAACGCACATACAAAGATTGCAGAACCGACACACACGAAGATGGGCTCGGGTAAATTGCTTCCTCTAGATGGCCAGCGCCGCGTGCTTGTGGCGGCGTCTTCTTTAAAAAAAATTAAGATACGAGTACCTCAGCTGTGAGATCGAGAATTTCGTTGAATTTCATCCGTTTTGCAAGCTGCGTGTGATTCTTCGACCACGCGTGCTACGGGGTGTGCATGTATGTCCTCATGCACGTCTTTTACGATGATACATATTTTTGACAGGTTTTAAGCCATCAGTCCTGAGCGTAAATCGAAGGAGTGCTGTTAGTTAGAAACCCCTACCTTTCGGACTACTTAAGTCACTGAATGAGGTAGCCCAACAGGTAGAGACTTCTACTCAACAGAGGCTTGCTTCTGATTAACAAGGGCCCCTGGACATACCTCGACACGCCGCCAGTCAACGAGGTAGTTGATGAGTTGCCCCATTTTCGTCGGATCTTACGGACTCGTGAGGCGCCTGAACTCGCCGAAACCGAGCTCGTTAAGACGGAACAGGAGCAGGTACCCTAGAACCACTTACAGAGTAAAGTCGCTACGATCATACGGGGTGTGTCCATGTCCTCATGGAGTCTTTTACGATAGATGTATGTTTTTGGCAACTTTTAGCCATCAGTTCTGACCGCATGTTCGAATGGGTACTCCTGATCGTACCTCGATACGCTGCCAGTCGACGAGGTAGTTGAGGAGCTGCGCCATTTTCGTCGGGTCTTCCGGGCTAGTGAGTCGCCTGAACTCGCCGAAGCCGAGGTCGTCTAGACGGAACAGGAGCAGGTACCCGAGAACCATGTACAGGGTGAAGTCGCAGCGCAGGACACTGCTGGCCATGTCGTTGTAGTAATGCTTTAGAAACACGCGCAGTGCATCCTTGTAGCGCACGCAGCCGTACAGAACCTAACAAAAGCAGGTCGATGATTCAGGGTATAAATAAATACGGTTTGCTAGTGTTTTTTTTTAACATGTGCAGCGCATCCATCCTTGTAGAGCAAGCACTCAACCGTACAGCACCTAACAGAGAGGGTCGGTGACGAAGGGTATACATAGTGTCTGATCAGCTGTGGTTGTAGTAGTGCTTTAGAAACGCGCGCAGTGCATCCTTGTAGCGCACGCAGCCGTACAGAACCTAGCAAAGCAGGTCGATGATTCAGGGTATAAATACGGTTGGCTGGTGTTTTTTTTTTTAACATGCGCAGTACATCCATCCTTGTAGAGCACTCAACCGTACAGCACCTAACAAGAGAGAGTCGATGATGAAGGGTATACATAGTGTCTGGTCAGCTGTGATTGCGGTACAGTACAAGGCACCTATTAATAATAAGAAGCAGGGAAGTAAGAAAGGCCGGCTGACATTTACAGGAATATAAGAAATCCTTGCGAGCAGCACAGGTGGTATTAACAGTAGATGCTGTCACACTGTCACTCTTGACGTACGTACTGCTGGTAATCCGTTTTGCATCCAACGTCATCAACACAACACAGCTCGAATACTTCTGCTGTCGATACTTGCACTTGAAATGATACTTATTCTGCGTACCAGGTATGTTGTTACTGCTGCTGCTGCTGTTGCTGCTGCTGCTGGAGCGAGCTGTAGACTACAGAGTACCTGGTATACGACTTCAGCTGATAAGAAACAGGGTAAGAAGAAAGGCGGGCTGATATTTACAGGAAAATAAGAAGTCTGGGAGCCGTTATACTGAAGTTAGTGTAGAACGCGCCCCTCTCCCAAATAAGAAACCCAGCCTGGGTCAGTATTTGTGCTTCTTGTTTGGTGTCCTGCACTGTACTTGCAGAGGTGAGAAACACGCGCAGTGCATCCTTGTAGCGCACGCAGCCGTGCATAACCTAATAGAGCGGGTGGGTGATTCAGGGTGTACATAATATACAGCAGTAGTGTTTTGAGAAACACGCGCAGTGTATCTTTGTACATAGAGCACGCGGCTGTCCAGAACCTATAACCGAGAGCGGGTCGGCGATTTACGGTATACATGAGTGACTGGTCAGCAGGGACGAGTCCACCCGGAGTGATGCGAGCATACAATATCATGCAATCTTAAGCTTTAGGCCCTTCTAGTCCCTTTCGAGGTGCAAATATTAATAGTAATGAGGACCAGATATGGTTATTAAAAACAGGGGAATATATAGGTTTTTGTGTATATCGTGGGTTCTGATTACTATGGACCTCCAATAGTTGGAATTTTCGTGGGATTAGCTTTGCAGTCGTGGTAAAATAAGCTTCCACCGCGGTTCGGCTACAAACTACTTGGAATTAGAGTTGGACAGTTTTTTGTAGTATTTAATACCTGGTAGTATCTTAGGGTTGCATTTTAGGAGACGCTTCATATGAAAAAACGTACTATCGAAACTCTGAGGCTACAAAACTGTACGAGAAGGCAGCCTGCTACACACTTTGGTGTCGGGTGCATGCCTTCTGGGATCGGCCGTCCTGACCTATTTAGCCGAGCACGCAGCTAAACTCTCTTTCATAATGTATTCACAGATATAACATGCGCAGCAGCAGCAGCAGTGACTCATACCACGTCAAAACCTCCAGTCCTCACAGCAAGCTGGTGACGTTTGGCGAGCGACGTCGATAATACTGTGTGAGCTCGAATCTACCGTCTACAGTGAACAGGGAAATAATGAACTCCAGGTACGCCGATGTCTAACAACGGTTGCTGCCCGGCCGTTCATTCGCGCTCAAACCGTGTGGCCCGTATCATAAGCTCAGAGGGGCGACTTCATTAGTTTTCAAGTCGACACATGTACAGTCTAGGACGCCATTCCGCTGTTTGTGTTGCGTCAAAAACTTCCTACGATATGATACAGCAGTACACGTCGGCAGTCGGTCTAATAACCAAAACATCAGCCGCTGGCGTACTGGTATAAGTCAACTACGAGCACCTGGTGTCTTTACCTAGTAACTGTGTAGTGCCAGGTAGCTTACAAACTATACCAGCCAGGTACCAGGTGCCTCATACGTACTACTATTACGTAGCAGGTGTATTGTATTGGTGCCAGCTATTAATACCAGTAGTACGTGTTTTTGCCGTACATACCTTCTTTTATTGTACGTGTTTAGCCGTACATACCTTCTTGTATCGTACGTGTTTTGCCGTACATGCCATACCTGCTTCAGGAAGACCGAATCCGAGCTGTCCGCATTGCCTCCTTCAACAGCATCGTCAGCATACGAATCCACCGTCTGGGTCGCCGGATTAAACCCTTTGACTAAACTTATCGCCCTCTCGATCAGGCTTGCAGGCTTCACACCGCGTCCGGCCGTCATGTTCTCTTAGTTTCTTGTGAGACAAGCGGTTCTCGTCTTCTTCTACTGGAAAGCGACACGTAGAGGAAGTCGACGACGTAATGAAAAAAGTGGACGGCGTTGAAAACGAAAAAAATCGAAAAAAAGACGTTTCGGAGTTCCGCAAATGAGGCGTTTTGTGGATCTTGGCTGGAAGATACGGCCAACTGTCACAATGCCAAAGCGGAAGTGGATCGTCTTCTGATCCTGGTTTGTAGGAGGGGTGTAGGAGCTCGTCGTGCTCTGCTGGGCAAGGGGAGTGGGCGTTGCGGGAAGGTACCGCGCCGCTGCTGTTTCCACCACCGCACCCCCCGCGTATGTCACCGAACCGCAACATTTGCAACAACCGCTGCGGTTTTTGGAGGAGGCAAATCTCGATCATGAAGAACATGCCACGACTCATCAAGAGCTGATTGGATTATGCCTCCCTCGTGAACTTGCCATGAATCAAGAAGAGCTGATCATGTCTCCGTTATGAACATGCCACGACGCTCTGTCTCGTCAAGAAGAGCTGGCTTATTATGTCTCCGACACAAACATGTCACGACATAAGAGCTAATTGGTCATGATGAGAATAATAGTGCTGATCGCGGTGATACTGCTGCGAATAGGATGTATCGCAATTGCGGCAGCCGACGCAGTAGCTGGCGCTTATGTCTCGGCGACCCCGTCGTCGCAAAAGCTCTTGGACGGTGCCGGTACGAGGCGCAGAGAAGAACTAAATCTGCCTACCGCATTAGCATCATCATTTGCCTCGTGGCAGCAAAACATCACGGACATTTTGACCAGCAATTGCTCTACTATTAATAGCACCATCTCCGTCGTGGCAACCGAAAACAACATACTCCCCCTCGGAAAAGCTGTTTCCAACGTTCTAACATGTACGAGGCGGACTGCTTGGTACGAAGAAAAACTGGCGAGCCTGGTCGTGGAGTACTGCGAAGAAGTGCTTCAGAGCGGGCACAGCAGGTACGTGAGTGCGGACAACGTCACAGCAGCGAAAGACGAGTACGGCACTTGCGTGCAGGCGACAGACGGCGACCAAGACGTGTACGCTGCTGGCATGTGCGAGCGCAGTGCTAATTGCTACTGGGAAGAGCCGCGGGAGGACAACGCGCGAAGCCGGCGGTACACCGACGAGTCGTATGCGGACGACGAGCGCGCTGCCCGCGACTACATGCAGGGCTTGGTGTTGCGCTACGGGATACTGGGGTTCTTGTTGGCGATTGCTGTGTTCGTCGGCAGTGCTAAGTTTGCCGTGTCGAGGTGAATACTCGTACTCGTAGCGTTAACTCTATAAATTTGTCGTGTCGAGGTGATTTATCCTTTGTGGTTTGTCCAACCAAGTGTCTGAACCCTTCCTCTCCTCTCCTCTCCTCTCCTCTCCTCTCCTCTCCTCTTCCCTCCTCTCCTCTCGTATGTATATTCCTTGCTCTCGTTTACGTAACCTGTACTGAAATCCTTGACGTGAGGATTGCTGCCACGGAGCTGTGAAGGTCTGGGTTGGGAAAGGGTTGCTAGACACACCCTTCTCTTGCGCATATAACTAAACCGCCGAGTCAGCCGAAATTGCGCAGTCTCGCATTCCGTTTGTTCTTAGTTTGAGCTTTTTCTCCGCCACGACGTATGATACATTAGCAAGTTCCCCGCCCTTCGTACGTAGTACGTAAGCAGGGCCAAAGGGTTAAAGGGCCTAAGGGGCTGAACATACATTACACGGCTTCATAATCTTGGAAACCCTAGGGAATGGGTGAATGCCGTTGCCTTTCTACGAGAGTGCAGCCGGGAGCTTCCGACAGCTTGACCCCGACTCATAGTGTAGGCCCTCCGCGCATGGCTAGTACGGGTAGCTACGGCACATCATCGTATCGTAGTATCAGGTTAGCCCGTCGCCGTGACATATTACCAGGTGCGTGGTACCGGTAGATTCTAGTCGAGACGAGAGGTGTCCAACCGACACCTCTGGACTCCACGCGTGTCTACCTTCACACTGAAGCACCCGCTCCCGCTCCCCACAGGTGGAACATTATCTTTTTGCCGCGGCTCTACCTTCTCCAACCCCTCCCCCAACATACCACTACTGCCGTCACTCCCTTCATCCCCGACCCTGCCACCTCCCACCGCAAGAGCCCAACCCCCCCTGCCAAGCGCTTCCAACGAAGCCTCAATCTAAACCCCGCCGCCCACAAAATTGGTGGGTTTGTATCTGCTGCGCGCATGTTTCAACGAGTGGATCATTGATTGTTGCCACCTCATTCCAAGTCTGCCCTTACTGCGGACTACTAGCAACATGCTCTCGCTGCGCCCTGATCGATACCCCGGGGTGTGACAGGTCGCATGCAGTTCAGGCGAGGTAAACAGCCAGCACGCCCCCATGCGTAAGGCAAGGCCAACCCGATTCAGAGCCCCATCTCGATCGTGTTCTCTCGTCATGTTGGTTATATAGCGATACCCACCAGCCTACAAGTGCACCCACTGCGCCCCCGCCCCATGCGCAAAGCGAGGCAAAGCTGATTTGCAACCCTCCCCCATCTGGATCGTGTTCTCCCGTTATCGCATGATGTGATACTTCAGTATGATGTTAAGATAACAGAGGAATTCGAAACCCATTTGTGATTATGTGCGCAGGTTTTAGTCCCACCGTCGACGCCATTTGGTAAGGTTTAGAGGGTATGAGTCCATTGGACGACTTGTACCGGTAAAAAGGTTAACCAATCACCAAACCCAACTAAGCTCTACAACAATGATGGAGTTGTCGTAGTTTTGCGCATTTGTAGTGGTCTTCAATTAATTTCTGCTTGTTTTGTCATGTTTTTGCGAGTGACACTCACGCTGCACATTGTCAGATGCCAAGCATAATAATAATATTACGTAGGACCATAGTAATCAGGACCCACGACATACACTAAAACCTATATATTCCACCGTTTTTACTAACCATATTTGGTCCTGATTACTACGTTCCTCCATAATAGTAGGCACGTGCTATGGTAAAGATACACCGTCATTTTTGTGAGGCTCCTCACTTGAGGAGCTCTAATATCTCACCTAAAAAGCTGATTTTGAGTAAACCGAAAGTGCAACCCGATGAACAGATCCATAGCCTAGGTATACAATACATTCCATATTCCACAACAAGAATGACGACATTCTGACGATTTTGGGTTAAGGAGCCCTGTCATTCAGAAAACAAAATAGCCCAAAAGCGCTACCTACCTATATCGTAGCAGCACGCGTCAGCAATGATACCACAACCTTGTTTCCGTATGAGCAGAGGCATCTTCAACAAGTGTGTTTGCGACGGCGACCTGCAGCGAGAACGCACGGGATACACCACCACGGAGCAAAAGGCACCAGCAGCGATTTTCGTCGCTGGATTTCTGGCGGTCGCGGCTGCGGGGTTTCTTGGGATACAGGGCAACAGCAACGTCACCACGGGGTTGGACGGCATGCTAACCAGTGAGAGATAACGTAGTGTATACCTGGTACACAGGTGTTTTGAGTAGCGAGTGAGGCTTCCCTTGGGTTTCTTCTACTTTCTGGGATGTAATAGGAATATAATGATAACAACAATTACATTAGTGAGTGAGTTTTGAATGTATGATGGCCATTCGTGAAATGGGTTTCTCGGGGTTGCAGGGCAACACTAACGCCACCACGGGGTTGGACAGCATGCCAACCAAGTAAGAGAGAACGTAGTGTACCTGGTAGTAGGTGGTTTGAGGTTTGGATGTGTAACACCCTTTTCGGACCCATGTATAGCGACCAAAAAACGCCAAGTGCGATCTTATCGAGCGTCGCCGTCTGCACGCTGCGGTATGTTAGAGCTAAAAGAAAGTTTGGTTGAGACAACCGGCCCCAGTCCAGTGGAAAATGGAGAATACAGGAAAACAGTGAAGTATGGGTAGGACCACAAGCTGGGGCAGGAGTACTCATCTAATCCAATACTTACTTTAAATGATGGGTGTAGGCTCACAAGAATTCAGCAGTAGTTTTTTGTTTATGATTCTGTTTTTGTTTTTAATATAGGCGCGGCGCTGAGAACGCACTCAGCGCGGTGTTTATCCCGGGCGAGTTCCCACCTGCCGGGGCAGGAGGCCTCATCCAATCCAATACTTACTTTAAATGGTGGGAGTAGGCGCACAAGAATACAGCAGAAAAAACGTGCAGCAAATACGATTTTATCACTCTGCTGCGTGCGTGCCGTGCAGCTCCTTGCATTGCAAAATCGGACACATCTCTTTCCCCGTCGGTCCGTGCTGATTCGCGTGGCTGACGCTCTAATAGACATTTTTTGTCTGCATTTTTTCCCCATTGAAACCCTAAAGGGGTTAGCTCGTGAATTTCCTCTCTTTGTCGGTAAAATTGTTTCGTCGGGTGTTTTGAAACCCCCAATTATGCTCCGGGAGTACCCGTGCGGTCTGCAGGGCCATGTATTATGTGCTTCTATTTTTATGGCGTGCGAGTTTGGTCAACTTAATGCCCAAAACCAAAACCTCTCCTCGCCCCTCTCCTCCCGTATTTTGTTGGCAACATGCAACATGTGTGCTGTAGACTGCTGTGTCTCCGTCCTGTAGTGAAACGTGCGCCGCCTTGTCCCAACAGCTGTCTGATGACGGCGGTCAAGGGAGGCAAACTATTACGGAGATCCGTTGTTAGTAGGACAAAACAGAATACCTTGACTTGCACCCGGCGCTGGCCTCATGAAAATGGAGGCACCGCCTGCTCGAAATACCAGTAAAGGGGGGGGGGGAGGGCTATCTCAGTTTGTTCATTGAGTTTTCGTTCGTGAACATTTTGTTGCCTGGTCTACACGCTACAGAGGCTCACACGAACACAGTCATTACATAGGAGAGCTTGATTGAAAGCTCGAGACTCTCCCCTTTTATTGGTACTTCATTTCGTCCGATTAACAACGCATTTCCGTAATGAGAAAAAACTGCCGTGACTGACGCTTGCTGATACCGTAACTACTAGATCTTAGTGTGGAACGCGTCGTCGGCGTACGCCCATGACCGATGCTCGCTTTTTGGCGACGGACCGTCAACAACCCTTTTAGGACCCAAAAAACGAAATAAAAACAGTCGAGACGCGCGGTCTTATCAACCATTTTTTGTGTGTAGGAATGCAGCAGGATGAGCAGTATCATACTGCGCGCATGTCGAACAAATCGTTGAATTGTAGTTCGGAACGTAAGCTAACCCCTCCTCTTAATCAAGCAGCCCAGTTTTGCTTGGTGTGGAGGGTGCTATACTCGTCAACACAGTTCGTCAATTATTCGCTCTCAAGTTCAAGGAGGGTTACTGCCGTTGTCGCGGGAACTGAAGGATACGCCAGCTAACGCTGGATTGCGAATGCATTTGAGTTAAATTGACACACGACAAGGATGAAAATACGTGGAAGTGTGGTGAGCTTAAGCTTTATTTTTCCCCATCCGCCGAAGGATTAAAAAAAAAAAAGATAAACACTATTTGCTTGTCCCGGTTGAGTGCTCCTTGTCAAAATAACCCACAACGGCTCGTAGTCACGAATTGTGTGCCAGGCTGTAACCCGCAACAGCTCGTAGTACGAATTGTGTGCCAGACAGGCGTAACAATCGCTACAGGTTGCAGGACAATCTCTTCACAAGGCGTTTATTATGATGTGTGGTGAATGATGAACTCTGAGCACTGGCATTTGTATTGTTTCTTGGGGAAATCTCACCACTAACATTCGTTCTCCGCCTATCTTGCTCTCGGCACCTGGGCTGACCACGTGCATTCAATCAAATCTAAATCTAAAGCCACAGACGGAGCTATCGAAGACATCCATGGCCTCGTTTCCTCAGTGGCTTCACCGCTCAGCAGCTTTGTTGACTCCCTAATGCTTTCCCCAAACCTAGTAAATATTAACACCTCGTACTACAAACTAAAACTGAACTACCCCTCTTGCTCTCGTCGCACGGGCTGACCACATGCCGTGTGATCAAATCTTCTAAAGCCACGGATGGAGCTATCGAAGACATCCACGACCTCGTTTCCTCAGTATCCCCGCCGCTCAGCAGCTTTGTCAACTCCCTTAACGCCTCTGCGGAAGAAGTGGCAACATTGATATCCACCACCGATGGCTGGCTTGGCGAGCTGGAAGACGGTCTGCTGCTCCGGCTCGAGGCGTTCGATAGTGCACACAGGTGAAGAATGTTAGAATGCACATCAGAGAGTCTTGCTGGGTATACTTCGGAGTCTTACAATTGTATTGTAATTATATTATTAAATTTGCCAGCCGACAAAGTGCAGCGTGAGTGTCCATCGCAAAACACGACAAACAAACAGAAACTTAAGACACTACACATGCGCAAACGTTCATCGACCCGCACCGATTTGATCGTTGTTATTATCTTTTGCCATCCTCTAATGTGCAGGCAGCATTATTAATAGCTTCAACGCCGATCACTCACAAACATCCCCAGAACGTAGAAGAAAAACAAGGTATGATGTAGCCTGTCTGTTGGGAGCATACTGTCTCCTGCATATCAGCGACAGTTCAACAAGTCTTCTGTGTATCCCAACAAAGAAAAAACAAGCAGGGGCTCCTAGTAATACTATCCGTATTCACAAAAAAAATGGTCCCACACGAGGTAGTTGCTGCAAACGAGACAAAGGCAACAGGACCTCGACGCGCGCTACGGCAGAGGTAGGATTTTTTTGTGTTCTTGTTTCTGAATGACGGGGCTCCTTAACCCAAAGTCGTCGGAATGGCATTCTTGTTTTGCAAGCATGAATGATTTTGTTTGTACACCTAGCTAGGCCATGGGATTGTTCATCGGGTTGAAGTTTCAGTCTACTCCAAATCAGTTTTGTGGGTGAGGTTCAGAGCTCCTCAGGTGAGGATCCTCAGAAAAAAACTGGTGCGCGTCTATCGTGGCAGTACGTTTGCTTCCGATAGTGTGCTGTTCATACTTCATTCTAAACGCGAAAGCTTACCTGGTACACTTTTTTTTTTTTATATCTCATTTTTACTTTCCAGCTTCTGGACAAGCCGTTGTCACAGGTGTCGTCCCTTCTCCCCCCCCGGTACGTGCCTTCATTTTTATCGCGCAGAGGGTTCAGCATCCCCAACGCTCGTCGATTTTCATCGAATTTTGCTAACTCACGCTCTTCTCGCGCTTTCCGCAAAGTCAATCTTTAGAGCACAAGAAAAAAGTCCCTACGAGTACGTACGAGTATGCACTCGGGGGGGGGCTCGAACCCGCGACATTGACCTTTTAGTGGTTACGCGGTTTAACCCACTAGACCATCGGGGACGCCGACATGTTCCCCGGTAACACAAGTGTTTTTTAAAGGGGTGGGATTCCTTGTACCTGGTACCTGGTATGTTATTTAACAGGGATGGGGATTCGTGCTGCGATAGAGATAGCACTTTTTGGGCTGAAACGTTTTCTGAATGGCGGGGCTCCTTAACCCAAAATCGTCGGAATTTCGATCTTTTTTTTTTGTTTTTGGCAATCATTTCCGTTGAATTACCTAGGCCATGGGATCGTCCATCGGGTTGCACGTTTATTTTTTTTCCCCCAAAAAACAATTTTTGGGAGAGGTATAGGGGTCTTGAAGTGAAGGAGCCTCAGAAATAAAAATGGTGCAGCACCTCTACCAGTAGCATGCGTCTGCGGCTATCATAATGGGTTTTTTTTTTGCCGGTACGTTTGTATCTGTGCTGTACGAAGTATGTTGTTCGTTGTATAGTTATGGATGCCTAGGGGCACGACGGGTAGCATAGGGGACAGGGACCGATGGAAGGTTTGGCAAGATAAGGAGGCCGTAGAAAAAGGTACGACACACTATGGAAGAGTAATTTTGAGCAGGGGTGGGGTTATGTTTTTTTTTTTTTTTTTGCCGTCACGTCTGCATCTGTATGGTATTTTTTGTGCCAACCACATTGTTAACAGTATGTACCAGTATATATATATATGGATGCTTAGGGGCAAGGCGGATAGGAGCAGGGACGGACAGAAGGTCGAACGAGATAAGGAGGCCGTGGGCACGGTACGGGATAAACTATCTCCAAATCCGTGATGAAAAGCCGTCTTAATTTTACAGGGGGAGGGGGGGGGGGAGGGGGTACTCATGTCATGCATGGCCGTAGTCATATGATCATTGACCCTCGCATCCCTACAATGCCGGGATGGAGCACGTCGGGTTTTCACCGACCAGGCAGACATCGCGTGCACC
>JAYJMJ010000354.1:7021520-7032049 GCA_036873875.1 Laminaria ephemera
GAGGAGAAGTCGATGCTCTCCAATGCTTTGTCTAGGGTGAGATGCCAAACACGGCTGGCGGTCCTCAATCAGTAGACAGCTTGCTTGATTTTCATGGCCATAGGTATTCCTGCTGAAGCCTCCAGCTTCTCGTAGCCTCGAGCTTACTTGACGAATACTTCCTCATCGATCTTGCTTTGTAGGCACGCGCTCTTTATATCTAACATACCGATGTCCCCGTCGTGTTGCGTGTTGATGACCGTGGGTAGACACTGGTTTTCAGCGTGAGTTACGGACCCAAAAGTGGCTCCGCAATCAATGCCAGGTTGTTGAGACCTTCCTCGTACCACAAACCCCCCTTTGAAGGTAAAATCGCGTTTTGCATTGCAAACCCATCAAGTTTCGATCACCTTGTTGTTGAACAGCGCAGCAACCTTTGAGACGAGGTCTACAGACATCGCTCATCTTCAATCTGACCGTTTCTTGGCCGCGTGCTTCTTCCATGTATCCGCGCGTTGGGATGCTGTTGTTTCCTTGAAGGTGTTGAGTAGAGTAACGGTTGCTGGATATGGGTTGAATTGACCTCCTGTTTACGTGATGTATGCATACTCAACATGTCAAGCGTCTTCCAGCTCGTGTGCAGAATCAGTGGCCAGTTTTTCGTTGCAAGGTCCCAACCGGTGTAGCCCCCGCCATGCTCTTGCCTCGAAAATTCCGCTAGTAGAAACTCATGCTGACCCTGTCGATCGTAGTGATATTCGGCGGAGGGGTTGGTAGAGCATATATCCTCGGTATAGGTGATGTCCCAGGCGTTGTCGTAGGGCCGCTGGGTGTGACGGATGACGATCTCGTTGAACTTGGTGCGCCCTCTAAATCGGGTACCGGTGATGCTGGTACGCTTCAAGAATGCTCTGTGTTAGCTGATTGATCCTCTGCGTCAGATGGAGTAGATGGTGCAGAAGGGGTCTTCCTTGACTCTTGATCTTCATCTGATGAATGAAGTATAGGTATCTAAGAATATCCCAGTGACAATCATCTTCGTGAAGATCTTCCTCGTTCGTCTCAAGTTGGGGCGTCGTACCCAGGGGGTGGTAGTGCGTTGACGTCCCCGATGGTCTAGTGGGTT
Organism: Laminaria ephemera; assembly: GCA_036873875.1. Lineage (NCBI taxonomy): Eukaryota > Phaeophyceae > Laminariales > Laminariaceae > Laminaria > Laminaria ephemera. Next base: position 7,022,626 of record JAYJMJ010000354.1, read on the forward strand.
AACCTCGTATCCACCAAGGTCGATTTCGCAGGTTCAAGCCCTCCCGAGAGCATAATCGTACTCGTAGGGACTTTTTCTTGTGCAAAACAATGACCTGCGGAAAGCACGAAAGCGTGAGTTAGCAAAATTCGATGAAACTCGACGAGCGTTGGGAATGCTGAACCCTCTGCGCGATAAAAATGAAGGCACGTACCGGGGGGGAGAAGGGCGACACCTGTAACCACGGCTTGTCCAGAGGCTGGAAAACTAAAGTGAGATTTAAAAAAAATAAAAAGAAGTGTCTTGTGCAATTTCTCAATGGAGGTCGGCTGGCTTTCCGTGATCCTCCTCGTCTGCAGGTTCTAAATTCGGTAGGGGCGGCTATCCTTCCCGTATCCTATCATTAATCCCTCCAAAGTTTCTGCCCTAGCTTGTGCACATGCGTCTCTTTGTGCACGAACGCGCGAGCACCAATCATACTGAGTGATGGCCGGTCTGTATTCCTGCTGTACAATTGAGAGTAGGGAGGTCTTCCTCCAAGTACCCAATGCGTAGAACGATTGCTGATGTGGATCGGTGTTTCACATATTCCTCCCCATAGGATTTTGAACATGCCGGTGTCGATTAGCATACAACTCACGATGTTCATGATGATTCTATCATCGCATTCGGACATCCCGTTCTGTTCAGGAGGGTTTGTGGCAGCAAAGCCTTGTTCCATGCCTATGATATATGTTAAGAGAAATCCCCGAAGTACCGTCCAGTGTATTCTCCTCATTGTTGCACCTTAACCGTTGTGTCCACATCCCCAGAGGCATAACGTACTCTTGAATGACTCGGGTATTTGTCTTGTGCACTCTTTGCTGGAGCACAGGTCTCGTTAGGTGACATGTTTCCTTCGAATGAAACCCCGAGGTCCGGTCGGTCTCGGAGCGTCTTCATGCGACTCTCGTTCAGATGTCCCAGGTGGCGATGCCAGGTATCAGCGTCGTTTGTTGCAATGAGAGATGGTGGGTCTGAAATATATGTGTGCTTTGGCAAAAGCTCCAGATCCAATGCGAAGAGTTGTCCATCACGTGGTAGAGAGGAGTTGATGTTGTCCTTCCCAAGCCGATTACTATCGGATCTTTTTGGCGATGATGCTAAAGACGACACCGGTGTCGTAATTCCTTATACACGACACCGTACCAAGTTCGAGGCACCCGATCCAGAAGGGCAAGGGAGTGCCAGCGCAGCGTTGGCATGGTGTAGAGCTATCGCTTAAACTTTAAGCCCAAACGGGTCAGAGCTTGAGCAGATGTGAACATATCACGTAAACCGGCAGGATATTCAGGCCGGTGTGGTATATAAGAGATTACGACACCGGTGTCACTTAAACTCGACACCGGTGTCGTATGCAAGCCTTACACCATGTTCACGCCCGTTGCCTTGAGCTGCTACAGAGTGTTTTTGTTGAAGTAACGCACCGATAAGCTTGGTGACACTAGCCAGGCCCTCCTTGGAAACAGCGGTTTCGTCGCTTGGATTTCCTGGATTGCAGCGTTAGCGTTGGGACCCTTTCCTCGATCCTATTTTGCTAGTGAGTCTTGTGGATACTTCCCAGCCGCTTGCGCCCTGCACTCACCGTCGTTGTGAGACGTAGTATTGTGAAGCGATCACCGTTTAGCCTTTGATGTAGATCCTTTAGTTGACGGCTTGATCTTATGCAGTGTATGCGCGACCTTCTTCGCACCGTGCATTCTCGTTTGCAACGTCCCATTTATTGGAATATGAACTTTGCTGCCCACTCATATCTACGTAGTTGATGTACAGTCACTACGATTGAGTACACCTGGTATCTTGTTCTATATGCGGAGAATCAAAATATGCGGCGAGACTCGAGTTTGTCTCTTCTCACCGGCGTATTGTATATTTAAGTTGTAATTAGCTTACCATCGGGGAATGTTGCAGGAAACGCTGCAGGGAACTCACTGTAGAACGACCTGTCGGCTAGCACAACAGCCCGTAGAGTATATCTGCCCGTAGCTTTGGCATTATCTCGTGATGATTAGGTGACGGCCTTGCCTACCTCGATCACTCGTTTTCATTCTCCTTTCATCTCTCTTCATCTTCTCCCATTACCTTTCTTCTCTTCTTTGGTTTCCACTTTTGGCCGCAACCGCCCTTCCAAACTATGTTCTCGTTTCTTCTCCATCACAAGTGGTCTTCACAGACACTTCGGTGCCACCTCTGCAGCTTTTATCGCAGATACAGAACCTCGGCACGCATCATTCGTTCAGGTTATGTGCGTCACCCTTTGATCTACACACCGATGGCACCAAGTACGCCATCCCGCAGAGGTCGTCACGCGTTTCCGAGATGTTCAAGGAAGGATCTCCAATTTCTTCAAGTGCGGAGAATTTTCTTCAATAATCAAGATCAGCCTCAACAGAGAGGCATCACATCGACGTCAAGTACATCAGGAATATTCGAGAGAGGAGACTGCTTTCACGCCTTAGGCGTGAGCAGGTAAGGAGGCTGCTCGCGCCACCACGTGTGTAGCAGGTAATGATTCTGGCTTCACGATATCATGCGCGCGAAGTCGTCATTAAAACCGTTTCTTCAAGCTACCAAAAACAAACAGTACGTAGAAGTATTTGTCCTCGCGTATTTTATAAAGTACGGCGAGCAGAACTACACGAGATGTAACGTGCAGCAGGTCGTTGACAATCGGCTACGTAGCCCAACATAGGGGGTATCACCTCCAGCTTATACGGGGCATTCACCTCCAGCAACTGTTTTGACGCTTTGACCGCCATCAGGCTCGGAGGAACGAGGTATTAACTTCCAGTAACTGCTTTGACGCTTTTACGCGCGAGGCACGCCGTCAGACTCGGAAGAAATATCGGTCCATCGCGCGCGCGCGTGTGTGTGTGTGCCTGTAGTTTGCACGTCATACAGCAGCAAGGACCGGTTAGTGACAATCAGTGCTCACTCGCTCGGTTCATCGCCCGTGTGTGTGTGTGCCTGTAATATTTACGTCGAACATCAGCAAGGAAGGAGCGGTTAGTTTCATGTTCAAGAAGTTCGATCGTCACGATCGTCCGCCCGCTCCTTCGCTTCGCTCGCTCGATCGGTCGATCGCGCGCCGTTCGGTCGTGTGTGTGTCTGTGTGCCTTTGTGTATGTACCAGGTATGTTCGTGTGTGCATTTGCGTGTTTGTGTGTGTGAGTGTGTTTGGTGTACGTCAAAGGAGAACTTATTTAGTTACAAGCAGTGAAATTGTCGATCGTCCACCAGCCCGCTCGCTCATACGGTCGGTCGGTCGCTGCCAGTCGGTCGCTCGGTCGCTCGGTCGCTCGGTCGCTCGACCACGTCACTCGGTTGATAGTTGTTGGCGGCCTTGGCCCACCGTCATTGCTCGTGCCGTCGCTCGGTCGGTTTTGCTCTCAGCGAGGCGGCAGGCACCCCATCCCCAGCCGCCGAAGGCGACGCCGCCGACCGGGATGTCGGAGTCACGCAGCTCCCGGAGGCCGGCGTCGACCGCCTCGACGTCGCTCCTGGGGGCGTTCGAGAGCTCGTCCCAAACTCGGATGTCGGCCACACGCAGGAGAGCCGCGGCGTCCGATGTCCGTCTCGCCGGTCGGTCGCCATTGCTCGGTCGAACGAGCTTTCGCTCGGACGACCCACCTCGTCGTGGACGTGCCGTCCCGATCGACCGCCCGCTCTAACGATAACCTTCGTCGCGCGGTTGGTAGTTGGGCGTCATTGAGAGCATATATACGGTGACGGCCTACGGCGTACGGCCTACTACGGCCTACGGTTCAACGAGTGGTAGCGGCAGCAAAGTCGCGACCGTACATACCGTATAATGCGTGTATGATACCGCAACAATCACATCTCACGTGGGGGCAGACGCGTGCTCTGCAACAACAACAACAACAACAACAACAACAACAACAATCGGGTCTCTCTCCTGAGTGTGTCCGACGTCCGCGTTTAGGACGAGCTCGCGAACGCCCCCAGGAGCGACATCGGTCGACGCCGGCATCCGGGAGTTGCGCGACTCCGACCTCCCGTTCGGCGGCGTCGCCTTTGGCGGCTGGAGATGGAGTGCTAGCTGCCTCGCCGTGATCAAAACCGACCGAGTAACCGAGAACAAACCCGACCGAGCGACGGCGCGAGCAACGACGGCGGTCTAAGGTCGCCAACAACTATCAACCGAGTGACGTGGTCGAGCGACCGAGCGACCGAACGACCGAGCGGCGGCGACCGACCAAGTCTACCGCCGCTCTCGACTCCACCCAACATTCCTACACTGGCGTGCCTCCGTCGCTCGGTCGGTCCCGCCGTTCGGCCGTCGTCGCTCGGTCGACCGAGCCATCGCTCGGACGACCCACCTCGTCGTGGACGCGCCGTCGCGCCGTCGGGAGCGCAGTCGCCGTCGCTTGGCCGATCGACCTCGTCGCTCGGTTGGTAGCTGGGCGGCCTTGGGCCGCCGTCGTCGCTCGCGCCGTTGCTCGGTCTCTCGCTCGCCCGCACGTCGCTCTTGTAATAAATGAAACTGCTATCTGCCGCGTGTGCATGATGGATGTCCTCTCCTCCTTTGAAGAAGCTCCACGGGTGGTAAGCAGCTACAAACTGCTGCTGGTGCAATTATTAGTGCTGCTTGGTGTTTTTTGTTGGTACTGGGTTGTATGATTGTACTCGTACCATCAGGTAGGTAGTATATGACGCACAGACGAGCGTGTGATGTCATATGAAAACTCGTAGTAGTATTGTTGTAGCTGCTGCTGTACGAACGAGTCCTGCATCTGCTGTACGCACGAGTACCACTTTCATGTATTGTAAGCCCAAGAGGGGGAAACGGCAAGTGACCTAAATGAGAGCGGTAGCTGGTGATGGTCTTCGAGGCATTTGGGTCGGCTTTTCTTCATCGTGTAGCTTCCGAGTGTGTAACTGCTGTGCTTTTGCTCTAGCTTTTGTATGCTACACATTGCCAGATGCAGATGGCGATCTTTGTTTTATTGCTTTTCATTGCTTTCTTTCTCTTCGCTCAAAGATGATTCGTTTTTGATGCAACTGTTGACAATACCCTGTCGCATTCACGGCCTATGAATTTGCCCACGTACTTTTAACACATCGGTTTACAGGCGGGCGCCAGCCCGCCGCGACGAAGCTCCCGTGTGTTTTATACTTTTCTGAAATTGTTTTCAATAAAAACGATCCCCGGTCCGCTGGCCAAGGAGGGACACGGGACGATGCGGATTGGGTTGATGGCCTGCTTGACTGAAGTACGCACAAGAATCTAGATTGGCTACATTGAGTTTCGTTTCAAAGTTATGAATACCTGGTAGTTTGTTGCTGGTGTCTGCGGATGGCAGTTTTCGTGTGCCACTCCCAGAACTCACTGCCATCGAGAATTCGAGGCAAAAGGGTCACCCTTTCCAAATATCCGGCATGAATAAGGAAAATCCATGTAAGAGAAACACGTTCCAATACCTTCGGTGGATAATAAAACTGATATAAGAAAGTGACCTGGCCTTGAGCAATAAGTAAGAGTCTGAGGCTCACTCCAAATAGGAGTTTCTTGTTGGCGGGCCTATACTGTGGTCGGCGTCCTGTTTGTGCTGAACTTGCAGTAGTAGTAAAAACGAAAACTCTCAACACAACTACAATGCTAATAATAGTGTGATGCACACAAAACAGAAATGCATCGTCCCGACACTCCCCAGGAACAATACGTACACTAAGATTATTCGTGGGAAGCATACTTGCAGCCTTGTCCAAAGTACAGTATGGCGAAATGTCAGCGTAGGACGGTGGCGCGAAGTCCCCGCACCCCGTGCTCTCGTGACCCCTATCCTGTATGAGAGCCAGACTCACAATGTCTGTAATATGCGGATAGGTGTGGAGGCCTGAACCGCCCACATTTCCCTACTCAAGGTAGACCGCCTTATCGAGGGACCAACCTTCCAGTCGCTCCAAGCGTCCAACCGCCTTGTACTCGTCGCGGGCATTTGTACTGGGATCTCCTACGAGTATACTGTACTACATAGAATAGACTTCGACATTATTTGCTGCCGTGTGCCAGGTTCGCCCCACATTGTAAAACTCAATCACAAATATTAATAGTACAACAGTTTCAAGCACCAGAGAAACAAAAAGAAACAAGTTGGTTCTTTGCATACGCATGCACCTGGTATAGACGTTCAAGAATTAATTGTTTCCAACGACGCATAAAATTATTCGCGGTCGCGGACGATTCTCGAGAACTAGTTCTCGGCGTAGTCCGAAACATAGATCGATTACAACATGCGCACATACATGCGCACAACCCCACAACCCCGCAAACTGCACTCACTCACTCCTTGCCGAAGGCTGAAAGCCCCCTGATCAAAACTTTCGCACAGCGCGCGCCTCCCAGCCTGTGCTTCTTGAGGAACATGACACGCAGGCACTGCACTGCGAAAACCATCTTCTTTGCCTTGTTGGTGGCTTCAACTTCGTGGGGTTCGGTGAGTAGCTTGTCGCATCCTTCCCTAAGCGTCGTGGAACGTGCTCTTTTGACGACAGCACAGGATTCATTCGACGGCCACGCCAAGGGCTTCGAAGCGACTGCGCAATGGAGCGGGGAGAGACTCCGAGCCAGCCACGGCACTGCTCGTGCACCGCACCTGGTCTGCACCGAGTACAGCCGCGGTCGCGAGACCATTTCTCAGCTGCAGCAGTTTCTGTCGCCCGAGGCTGTGCGGCCTGTAGCTCACTCAAATGCCCATGGAGCGTGTTTTTTCGTGACAGCGTCGCATGCCGAATCACGAGCGTTGTCGGACAACCCTCAATTCGAATTGGTCAGCATCTCGCCATTCCCATCCGCACTGAAGGTTGCTCCCGGTGTCTTGGAGCATGACGATAATCGTGACCATCAGGCGAGCCAGAGCTCGGGTGGACTTACTACGACTCATGGACAGTCGATACGCATGGGCAACGTAGAAGGCCTCAACGTAGAGTTGTCGCCGGGCACCCTGCCCGCACACTCGCCTCAGGCTGGTGTATTCATCGCTCAGTTGCTGAACGACCTCATGTCGGAGTCGATCGATCTCCACGCTGGCAACGTGTGGTCGGATCCGGGCTTAGAAAACAGCGAGCACCTGACCACAGCGGGAGGAGCTTTGCGCAAAAAGGAGTGGAGCATGGCTGCTACATTGGTGCACGAGCTGAGCGTTTCGGGAAGGACGACACCTGGTGACATCTGCTCTTGGGGCAGCATCTCCGTGCATCACGCCGCAAACGATCTACTCCTAGTTTCAGGTGCGCTCCTACATTTATTACTTGCTCTCGCTGCAATCCAGCATGGTGTGTGGCAACTTGCTCGCATTATTGCCTCTTGATATGGTATCCTTTGTTTGCGGAATTTATCCTCCTGTGGTTTGTTTCTGTGTTTCTGTGAATTTGTCCTTGGATTTTACAGCGGTAGTACGGAATTTGTCGCATCCTGTGTTTGTGTGTTGTGTTGCCTTTGTTTTTGTCCGCGCGGAGATGAAGGGCCTCTAGCTTTCTGATGTGAAGTGCCTGGTAGGCGCAAACCACGTGACGCGTCCCTCCTGCACAGGTGAGTCGAATATGGTATCTCAATCGGTAGAGCCAGGTAGAACTCGTAATTCGTATTTTAGAGCGGGTGTGTTACACAAACAACCGCTCCCGGATTTCATGTATGTTTTCCCAGAAATCTCAGGCTGAGTTTCTTGTGAGGTGCCTTCTTATTGGAAGGCCGGTAGTGTACATACAGCAGTACTGTACAACATACGTATTAATAGACGTATTTCGAATCGACTAGTTACTCGTACTTGCTCGTACGACCCTCCAACCGCGTCAGTTTCTGACTGTAGAATAGTCATGATTGGTCTTCCATCCCTCGAAAAACGTGTTGCGCGCATGCAGTAGAAAAACATGTGCCCGTGAATACCTACCAGGTACCTGGTACCTGGTACCTGGTACCTGGTACCTGGTACCTGGTACCTGGTACGTGGTACGTGGTATCTGGTATCTGGTACCTGGTACGTGGTACGTGGTACGTGGTACCTGGTACCTGATACCTGGTACCTGGTACCTGGTACGTGGTGCCTGGTACCTGATACCTGGTACCTGGTACCTGGTACGTGGTGCCTGGTACCTTGTACTTGGTACACTCGTAGCGTGTACCAGGTACCTGGTAGTGCATACTTGTACTACAGTAGACGCGTATTCTATAGACGTGTAGATGCTACAACCACAGACCATACATCTCACTGCCCCCCGAAGGCACAAAGGTGTACCAGTCGTTGCATCATGTATCATGTGCTATTATTAATAGGTATTATGGTCACAGTCCGAGAGTTCACCCACATGAAATAAATTACTGTATGTTTCGCGGTGCAGCTCACATATACCCGTACCTATACCTGGTACCTGGTACCCGGTACCTGCTACCTGGCATCGGGTACCTGGTACCTGGTACCTTGCACCTGGCACACTCTTAGCGTGTACCAGGTAGTACATAGACGCGAAGTCTACAGACATGTAGATGCTACAACAACAGACAATAATTTTCGCTGCACCCCGAAGGCTCAAAGGTGTACCGCCGTACGTCATCTGTGTATTCACGGTCCGAGAGTCCACCCGCATGGAATATGTTCGGCCGTGCAGCTCACCAACAACACCGCAACGTCACAGAATGAAACAAAATATCAAATCGTGAAATCTGCAAATGTTATACAGGAAGAACCAATGAACGGCTTCCTCTTGAGAGTCGCTCTCCTCCAAGAGCCCTCATGAGGTATTGGTCACGGCAGTGCAGTGCGCTGGTATATACATACCTGGTACACAAACAAGACGAAATATTGACAGCGTCGCTACAGCACCACCGTTTTAGATAAGACGTCTGCGGGCATGGTACCATGGCAGCCCTGGGAGATATGTGCACACCCACAAATGACCCGGGGTTATCTTCACTGAAGTTTCCGGGCTTGTTTGTGGAGGCGGTCCATCGAAAAAACGTCTCTCTCGCAGTGTTTGCTTGTGATTTTCCGCTCCTTGACCCGGGCCTCGAGGGAGTGGAGGGTATAATCCTCGTTTCATTCGATTTATACACTGGTCGGGCTAGCTACGACTACTTCTTGAAGGTATAGTTTTTCTTGCAATTGATGAACCAGGAGCAAATGAGTTTCCTCGCAACAGCAACATAAGTGTGGGTGGAGTGCTCGCCGCGTGGTTGTCGTTTCGCCTCTCCGAAAAGAGCGGCGTGACAGACAGAAAAATGGGGAGGATATCGGTTTACGAAAAAGCTCTCGGCCGAATGACATCCCCGCCATTGCAAACGTTTAGAGCGCCACCTTGGTTTACAGCACTCCTCTCGATGTGTAGATCTGAACAAGTATGTGTGTGCGTTGTGCTACCCCACGTAGGACCCCATGAACTGTAAAAACCC
>JAYJMJ010000354.1:7126598-7142840 GCA_036873875.1 Laminaria ephemera
TTGCTCTACCACAAGGGCACATTTGTGCACCTTCTTCCTCCTCCTCCTCCCGGCTACTGGTATACCTCTTCCTTCTTTCTGGCAGGTCCAGATCCCCTAAGCGAAATCGCAGTTAGTTTTGAACTCGCAGTTTGAGCGACTTCGCGTAGTCCATTGGGACATGCAGATACGTTTCCATTCCTATCCCTTCTCTTAGCGCCCCGTATAACTCTAATTGTTATTATTTTACCTTATTTCTCAGCGCTAGCCTTTCCCTTATTTCTGTCTGTTCTTTTACTTCTTCTTCTGTCTTGTACCCCCCAAACTTCTCTATGGAGGGTGGTGGGGGGGGCGAGAATGTACCGCTGAAAAGAAAGGTAGTACGCGAAAAACACGCAGTCTGTGCCACAGTGTGCGCAGCGAAATTACCTAGGCCGCCCCCGCGGCTCCTAGCGCGGGGTCGGCATCATCAGGACGAAAAAAGATAAAACGAAGTAAAAAGGCGATCCCGTGCCGCGGTGGTATGAGCCTCCAGAATACCCAAATCGTTCCCCGGCTTTGAGCGGGGGGGGGTCGGCATGACGTAAGAGAAAACAAACAGGATAACACGGTCCCCCCGTGCCGCACTATGATCGGCCACAGATTATAACCACAGGTCGCCCCCCGGCTCTGAGCGTGGGGGGAGGTCGGCAGGACGGGCAGTATCATATACCAGGTACCAGGTATATAACAAAGCAGTACTGCTCGTCAACCACGTTTTTGGGGTAAACTGTGATTGGAATTATGCGTATGTGAAATATTTTTTATAAAATAATATTAATAGTGTGAGTTCCTTTTCCCAGTAGTAATAGGGGGTAAAAGTGCGTTGTTTTCCTCGTCGTCCTACTTACTGGTACCTACCTAGTACATGACGAAACCATTATCTGGTACCTGGTAGTCAGTTTAGTAAATAAATAATACCAGGTACCAGGTATGGTATTAATAGTGGAACAAAACAACACCTGTTTAACATACTGATACTGCTGTTGTTGTTGTTGTATGACATTTCCAATCAGGTTGTCTGAGCGCGAGGCGACGCAATTCGCCGGTTGTGTCACCCATCAACCTCCCGACTCCCGACCCGAGCTTACAACAACAGTATTTATACTGCAGCTGTAAAACGGAGGGCCGACGGCCCACAACGGCGGAAGATCCGTCGGCAAAAATCAGATATCATCACAACTCACAACATAGCAGCAGTACCCTGCTGGTAGTATTTGTCGCATCATGTTTCATAATAGGGCGATGAGATCCACAGAGACATTATAGATCCAGAGCACACTCTGGAAACAAAACGCTCGTCCACTGCTGTTTTTACCCTGTGAAATAGTTACCGCCGTTTTCCCGCCGCAGTAGTGTTCATGTCATGCACGCGCTCTCGCGTCAGCGCTATCATCGGGAAATGCCCAACAACACAGCTTGCTGCTGCTGCTGAAGTAAACAACGAGCGCATACAATCGAGTATATCCGTACAGCAACAACGACATACAAATAAATGCTGCTGTACACTACTTGCTGCTGCAGCAGTGATTGATTGTGATTGGCGATGTACCAGGTTTTTATGTATGGTTTATCTTTTCTGCAACAACAACACAACAAGCAGCAACGATCCCCTCCTACTACTACGTGTAGCTATAAGCAAATAAATCAAGAATCCCAAACCAAGTCGATGGTGATGTACGTGCTTCTTCTGGAGCTGCTGCTGCACTGCTGACGGTGTTGTTGTGCTGTGTATTATGAGACACGTCGCGATACAGCTGGATACAAACAGAGTTACGATGCAACAAACAGAGTTAAAACAGAGTTACGAACTACTACTACCAGTGTGAACACCAAAAAAGCATGGTTGGTTGATTGGTGCCCTCCAGGCAGGCGGTGTGAAAAGGTGATGTTACTGGATATTTGCTCCTTTTTTTCTTCAACGCGATGAGACACAACGAACATGCACGCCACCTCACACCGCACCTTCCACGAGCCTTCCCCTCCGCAACAACACCACTATTAGTACAACAACGCAACACAAATGCTCTCCCAAATAGTTCCGCCCAGAACCAGCAGAACTAACCGCAAAACGGTGCAGAGCCTACATCCCCCGCAAAAATAATGAGGAAAATAATATGAACAATTTTCACAAAAATTTTCCAAAATTTTCCGATTTTCCCTCTCGGGAAGATGGAAGATTGAAGATTTTCAAGATCGCTTGCTGCTGCTGCTCTGGATGCCACCGTTTTTCACATTCTTCTCGGCATTTTTACTTCTTGGTACGATCCCACACATAGAGGGCTTTTATATCGACAAAACGCCCCAACCAAACAAATCAGCGGGTTGTGACAACAAAAGAGAGAGGCGCAATTGGTAATAATGACGTCGCCTATGAGATCGCCGAACCGGTTTATGAGGGACGAAGATGATGACCACGTATCGTCAATATCGACCATGTCCTATGAGGTGAGCAAGCTGAACTGTCACCCACCCACACACCCGCTATATTTCTTGCACTCACTGCAGTGAGAGAACTAACTGAAGTCTAGAGGGCCTATCGTAAGCGATCCGTGATTCAAAATTGGGAATGGTATGGTTGGTTTTGTTTGGCGCGCGGGAGCTCCGGGAGTCTCGAGAGTGCTTGCAAGTGGGTTTGCTTGGGCTCGAGTACAGCGGACGGTACACTACGAGCTGGGCAGGAGAAGCATTATCGATCAACGTCTGTCCGAGCTAAAAGCATGCCTGGAACACTTTTTGACGATACCCAGCTATACCCGATACCTGGGGTCTCTCGTACGTACCTTCCTGCTGGGAATTCGCGTTTTTTTTTATCAAAAACATCGCGTCGTGCGTAATGTATTATGACGATGGCACCTCTACAGCACAGCGATAACAACAACAACAACAAACCGCAACAACAGCCGCATCCTAACGCAGAAACGTCTGATGACCCCACCCAACATCTCGCTTGCTGCTGTTGTTGCCGTGCGTTATACAGACATCCTCTGTAGTAAGCAACGGCACCAGCACCAGCAACGGAGAGAGTACCCGAGAGGCTGTAGGCCTAGACAAGGCGGAGCTGCTTCGCGTAATCAATAGGTACCGAACTGAGCACGGAGCGGGGCCCTTGCGATGGAGCACTACCTGCGCCCGCCGGGCTCAGAAGCGAGCCAACCATCGAGCGGGGGCAGCGGCGGACTATGGGGAGAATCTAGCGCGAAGCACGGACCCTTGCTGGGGCGATCCCTCTGTAGCTGGCGTTGCTGCTATCCATCACTGGCAGGTGTGAATATATGATGCTTTTGTTTCTGTTTTTGTTTGTTTTGGGTGAGATGGTTGTGTGATATGGGCACCGCTCGCTGTCGTCAGACAGTAGGTACCAGGTACGAGGTGACAAACAGACCGTGCGGTAATGCTCCTGTTGTTTGTTGCATTCGGAACCCAGGCTGGGTGCCGCCCTGACGCCGGTTCGGGCGGGGGGACGGGTGGTGATGATGCAAGTAAGTACTTGTTGTACATCATGTAGTTTTGGTTTTTCCCTCCAGCTTTCGGTACAAATAATTACAATCCTGGGATTCCATACAAACCTATTAATAGAGTACTTGGCGGGAAACAACATCCCCTGTACTGCAGATAGAGACGATGTGGCAAAACTCTGTTGAGAGAATCTATTATAAACTAAACCTCCATCAGCAATCAGCAGCGTAGTTTGTTTATTGCGCAAGCCTAAGCCAAGCCTGCAACACGGAGCCACTTGTTATCCCACCAACAGACTCGAGACAGACCATCTCTCGTCTTGATGGGTGTGCCTCTGGTCGTCTGATTACATGTGCTCCATGAGCGTATGACGCGACGTATGTATGCTACATGCGTACCAGGCTGCGCCTTGCTGCTGGTGGGGACGGAATTATAGAGTACAGAAGGGAAAAAATGCATTTCATCTGTTTGCAGCATACTACCGTATTATTTAATAATGGAACCGTATCTCAGATCTCAGGCAGGAGGCAGTTTCCCGTCACGGTAAACTGCCTCGTACCTGGTACCTGGTACCCGGTACCTGGTATGCATGTACTTACTGTATACCTGCCCGAGCCACATCCATCGCACTTTGTGCATCGCGGACTCTCCGCTACCCGTCGATACTAAAACGCTATTACATACTCGTACTGCTGTACTGCTGTGTCAGTGGGCGAAGTAAACCGATTTTCTGTCCAAACGGCGAAATAGGCGATCTCTCTCGCATCATATGATAGCCCATAATAGCCCCCGCTGCTCTACCTGCTTTGCTCATCGCGGACCTTCCGCCACCCCTCGATACTACCACCGTAGACACTACAGTACAGGTATGAACACTAAAGGCGAGGTATATGTAGAGGACTGTACTACAGCAATCATATCGTCCGTTCAGGACACCTGACTGATAAGAAACAGGGTAGTAAAGAAAGGCAGGCTGGGATTTAGGCCATCTCTGAAAAATGAATCACCAACCAGGCATTTCCGTGTCAAATTCGAAAAACCAATTTCAACAAAGAAGTCCAAGAAGACTTTTCGTCGAATTTTGTCGAAAATTGAATTCAATTTGGAGAGTTTGTGCATCTATCTAGACGTGGCATGTTTCGTGTAACCGAAGCAGGCCACGCGAATTGGTGCGCCTTGTCGTCGGCTGATTCAGAGGCGAGAAGCCACCACTGCGAGAGGTAGGACCGCCGGAGCAGCCGCAGCGCGACCTCCGAAGGCCCTTAGCACAGCCAAGACCGCCTGCGACGCCTCGAAACGAATCGAGACCGCCGCAACCCAGTTTTTCGTTGCTCTGCACTTCCAAAGTTACACGAGCAACCACCACATGACGACTTCGCTCAGAAGTTCGATCGCTGTATCCCCGTCGCTGCTGCCCGCATGAGGCGATGGAGCTGCGCCAGCCCACCCAAGAAACCCCTAGAGCGATAGCCTCCTAGCCGGTGCCGGCAAAAAAATCTGCCGCTAGCCGCGGCGCTCCGGGGAGGACACGAGCCTTCGCTCGCCTCGTGCTTTGCCTACTGGTATTCGTTGGCCTTTTTGCGTTTTTCGGAGTCTAAAACACTCTACGTACGTCATTCCTCGATAAGACGCTGAGTAGTATTTTTCTGGTATTTTTCACGAAATTTAAATAATTCTAAAAAAAAATCGAACTACGATTTTTCACGTTCTTCGATAAGACAATAGGACAATTAGAAACCCGGCAGCCGTTATACTGTACTGGAGTTAGCGTAGAACGGGCAAATACACCCTCTCCCAAAATAAGAAACCCAGCCTGGGATAGTATAATCTGTTTCTTATTATTGATAGGTGTCCCGTACCGTACTCGTACTACTCTTCTTACTCTTCTGCTGCTGCTGCTGCCTACGCGTGATAGCCCCGGTGTTTTGCCGGGGATGACGATGCCGACCTGATTTTTTTGTGTTTTGTGGTGGGATCTCGTGGGATTCCGCGTGCTCCCGTGTCGGTGTATCATGGGATGCCACCGAATCCTACGGCGGCATCTCACTGTATCCCGCGGGACATCCAATGCGACCCTGTGGGATCCCGTGGGCTCCCGTGGGGTGCCAGATGAGACCCCGCGTGTTCCCGCGGGATCCCACGGGGTCCCATGGGTTCCCTCATGTTCCCACCTGGAATCCCGCGGGGTTCCGCGGGATATGGGACTTCCCGCGGGAAATCCCGTGGGACTTTCTACCATAAATCCCACGGGAATCCACGGTATTTCCCACGGGAGTTCCCACGATAAACCCCACGGGAATCCACGGGGTTTCCCACGGGATCCCACGACATCCATCGGGATCCCTTGGTAATCCTTGGCGTCTATCTAATTTCGTGTAGTTTGCATCATTCCGTTTCCCGTCAAGGCTGTGCCGTCCTTAAAGCACCGCGGTATCCGAGGTCACACGTTTTCCAAAGAGCTGCCGCAAGCTCCCACGAGACCCAAATTGCCTCGCGTTGTTGTTCCCGCGAGTACCCACACGAGTTCCCACGAGCTCCCACGCGCCTTCCCACGAGTTCACACGCGAGTTCACACGCGAGTTCCCACGCGAGTTCACACGCGAGTTCCCTCTAGTTCCCACGCGAGTTCCCGCGAGTTCCCGCGAATTCCCGCGAATTCCCACGGGTTCCCACGAGTTCCCACGCAAGTTCCCGCGAGTCCCCGCGAGTTCCCACTTCCCACGAATTCCCACGATTTCCCACGAGTGTCGACGCGAGTTCCCACGAGTGCCCAAACGAGTTCCCGCGAGTTCCCGCGCAAGTCCCCACGCGAGTTCCGGCGAGTTCCCATGAGTTCCCATGAATTCCCACGCGCGTTCCCACGAGTTCCCACGTGAGTTCCCACGAGTTCCCACTTCCCACGAGTTCCCACGAGTTCCCAAGAGTTCCCAAGAGTTCCCACGCGAGTCCCCACGAGTTCCCGCGCGAGTTCCCATGAGTCCCCACGCGGGTTTCCGCGACTTACCACGCGACCGTAAGTTGGCTTTGTTGCCGCGACTAACTTTAAGCCCTAACCCTAACCCTAACCCTAACCCTAACCCCACGGGATTCCGTGTGGGTATCTCATGGTATTTCGTGGGTTCCCACGAAGGATTCCCGCGATAATTTGCGCGTGAATTCCCATGGGATCCCGAGAGTTTCCGCGGCATCCCACGAGATCCCGCCTGAGGTGTCGTAGGAAGCCGCGGGTTCTCACATGGGAAGCCGCGGGTTCCCACATGCGAAGCCGCGGGATCCTGATCCTAAGAAGTCGCGGGATCCTGATCCTAAGCCCTAACCCTAACCCCACGGGAATCCGTGTGGGTATTCCACGGGATCTCATGGATTCCCACGGAGGGTTCCCGCGGTAATTTTCGCGTGAATTCATCCCAGGTGGGATCCCACGGTATTCCTCGGCATCCCACGAGATCCCACCGGGGTTGTAGTGGGAAGCCGCGGGTTCTCGCATGGGAAGCCGAGGGAGTTACAGCGCCGGAGGGGCCTAGCACCGCGGCAGCGCTCTGAAGATAATACGACGCGTCGCGTCTGTTTTGATCAGCGTCACGCGGGGGGTCTACCTGTATGGGCGGAGAGTAAGGTTTTATAAGGTCCTTCGGTCACATCTTATAGGGGCTGGAAGGAGCCCCGGTGTCGGCACGCCTTCAGTTCTGTGTACTAAACCAGTAACGAGGTATCGAGAACACCCGGTGCTGGTTTTTCTCTGGGTTGGTTAAGTATCGACGCCATGTCTCTGCGCCTGCCTTTTGTTTTAATAGCGGTTTGCCCTTCTTTCCCGTTCTAATGTCCTTTTAAAAGCTCTCACACCATGGCACCATGGATCTCACGCCCACCTGCTCCCTGTTGAATTTGTTCAACTATTACACACCTCGGACAGATCAGATCCCTATTCATGATCTGTGTCTTTAAAGGCAGATAGACCCCCGGTCTATATGATCTGCATGGCTTATAGATCATGTTGCCGGGTGAGAGCCGGACGATCGGAATAACTTTGTACCTTTTTCCTGGGTTGGATCTGTACTACACAGATCCCGAACATATTATAACGACAGATATAGGATCTAGATGATCTAGATCATGAATTGTCCGATGTGTGTATTAGTATTTTGTTTGTCATCCGACAATCGATGTGCAGCATGAGCTTCAACGTCGATCACTCAAAAAACATTCCCAAGAACAGAAAGAAAGTCAAACGAAACCAAACAAAGGCAACCTACAGTATGATGTGTGCGAAGTCTACAATAACATAATAACTCTCTTCTGTACCTACTTCCGGCGTAGCGTCGATCTAAGCCACCTGCTGCCCTTGCTCCAGCCTTCCTTCTCACTACATGCTCATGATTGCTGTTGTGTTTTGTGCGTTGACAATAACGCAAAATAACCCCCTTGTGTACCTCCTTTCGGCTTACAGTATCGTCGATCTAATCCACCTGCTGCCCGTACTCCACCCGTCCTTCTCATTTACATGCTCATTATTGCTGTATGTTTTGTGCGATAACAATAACGTAATGACCCCCTTCTGTACCTGCTTCCGGCGTACAGTATCGTCGATCTCATCCACCTGCTGCACTTGCTCCACCCTTCCTTCTCATCACATGCTCACCACCTGCTGCCCTTGCTCCACCCGTCCGTCTCTTCACATGCCCATCTACCTTCTACTCTTAAACACCAAGGATTTTTTGTTGTTGTGTTTTGTGCGTTCGCAGAAGGAGGAGAAGCGGTACAAGTACCATAGGCCCGGCCCCATGTCGAAGACGAACCGGTTCACCAACAACGTCTGGAAGCTGACGACGGAAGTTGGCTTCGGCATGGGCAAGGCCAAATACAAGGGGCTACTCACGTACTTCGTCGTGGCCTACTTTTTCCCGAAGGGGAACGACCCCGCCGACTTTGCACGCAACGTTCTGCCCAAGGGGTCGGTGAGTTCTTGGTACCATTTCGTACTATTACAGTAGGTGGCCGCTTTTAAGGGACCATAGTGCATCCGGGCGGAGAGGTCCCTTACATACCGACGTCCTTCATCAGATTAGCACATCTGGCGCTTTGGGAGTTTTCTAGCAATGCCGGTGGCGTTTGCAAGCGGGAGGCTGTATATTGGCCCATTTTAAGGAACCTGGGGTCCCTTACTGAGTGTTTTGTCCACTTTAAGGGGCCAGGGTGCCAGGGTCCGTTAAAGTAGGAAAACACGGTGCGCAGGAATTTGAGGTTCTTTTATATACTGTTTCTCCTTATCGCGGGGTCCCTTGAAAGGAGGTACCTATTACGGAGGACCATAGTAATGAGGACCTACGATACACACAAAAACCTATATATTCCACTGTTTTTACTAACCAAATTTGGTCCTCATTACTATGGTACCCCGTATATTCCACTGTTTGTACTAACCAAATTTGGTCCTGATTACTATGGTCCCCCGTAATACTGTAGTGTGAAATGTCTGATTTTGTTCAACAGGGTAATTCTGTAACTTTTGGCATCTCGAGCCATCCGGGCGTACAGGCGTATCTTAGGGTTTCCCACTGATGTGGAGGCATGCGTGTTCTTACTCGAACAGTAACATGTAACCGACGTACGATAGAGACCTGGGTTTCTGTACGATTATTAAAACCCGCTCCGTGCTTTTTATTGCGCCCTAAAACGTATTCGAAAGGTGTACGACGGCGACGAGCACATGGTCAAGCTTGCCGCTGACGCACGCACGGAGGAATCCGCCCCGCCGCTTTACGTCCGCGTCAGTACGACGAGCACGGAGGTCAAAGATCTTCGCTCAGCCAACGGCCGTTTCTGTTTCGAGATCCTCCCGGATCGAAACATCGTGGTGCGACAGGGAAATAATCTGAAATGGGAGAGCGGGTCGAGGCCGACCCAGCAGCCTCCGGTTAGTAGCCCTTTCCGCTTGGTGCTCCAGAAGAACGGGGATCTGGTTGCGTATGATTCTTCGTCGCGGGCGTTTTGGTCTTCGGACACGGCTAACTGCGGACCCACTCCGTACACGCTGACCATGCAGGACGATGGGCACTGCGTCTTGTACGATGGCAGCTGGGTGCCTAGATGGGCGACTAGCGCTAATCTCAAGAAGGGAACGTGATTTTGATTGTTTATCGTTTTAGCTTGTATCGGGTTCGCGGGGGGGGGAGGAGGGGGCATCTGTATTCCGTTATAGTGTTCAAAAGGGCGGAGAAGGTGCCGTTTTATGGCGTGTCTGCCGTCGCGGGGAGGAAGAAGGTGGTGGCGCCCCTTCCCTCTGAAAAAAAAACCTCAAGGTGGCTTCAAAAGTTGTCGATGTCATCTCATTGTAAAGCCATACCGGTAGTATTTTATTTTCGTTTCAGTTTTTTTATCCCACTGTCGTTTGCAGTGAGTCCGATCCGACAGGTTGTTCCTCAGTTCCGCGTAAACTGAGCGACCCGTCTATATACCGTGCGTGTACGTGCAATTCAATCCTCAGAAAGGGTATGCCAGGTATTTATAGTTGGCCTGTTGCATAAGGGGATGGAAATTAAATTTTGGCAAGAGTCACGCCTGGTCACAACGATTTGTGACAAGACGGACACCAAGACAGGACAGACGGACAAGGATTTTTTTTTCGCTTCTAGAGGCCCCAGTCCACCACTGGGGAATAGGTGGCCTGTTGCATCAGTCAAAGGGTGCCCCTCGTTGTTTTGATTATCGTTTGCCGCGTGGTTCAACTCTCGTGCATAGCTTCCTCGCAGCCTTGTTCATTTGTATTCAAAGAATGTAAGGAAACCGAGCGTTTGGCCAGTATATTCACACACGATTTTTTCCAAAGAATAGCTCGGTTCGTCGCTTTTCTCTTAAGTAATGGTCCTAGTACCTGCCTAAAAACATAAAACGTTTTTGTTTCCGTTGTTTTGTATTGCGAAGTAGTGTACCTAGAGCGGGGAAGATGAGGGTGCAGAACGTACGCGATGTTGTATTTGACGTTTCCGTACGCGTCGGTCAGGGTACTGGGTTTACATTTGTTGGCGTTGCGCACGAGCTACGTAAGTCGCAGGAAATATCCGTCACTCCTAAGTAGGTGTTGACGTATATAAATTCCTCCTTTCTGCGTTCTTCTTCAAGTGCGTTGCACCTATCACGCTCTGGAGCAATACAAACTTTTACAGCATGTTTCGATAGATCCATGTATGATACACACCCCTCACGCACCCCATGCCGTTTGGCAAGCATGTTGTATCGTGGTCGTCCAGCGTGTGAGAAAATGAACCAAGGGATTGTTGTGATTGGGTTTTACCGGGCCAACACCGGCTTGTGCACAATACTTCATCATGGCACTGTATACCTGGTCTAGGTATATACTACCAGGTACCTGGTAGGTATTTTACTTGGCGTATCCACGATAGTCGACGACAGTTTTTTCTGAGTCTCCCTTCATCGCCAAACTTGTGAGAGCGCGAGTTTGCAAAATTCTATGCAAATCGACGAGCAGTGGGAGTGCTGAACCCTCTGCGCGATAATAATAAAGGCACGTATAGGAGGGGGGAAGGGACGACACCTGTGATCACGGCCTGTCCTAAAGGCCACCGAGGATAAAAAAAACTACGAGCCAAGTGGGAGAGTAGAAGTGACGATAAAAAGGAGAGAGGGAGTCTAGAGCTTCAGCTCTTGCAGAGCACGCATCAACAGCTCATGTTATTGTGTTCCTCCCCTCTCTTGCTGTTTGCCAAACGGCTGTCCAGTATGTGGGGGGGGAGGGACGACACCTGTGATGACGGCCTGTTCTGAAGGCCACTGAGGGTAAAAAAAACTACGAGCCAAGCGGGAGAAGAGTAGAAGTGACGATAAAAAGGAGAGTCTAGAGCTTCAGCTCTTGCAGAGCACGCATCAATAATAGATCATGCTACTGTGATCCTCCCCTCTCTTGCTGTGTGGCAAACGACTGTCCAGTATCTTCAGAAAAGAACGTTCATCAGGTTATGTATTCTTGTATCGGGCATATAGCCGGCCCAGCCTATACCAGGATGGCAATGTAAAATACGTGCTTTATCGTATCCACGACAAACGTCGACCCGTTCGCTCGCGTCGCTCGGTCGATCGGTTATACAGTTCTCTACCGTACCTGTCAAGCATCGGCAGATCAATCGATACTTTTTTTCCGGTCTCACGTGCAACTTTTGCAACACACATCATTCATACTTCTTGTTGATGAACTGAAGTTAGTAAACTCCTCGTACGACCGTCCAACTTAAGTATTTACGCAGTACACTGGGGAACAGCATGCCAAGGCATGTCGTTGGTGCTGCTTTGCAGCGATGAAGCAGTGCACTGGGGAACAGCACGCCAACGCGTATCGTTGGCGCTGCATTTCAGCAAAATACGTGATTTGCGTATCCACGGTTTGGTAGTTGACAACAGCTGCTGCTAGAGAAAGAGTGACGACAGCTTCCGCCAGAGAAAGAGAGAGACTGAAACCGCTCTTATCTCGACCGCTGATGCTATCGAAGAGCTTCAAGAGCAACGCGTTACTGTACCAAAATATCGTCGACGCAATCGCAGACCAGCGGCAAGCACGAAATGCAGCATAGCAAGACCCGCATCTACCTCCACTTATTTCGTCAATCGCCACAACAAAAAGTCAACTCTCTAAAGGACAAGCAGGTGACTGAACAAGTCGGTGTGCAAGTAGGAATGCAACATAGCAAGACTCGCATCAAGCGTAAAGTACCGAAAAAAACGTACCAAGGGACAGGGATGACGTGTCCGCAGTTTTCTCTTGGTACCAAGCTGGAAACTCTACTCAGTTTACAGGGAAACCGATTGGAAACACCCAGAATCAAACGCACCCCCCATGTCTCGTCACAAGGGGCATGTTTGAACCTCTACCGGTCCAATGTAAAACTGCCTTGCGTCGCGAACCGCGCCAATTTCGCAGCTCGAAAGCCGAAGGGCGACACCCAAACCCGGCCTCGCTCTCCCCACCGCCGCACCCCCTGCCCCGCACACTGCGCTACTTTACGGGCGCAATGCCGCCGCACCCCCTGCCCCACACACAGCACTAACCTACGGGTGCATCACCAAGGCGGACAGAGGTACGGGAATCTCCCCGCTCCGTCCTACTGACGGTTCTCCGCACAATGCGACAGGCTCAAACCTTACCCAATCAGCGTCACACACCCTCTGCAAGCCCACATCTCGAAATAACCCCACGAAGGGCGAGTCGTCATCGAGTACAATGCCCGGCAGCTGCCCGCCCCCCACCGCGCGATCTTCGCGGCTTTGAGCTCCTACACCCGGGAGGCTGAACCCTGTTGCCCCGGCCGAAGCACCGCCTCCAGCGGTTTCTGCCACCTCGGCTGCCGATAGCGCAGCGGTCGGTAATTCAGCGGTCGGCAGTTCGGCTGTCGGCGGACGCAATAATGCCTCCACAAGGGCGGCGACTAGGGGGAAGTTGCCTTCTTCCCCACTAACCGGAGCAGAAGAAGGGTGTATCTGTGTTGCGACGTGGAGCGCCCCAGCCAGTCCGTTGTCGAAAGACAGGCACCTGCAGCCGCCGTTGCACACAAAGAGTCGCCGTTGAATATTGAATATGTGTGCAATGTGCCACGGCGAGGAAGGAATTTTACCGAGGCATTAGAATTTTATCGAAAGGAAAAACCTCGTCGACAACGCTCTAGGTGCAACGCATTGCATGGCGGTATAGCAACGAAACGATTGATGGCTTCACGCCGGAAAACACGAACATATATACAACCGCCGAAACAATTCCAGTACACAGCTGCGAAGCACGGCAGTAGAAACGCCGAAAAACACGCCAATACACACGCTGCAAAACATAGGGTTACTAGATCGGTCTGTTGGTTGAATCGACCCGCTGCTTCGCTTCGAAACTATGATGTGGCGTCGCGCCTACGACAGCGTTTCGTGCCGGCACCGTAAACGGCGGCAAGATCAATCGCGTGCGCCGAAGATTGGCCCCAGCTTACGTCGAAGAGAGAGGTCAACCATGTGCAGCACGACGAGTACCGCCTTGCTGCGCGCGTGTCTTACGGCTTCTTACATTGCAGTTCGGACACATCCCCTACCCCGGCGGGCCGAGTTGCTTCATCTGGCAAATGCCGTAATCGTCATTTGTTTTCGTGGTCTTTTTCACACCTCGGACAGATCACGATCTAGATCATCTAGATCGTCTATATCATCTAGACCCCATATCTGTCGTTATGGTATGTTGTGCAGGATCTGTGAGGTACAGACCCAACCCAGAGAACATGTGCTAGACCATTCAGATCATCCGGCTCTCACCCGGCAACATGCTCTATAGGTCATGCAGATCACATAGACCAGGGATCTGTCTGCCCTGAAAGACACAGGTCATGAATAGGGATCTGATCTGTCCAACGTGTGGACTTTTTCCCCCTCCGAAGCCCCAAACGGGCTGATTGAGGTTAGCTGCGAACGACGCCTTGCAACGTACTCGATGCTCGTTTAGAGCTGGGCCAACAGCGACGCATGCTAATATCGACCATGTGCACGAGTGCCAACTTCCTGCGATGGTGTCGCCGCTAATGCCACGCAGCGCTTGATTTGTGCATCCCTCTCTTGCCTTCCCGTCCACCTACAAACCACTAGCACCATAATATTACTGGACCAACCTTTCCAGAAACACGCTAGAAACGCCCACTATGTTACTGGACCAACCTCCCCAGGAACACGCCCCCCGGGTCACGTACAACTCCGAAACGATGAAACGATGCGAGCGAAAATTGTGTTTTGTCGCCGGCCGACGCTATCCTCAATCGACGTGCGGTTTGCTCTCACCACGCTACGAGCTGGTTTCCTCTCCGGATTCCAGCGGAAGGGTTCCGGCTTATCAGGCCGCGCACGAGTGCCTCTGTCTTCCCCTCTGGCGCACCACTCGACCGCAAGGAGCTAACAATCACCTTCACGTCCTCGTGGGTGAGAGATGACACGCTCCCCTGCGACAAAATCGACCCAGCGCGGGAAAGTCGTGCTGGGCATGAGCGCAAAAAATGAATTGATCTTGCTACGGAGAGGCGCTTTCGCCTCCTCCTTTCGAAACCCCCTTCAGAGAATGCACTAACGTTGTTGGAAAAAAAACTACTTGGAATTATTGTGGGATCGTTTTTTTGCAGTGGTAGAAGAGAAAATACTTGGAACTAGTGTGGGATTTTCTTTGCAGTAGTAACAGGGTTCGCAGGGAAAAAGGGGGAAAGGTTAGGATTAGGGTTAGGGTTAGGGCTACGGAGAGGCGCTTTCGCCTCCTCCTTTTGAAACCCCCTTTAGAAAATGCCCTAACGTTTCGGAATAAAAACTACATATAATTATTGTGGGATCATTTTTTTGCAGTGGTAGAAGAGAGAACACTTGGAACTAGTGTGGGATGTTCTATGCAGTAGTAACAGGGTTAGCGGGGAAAAGGGGGGAAAGCTTAGGGTTAGGGTTAGGGTTAGGGTTAGGGTTAGGGCTACGGAGAGGCGCTTTCGCCTCCTCCTTTTGAAACCCCCTTTAGAAAATGCCTTAACGTTTCGGAGTAAAACCTACTTGGAATTATTGTGGGATCGTTTTTTTGCAGTGGTAGAAGAGAAAACACTCGGAACTAGTGTGGGATTTTCTTTGCAGTAGTAACAGGGTTGGCAGGGAAAAAGGGGGAAAAAACTGTTACACGTGCGGAGAATTACCGGGAGGGCAGCCGAAGATAGGATGAAGTCATAGAAATAAACGAATCGTCCAGGTTGTGTATTGCATGTTTATTCCGCAAGATGCGCCGCTCCGGAGGGATGTTAAGAACACGCTCCATCGGGTTATGACTCCCTCTATAGGATTAAACTTCTGACGTTTGCCCCGTCCACCACTAAACAAGGAACACAATGCATGCAGCAAGCGTTAAATTAAACACTCTGGTTCTCTCACGTGCAACGTCGAAGCGTCTCCGGCGATGACCGCTGCGCCCACAGGAAGACTCCACATTCCACTCCTGAGGGCGTGCACAATGTATCAAGAACGGTTGACACGCGCAGGGCGTCGCTTCATGTGCGCACAAGGACGAACCGCGATAAGCCTACAGAGGCATGCTTGTTTGTGGACAGTCCACCGGCGGCCTTCAGTTGCGTCCATTCCGGATGCGGTACGCGCGCCATCTCGATTTTGCACGAAAGTTAAGGTTGCCGCTGCGAATGGCAGGAAGAACAGACACGTCAAAGCTTGAAAACCGTGCCCAATATTTAGCCGAAGGTGTCTACGTAGCGGTTCAACGCGCAAGACAACCGGGCTTACCGACTTTCACACAACGTCGACACCTATATATCATACAGAGTCAGGCAAGATGCACACAGTATCGAAGAATCTGTCGAATATTACGCTTTATCATATCCACAACATGTGTTGAAGCTCATTGGTTCAGGTTCCACCGCATTTGTCTTATTAAGCTGTACCGCAATTAGTTGTGAACCGTCGAAAAGAGCAGCACTGACATCTGGCGCGACAACAACTGCGTCAATTTATGCCCCCGCCTACACGTACCTGTACGCCAGGCATTGACAATTAACGGCAACGCGGACAGTCTTGCCAAATGACAACTGGCAGAATAAGGTGTTCGCTAGATACTAAATTCGGTTGGGTAGGAAAACATATACCAGGTATGTACAAGTAAAATATGCACTTTTCGTTTTTTGGCATGCTGTTCTCCGGCGGCCGAGGGTTTTTTCTCGCGCTTTCGGCTGCGGGGCAAGCAAGGGGTCCGTGGGTACATTA
>JAYJMJ010000354.1:7201367-7216583 GCA_036873875.1 Laminaria ephemera
CGATGAAAATCGACGAGCGTTGGGAATGCTGAACCCTCTGCGCGATAAAAATGAAAGCACGTACCGGGGGGGAGAAGAGACGACACCTGTGACCCCGGCTTGTCCAGAAGGCCGGAAAGTAAAAGTAAGATTAAAAAAGAAAAAGAAAAAAAATGTGCGGTACATTGTCAACGTGTATGACAGTGTCTATGACGGTGAATAACACAATCCCCTTGGATAAATTTCGGAGCTGATTTTCTCCGAAACCAGGGGGGCACAGATAATGGAAATCGCGGCTTTGGGAAGATCTCGTCGAGATATTTCCATAAACGCGTCGCTCGACGTTGGCACTCTACCGGTTGTCGAGAAAATCGGCGTTGAAGTTTGTCCGAGGCGGCGTGATATACACCGTCCTATACGGTATACCGTCATCCTTGCACTCCAGAAGGTACCACCAACCACGCGTGTCTGCTTCCCTCCCGCGTTACACCAAACAGGTTTCCCGTCCCGGCTACTGCTCCATTTGGGAGTTACGGCAGCGTCAGAAAGAAAACCGACGTTTGCACGTCTGAGGCCGACGGAGGTCGCCTGAGGCGGGCTGAATGGCCCGAGTTTGGGCGGGTCAAGAGGCAACGCGCTGGCGACGAACGGTGGTCTAAAACGAGCGGCCGCAATACTAATCGAAACATCATCACTAATGCTCCCGTGACGCCATCGGCGGCACCTTCCAAAGGGGTTGGAACGGACGCTGGGCTGCAGCCGCATGCAAGCAACACTCGCGGTCAGGAAGAAAGAGCTGAGCTGCTGCAGCATGTGGGCAGCGCTCGTGGTCAGGGAGAACGTGTAGCTGTGCAGGCGGTAAGGAATATGCCGACAGAGAGGAGAAATAAGTGTGCCGCCGGCGGGACAAGGAGTCGGCCAGCAAGTGGTGGCGGCGGCGGTGGCGGTGGGAGAAGTAGCGGCGGAAAACAACCGGAGCTGCAACGAAAAAGGCCGGCATCTGCCGAGATATCGAGGGACCGCATCCTTGGAGGGCGCGCTCACCGTGAAAATGTCTCCAAAATTCCGACCATATCGGAGGCTGCAAGGTTTTCGGCGGAGCCAAAGTGGCAACCCCTGGGTGGAGGCGGAGCGTCTCTCGATAACAACAGGCTCGAAATTGGGGTGGGTGCGGCAGACCACAGGCTTCGGCGGCAGCGTCCGCCCCATTCCCGACGCTCAATGAGTGCCCACTCCCGTCTTGAGGAGGGGGGTCGGCCACGTGATTCCACGGCAGTGCCGGCAATAGGCCGCGATGGCGGGGGTGGGGGTGGGGGGGACGATAGTAACGCGCGGATCAGCCGTGTCCGGTCATCTACTGCGCGCGTGCTGAGAGAGTCAGCATCACAACCGATGCCACCCACTGCCTGTGGTGATGTTGGGGTCGGGAGTCAGCCGTCGGGGCAGGGCAAGAACTCAGTTTGGAAGGAAGCGGGACAGGGCAAGAACTCAAATTCGGAAGACGGGAGCGAAAAGTTATCACCGGAGCCAGAAATGGAGAGGATGGGAGGGCGGAGCAGTGTCAACGCGGGTACTGCAGGTCAACAACCTCGACCAGACGAGGACCGTGCGGTCACCGCGGGTAGCGCATCCAGCAGTCGAAGAATACGCTTCGCGTCTTCAGCGTCAGCTTCCGATATAAACCATCAGGCAAGAAAGTCGTCGACGGAGCTGGGAGCGCGAAGAGCGTCTGACCCGCCGACCACTCTGCTCCGCCGAGCCGAGCGAGCAGTAGCAGAGCGGCGGCAGGCAGAAAACTCCGGAGGTGTCGACATCGGCCCTTGCTCGCGTCCGAGAGTATCACCCAGCCCGCAGGAAGTGACCGATGCGTCGCAAGTAACAAAGCGGCCGGCAGAAAACTCCACAGGCGTCGACAGCGGCAGTTCCTGGAGTGATAAGGTTTCACCCAGCCCGCAGAAAGTGGCCGATGCCTCGGGAGAGCAAATAGAAAGCTCAAGGGAATCAACTTTAGATAACGGTCGTGACGGGAAGCTTTATATCAACCCTTGGCCGGATGAACAACTACTGTGCGGGTCGGGGTCGTTGGGGTCGGCAATAAACGATTTTTGCGTCGATAATGGACGGGATGGTAAGTTCTACCTCGGCGTTGAAACGGACAAACAGTGCTGCGAACTGACTAACAGCTTTCGTGGGGAAACGGGTGTTCGTGAGGAAACGGGTGTTCGTGAGGAAGCGGGGAAGGGGGCGGACCGAACGTGTAAAGTCGAAGCGGTGAGAGCAATGGAGAAGGTAGAGGTAGCGGAGGGCGAAGCGGGGGTGGCGGTAGACAACGAACAAACGGAGTCTTCGATTGGGGGTTCAGCACAACAACAACGTATAGAGGTGGCGAGCGCTATTGCAAAATCTGCGGTTGTTGCCGCGCTACGACGACGGTCTGCACGTAACCGCGTCGACAGAGAGCTACGGCGTGTGTTTTTAGACGCGACAGACACTGGGGAGGAGAGGGGAGAAAGCCGGGAGGCGCCACTGGAGAAGGTCTCGGGTCTGGCGACGGTTGACCGCCACGTGTCGACGGCGACAGGTGTTGACGACGCGAAGGAGGCGGAGGAGAAGTGTGCCCAATTGAGCGCTGCTTCCCCAGCCGAGGGTTTGGAGGTAAAAGAAATCTCACTTCCATTTGTTTTCTCGTTGTTGTATGTGCTTACCGGTAGAAAGGATATAGCCAGCAAGAGATAGTGTTGAATGTGCTATGTATGTGAAACGGATATGGCAATGGTTGATGGTAATAAGGAGTTCCAATAGTAGTTTGGGATTGTTGTAGTGGGAAATACACTGCGGAACATCCCCAGTTTAGCGGGATTGTTGAGTCTATTTGGCCGCTTCTTCTTCCCCCGAGCGTACTCTTCGCTGTCCTCGGGAGGCACTTAATACGCACGCTCTATCTATCTATCCACCGGGAACTTCACCACCCTAGCTACTGTCCGCGCTGCGGGAAAGCCTATTGTTGCTCCATCGGTCAGGAAACAGATAGCTATCAGGGAATTTATCTGTGTATAAACATTGTGCTGCTGCTTGAAACCATGTGGCCTGTCTACGTTGCAAAAGTGAGACCCAGTGCTTCGTTTCGTGAGTACCCTTGTATCACACGGCTCGTCTCTGGCCAACGCGGCACCGCGGTACTCTCTCTAACTTTTGTGTTTCAATATTCTCACTACACGTTCCATCAATTTGGACAAGCCGTGGTCACAGGTGTCGTCCCCCCCCCCCCAAGAGCACGCCCTCATTTTTATCGCGCAGGGGATTCATTCAGCATTCCCACACATTTCCTCGAGTTTCATCATGTTTAGCACTCCTTCTAGCTGGGAACCACCACCCCCTCAGCCTTCAGCATCAACGTTTTCATTGATTTTGCCGCTCCCTATATAACTGGAAAACCACTAACAATCTCAGGCGGATGATTCCGGCATGACGGTCAAAAACGAGTGCAAACTGGGGCGAACAGCCGTAGACCGCCGCACCCTGGCCGCGTCCGCAATCCGCGTGTGGATAGCTCGCGCGTGTTTAGCTCGGCGTATTCAACGGAGTCGTGTTCGAGATCTTCACCTCCGATGGGAACCCGAGATCCACCGAATAGCGGCGACTCGCATTCAATCGGTGGCACGTGCAGCGGCGTGTCGGCGACGGTTTAAGCGGATGGGGTGGGCGGCGCTTGACATCCAACGGGTTGTGCGAGGGTGGCGTGCACGCTCAGCAGCAAGGGAGCACTGGTGGGTTACACTGAAACCCGTTGATGCGTTGAATTCGGTCCGCATCATGGTATCAGAATATCGACGAGTTGCAACGGTGAAAGATGTACGTTTAAAAAGGTCGACCATCCCCGCTCGTGACCTGGTTTTGTTGGTAGCACAGCAAATTAAAGGTTGTGCGCATCGTTTGTTTCTGTTGTTGGCACTCTGGTCCGATGCCGCTCTGCGCTAATGATCTTGTGGAGAGAGTGAGTGCCTCTTTTTTGAACGATTGCTTTCATCCTGGCCCATGTAAGTTATCACTGTATGCCGTCCTGATAATTTGGCCTGTTTGCTACCTTTGCGACAGTGATATGACGAAGTAGTCGCTTTTCTTAACGATTGCATTTATCTTGGCCCGTTGAATTTACAACTGTATGCCGTCCTGTTATTTTGGTCTGTTTGCTGCGCTTGCGACAGTGATAACATGAAGTAGTCCCTTGTTCTAACGATTGCTTTCATCTTGGCCCATGGAAGTTATCACCGTATACCGTCCTGATAATTTAACCTTTTTGCTACCAGGTACCCTTTTGACACTGTTCCCGTTCGCACAGCCACTGCGTATCCCCGACGACTTTTCTCGCGTTCAGCTCAACAAAAACCTGTTGTTTTTCGTTTTTAAATGTTTCGCCGAATAGAAGCCCTTTTTTCATCTGTCAATTCGGTTCTCACATACCAGTAGATGTTTCAGCACCCATTGGTCGCGCTCCGTTTTTTGTCGCGCACTAGACCCATGTTTTTTGCGGCCCGACCCACCTCGTAATCTTCATGCGGTTCCCCCCACTAGACGAACGTTGCAAATTCATTGAATAGTAGAAAGCGACAACAACTGTCGACCGTTATAAATTAATTGAATGATAATGGAAAACACCAACAACTGTGAAGGCAGTATGGAAAGGGCCAGCCTATCGCCGCAATCTAGTCGGTACAGTAACGTCTTGGTTTTCCCGGGGGAGGCGTGTTCGGAAACTAATTTTATACGACGGATTTAGACAGATGTCAGCATTTTCCAGGCAAGTACTACAAAACAAACTGTTCTCAACCACGATAGCCATAGGTTTCCTTTTGGGGGGGGGTTTCCCTTGGTTTTCTTCTACGTTCTGGGAATGTTCGTAAGTGATCGAAGTCGAAGCTCATGCTGCACATTGTCGGATGGTAGACATATTATTAATAAATGGCTATTTCGCCTCGCCGTTATCTGCAGCGGAGACGGTACTGGTGTGTTACCGCTGTCTAGACCAGAGGAGAATCGGGCGGCATGCGAGAAAATTCAACGAGTATTTCGCGATTACCGGAGGCGTCAGCAGACGATAAAGGAGAGACAGATTGCCTGGGAGGTGAGCCTGCGGTAATCGTTCGTAGGAAATCACCCATGCATAGCCCTCAGAACACGCAGCGGCTGAATTTAGGCAGACAAGGCGCTCGTCACGGATATAGGCTGGAGAAGAACGGTCTGAAACAAAACGAAGTCGAGCCCCCGGATCGACGGAAGCCCTCACGACCAAACACGTTTCTGCTTCAAGAACCATGCCATCGACTAGTCTTTATTTGACGGGTTATGCAAACGACTATATACCGACGGGTATGATCTTTCGAAAATATCGTGCGCGACCAAATATCGTGTTGAAGAGAGGTTCCATTGCGGGGTCGATCGCCAGTCGGGGCCAGATGTGGTTGAAGCAGCGCACGCTCGTCTGCGCAGCACCGAAAATGAAGAAAAGTAGCGAGATAACGTATTTCGATCATTTGGTGGCCTCACAACACCTGGAGATTATTCTGAAGTAGACGCACTCAGCAACCACTTCATCTGCACTCACTGTAGTCCACCACGCAGACGACACTCGGTTCAAACAAAAGTCTCGACGACAAAGCTTCACATACCGGAACCTAACCTTTCATATGCTAAATACGCGTTTTCGATCACCACTTTGCCATTTACGCTTGCATCGCACACAGGAGACCATTGTCCACCACAGCGCGGTGGGCGTAATCCAATCTTGCTGGCATCGACATCGAAGCAGGCGTCCACCACCTGTGGCGCCGCCGCAGCAGCAAGAGACCCCAAGGGCGCCACCTCTATCGGCAGCAGCTACAACCGCCGAGCGCACCGCATCCCGACCGGACTCGTTCGACCCCCTCTCCAACAAACTTCTATCTCGCTTAGCGACAACGCAAGACGCCGCTGACGATTCGACCGCGACCACCACATCCTCAAGGACACCTTCAGCTGACCAAAGCCCAACCCAATCCCAACTGACCCACCTATGGCGAGGCGCACAAGCTGACGCTTCTATCTACGCTATCTGGGGCGCGTTCACGTCGTTGCTGACGGCAGCCGCGACACGCCGCGCCGTACATAGAACCATCGCGATCGCTCTTCTCGCCCCAGCGGCGACCACGTTCGCGGTTTTTAACCGAGATCGTCGTACGGCTGCTGCTGCAGCTGCCGCTGGTGTCTACCCCTTTTCGGGGTTGCCACCAACGGGAGAAAACTCCTGTGACCCCGCAAAATTTGACTGCGCAAGAAGGTGCAAGATGAAGGTTGGCGCAGCGTCCCGCCGGATGGAGGGGGTGGTGCGCGCGCGGACGGTGTCAGTCTCGATCGCTCGAGCTACAGCTACGGGGTTTGTTGGTGATGGTGGAGACGGTAGCGGTGGCGGTGGTGGCGGTATCGTCGGTGGTGGCGACGGTTGTGCGAAAGATAGCGCTGCGTCGGCGAAGGCTCGGAGACGGATGGAGGAGGTTGCTCAGGTTGAAGCAGGGACTCTTGTGCTTCAGGCGGTGGAGGTGTGTGCGTCCGGTTAAGCATTCGGAGCCGGTTTAAGGGTCTGTGAGACAGCGTGATTGTTGTTCTGCGGGTGGAATATGACAGAAACCAACATGAAACACAAAGAAAGAAAGAAAGAAAACACCATATATAGGTAATAGTGTGGAGGTGAAATAATTAATTATTTCATACTAAACCAAGACATTAATCAACTTCCACCTTGGAGGGATACAGTATGCGAGATCCAGGGAACGATTTGCACCAAGTATGGTATTCCAATCTGTGATCGCAACTTCACAGTTGTGCCGCCGGTTCTATCCGTTCCAAAATCACAGAGTGAGTAGAGGCAGCTAGGTTTCATGAGTGTGCGGAATCTTACCGTATAGCAAAGCCGAAATTATGCTTGGATATCTACGACTTGCCGCAAAGATACACCGTCAGCAACCAACTCCTAACTCTGTGCGCACTTGGCATGTCTGGCAGGATTGCTGGGCCCTCCTCAGCTCGCGCATCAGTTCACCGGTCGGGCTGGACGATGCTAGTGTTTCCGAGACGGTGACGGACATTCTTTCGGGCACGTTGCAGGTGTGGTATTCCCACCAACCAAGCTAACGCCCACGCACTTCTTAACCTTTTGGGGGCCCATTCATAGCGACAAAACATTTGATGTAGTGCGATCTTATCACAATGCGAGCGCGCAGCACACGGCAGTTCATGCTACGCTCGTGTCGTACAACTCCCTTGAATTGTAGTCCGACACGAAAAGCACCATCCCCCATCCCCCAAGCTAGCTAGCAGCCCTCATTGCTTCGTGTGGCCAATTCTGTAATATTACGGGGCCCATAGTAATCAGGACCATATATGGTTAGTAAAAACAGTGGAATATATAGATTTTTGTGTATCGTGGGTCCTGATTACTATGGTCCTCCGTAATCGTAATTTATATTTTGATATTTTTTCACACTGAAGTCCCAAAATAGTTAACAAGCACTGGCACACTCAACGTGCACAACGAACGCCTATGATACGTAGAGAAAAGTGATACAAAAACCCAGGCGACGTTATGGGGGGTACCCCCCTATTTTCTACAGGGTGTATAGCCACTCGCGTGAGTGGCTCCGCACCTCGCTCAAGAACGGGCTTTATAATAATTTTTTGGTGCAGCTTAAAGAACAATCCCACGGCCGTGGTGCGTACCGCGAACCCGAGGGACACAAAAGCTTAGAATTTCAAAGTAGCCACTCGCGCAAGCCCTAAAAGTGAACCCCCCTACGGTGGCCTTTCAAACAAGTATATTGATAAAAACCAATATCGAAGGCTCCTCCTGTAAATTCATAAAAACCAGCCCCCCCCCCCGCCTCCTTCGTTTCTCCCCACTCCCTTTGACTTGTCAGGATCTCGTTGACGACCTGTGTGGGACGCCTCTACCGCCACCTCCTCCCGCGGCATTGGTTCGAACGCTCGCTGCCTCGACGGCCGCCTCGCTTCTCTTACATCCGGATTTCTCCGACGCTTTTACTTCTTCTCACGAGCATGGCGGAGGTTTTTCTCACGAGGATGACGGGGGCTTTTCTCACGAGGATGGAGGAGCTTTATCCCTCGAGGATGGCGGCGGCGTGATATCTGCAGAATGGGGAGCTGACGAGAGCGACGATCATTCTCGACTAGTGGCGGAGGTGTACAGCTGCTGTCTGCTGGTGCCACAGCATGCTTCGAAAAACAGCGACAGCGAAGGTGGGGGGTTCAGCCAGGAACACGAAACTAACGATCAACTCGAGACCGACCGTAACTTTCAGCTCGAGACCGGGGGGCTCAGCTCGGAAAACAAAGCCCACGATCAGCACGAGACCGACAGAAACGATCAACATCAGACCGACCAAAATGAGGTGATTCTTTTCGACAACGGCACGGAACCTTCTTCCCCGGCGGTGCCGCCATCGTCACCGTTGCCACTCCTTCCAGCATGCTATATGCGTGCGAAAGAGCGCTCTCAACTGCTGCTTTCCGTCGTGCAATTAATTGACGACACCGCCGAGGCAATATTGTGTGGGATGCAGAAAGAGCCGCCTCACCCTGCGCATGAAAACCAACAAGGAAAATACGTAGATGGGGATTCCAAACGTGATTTGCGAGAGTCTCCATCTTCGTCATCTAGAGGTTCATGTTCATCATTTAGAGGGGGGTGCTACGGCGACGAACTGCGGAAAATGACCGAAGGCCTGTGGAAGCTCGCCTGTGACGTATCAGTGCCGATAGACGCCGTAGAGGAAGAGGATCGTGATGCGTTGCTGTGCATGGAAACAGCGGCCCGCGTAGTGCAGGGGTGGGTGCAACGGCAGTGGACGCGACGAAGAACACGGATAATTAGCTCTTAAAAATGTGTTTTTTGTTTTTTTATTTTCTGCGAAGAAAGCGTATATTTACGCGCGCGTTTACTTGGAGTGGTACAGACGTATTAAAATAGACAGGTTTGCTTTAAAAACGAGGAATCTCACTTGAGCACTCCAAAACGCAGGATCGTGGCCCCCGTATGCCTACTCCATTGCCTTACATGTCGGCGGCAGGCAGATAACGGCCTCCGCTATCGTCGTTCGCTGATTAGTTTTAATCCTTGACGCGTGCCACGATAGAGGTAGCCCTTTTTGGCAGAAACGTTTTCTGAATGACGGGGCTCCTTAACCCAAAATCGGCGGAATTTACATATTTTTTTTGGCAATAATTTTCGTTGTATACCTCTAGGCCATGGGATTGTTCATCGGGCAGCAGCACATTTATTTTTTTCCCCAAAATCAGCTTTTGGGAGAGGTATAGAGCTCCTCAAGTGAGGAAGCCTCAGAAAAAAAAGGGTGCACCTCTACCACCGTACTATTAGTACTATTAGTACTATTAGTAGCATGCGTCCCTTTTGGGGCCCATTTATGCCGACCATAAACCTTGAGAAGTGCGGTCTTAGCCACCTTCTAGGACGAGTGTGGACGCGCGCTATGATAGAGGTGACAGTTTTTTGCCGAAACTATTTCTGACTGGCGAGGCTCCTCACCTGAGAAACTATCAGGTACCCAATAATCGTTGGAATCCTATTTGTGTTTTACGCTAGCGTATTTGCGATGTACCAACTTTGGTTGGGTAGTTGGGTAGGAAACATATAGTAATAGTACTGAAACCGTCAAAATCACAACCCAAGGCCAACCCAACCCACGAAAAACCAGCGGAAAGTTAGGTTAATTTGTTTTTTTTTCCTACAATTTTTTTTTATTTCTCACCCATTTTTTTCGTGGGTTGATTGGTCTTGAGCTGTGAAATTCGTCGGTTTCAATACTATTTTTACATTTTTTCCAACCCAATAGAGTTTGGAAATCGCAAACACCCTAACTGCAAGTATTCTGCTGCGTGAGGTTCCCAGCGACAGATATATGCTACCTGGTATATCCTATTTGCTTTGAGGCGGTGGGGGTGGTGGTGGCGAGGTTGGGAGTAATGGTGGTGGTGATCGGGGTGGTGGGGGTGATGGTGATGGTGGCGGCGATAATGGTGATCGTTTGTTGGTGGTGGTGGTGGTGGTGGTGGAAGTGGTGGTGAGGGTGGTGGGGGTGAAGGGGCTGGGGGTGGCGGTGGTGGTAGTGGTGGCGGTGGTTGTAATGTTGTGGTTGTTGTGGTTGTTGCTGCTGTTGGTAGCGGTGGTGGTGGTGGTGGTGGTGGTGCTGGTAGTGGTATTAGTGGCTGTCTGTTGTTGCTGGTAGTGGTGATGGTGGTGGTGAGTTTATTTTTTCTGTTTTGTGGGGGTGGGGGCGGGGGTGGGGATGGTGGCGGGGCTGTTGGTGAGGGTGGTGACCGTGGTTTTTGTTGTTGTTGGTCGTGGTGAGTGAGAGAATCTGCGGTGGTGTTGTCGTCTTGTGGTGTGTTGAGGCGATAGGGTTGGTGGTGGTGCCGGTGGGGGGGGGGTGGGGGCGGGGGTGGTAGGGTGGGTGGTAGGCGTGGTCGCGGTCGGCGTGGTGGTGGTGATGGTGATGGTGATGGCAGTGGTGGTGGTGCTGGTGAGTTTATTTTATGTTTTTGCGGTGGAGGCGGTGGCGGTGGTGGTGGTGGCTGCGGTAATATTAGTGTTTGTTGTTGGTCTTGCTGGTAAATTTGGTGTATTTGCTGGGGTTGTGGTTAGTGCTGTTGATGTTGTTGCTGCTGTTGCGGTTGCTGCCACCGTTGTTGTTGCTATTAATGCCTAAGCTGCTGCTGCTGCTATGGATGTTGCTAGCACTGCTATTGTTGCTGCTGACTTAATTTTTTTCTGACGCTATCCCTTGCAACCTCACTTCCTACCCCCCTTTTGTTTCTCCTCCTTTCCCTGTGTCCAGGGACGGGGACGTGGCCCGAGTCCAGCAAGGAGCCATAAACTGCCTCGCTATTCTCCTAGAAACCTCTGCCCAAGCCCCCCCCCGCCGCCACCCTAACCACCACTCCCACCCCCGCCACCACCACCCCCACCTTCATCACCCCCACCACCACCACTCCTTTGAGGATAAGAGTGGGACCAGGGGGAACGGGGATATAGATTCAATAACGCCTTCCAAGCGTGTGGTTTTTTCGCAGAGCAATCCTCAGCGGCGGCAAGTGTTGGCTACACTTTGTGACGTGCCGGGGTTTGTCGCCGCTGTTGCGGTGGCTGGTGTGGTCGGGGAAGGGCTTGGGAGGGAGTGGGTTCAAAGGGCATTGGCATGCGGGGGGGAGGGGAGGAGGGGAGGGGGGTGGAAAGAGGGAGGAAAGGGGGGCGGCGGCGATGATGATGACACCGAGGGTTTCGCGCCGATGCAGGCAAGGCGATGCTTGGGTTGTTTTTTATTTGTTTGTGTTTGTGTTTGTGTTTTTTTGTGTCCTTGACTTTTTTCCTTATCTTTGTCATCAACCTTACCAGGTATCATTTACCATAGCGGTTCTCGTTCTTGTTTTCGTTTATCTTGGTTCTTCTATTTCTCGTTATTCTTGTGTCTCTTTCTTCTCGACCTTGTCTTTATACCAATTCAGTTTAACTCGTATGCTGATAACTTATTTTTTTCCCTGTGCATTTCTTGATTTTCCATGCCCTTTTCCTTCGATGCCTCACTTTCCCTAACCTTTGTCCTTATACGTAGTATGCATCCTTACCCTTGCTGTTGTCC
Organism: Laminaria ephemera; assembly: GCA_036873875.1. Classification (NCBI taxonomy): domain Eukaryota; class Phaeophyceae; order Laminariales; family Laminariaceae; genus Laminaria; species Laminaria ephemera. The sequence continues at coordinate 7,213,049 of JAYJMJ010000354.1, forward strand.
TTACCCTCCTCCTCCTCCTCTCCCTCGTCCTCCTCAGCGATACGTTCTATAATCATCTCCCCTTTTCTTGTTTTTTTTATTTTCAACCATCTCCATTTTTGTTTTTATCTATAATCAGGTCCATTTTGTTTTTACATACTTAACGGTCTCAACTGCTGTTTTGTTTTTTATTTAATATTTAACCATGTCCATTTGTTGTTTTTTATCTACCCGTCTACATTTTTTTTTTTTTTAACCTTCTCCATTTTTTTTGTTTTTTTAGTTAACCATCTCCATTTTTTTTGTTTTTTTCGATTTCGGGGCCTCCCTTCAACAGCTCCGGATGTGCTTCGTCAATGCCGCCGTCACGGCTGGAAGGCGCTGTCCGCCAGAGCTCCTGCCGGCGCTCTGCAGCCGTGGGAAATTTCTTGACAATTTTTTGCTGGGGGCGTCTCGCGGCGGTGGCTTTCTTCGCGCCGCCTGTCTTCAGGTATGGGTGGGGGCGGGGAGGGCGTATTCAGTTGTTGCTTGCCTTAAGTCATTCGACCATTGACCACGCATCCCTTTCGAGACGGAGCACTGTTCATACTCCTAAAAGAGGCATCCCCAACATTTGGGCGCTCATTCCGTGTTTTCCATATTTTGCATTAAAACGTTTTTTCTAGGCTTATCTTGTTCCTGTTCCGCCGTCTGTGGTGGGGGGGGGGGGCTGTGCCCACTGCTTGTTCAGGCTGCCGCAGAGCGTTAAAACCTCGTGCGAACTTGGCTGGGGAGTCACAGTAACTGCTAGATCAAACCAACTAATATTAGCATATGATGATGATGATGTTCCTGCCGGATCAAACCAATAATAGTTAGCATATGATGATGGTGTTCTCACATTAACTCGTTTCCCTGAAATATAGCTGGTCACGAAAACGGTAAAAAAAACGTCCCCATGGAATAACTATGCAAAATACAGTGAGGGCACCCGGTTTTAGAGTGTCAAAAATGAGATAAACGGACTTAAGAGCGGTCAAACCGGCTTGTCACGCCTTGTGATGTCTATACTAAAACCTACATGACACCCAATCTGAGATGAGGGCGGCACGGAGATAAGAGCGGCAATACTGGCCTGTTCCGAGGGGCTCTTAAATCGGGCACCCCATTGTAATGCGTGAACCGTAGTACCAATACGCAATGTAACGGTACTACGGGCTGCGGTACGCCATCCCGTATCACTTGAAAACCGAATAATACCAGGGACTATCCATGGTACGTACACCCCAAGAGAAGAAAAGGAGCACCCGTCGTGCGGTGTCACGCTTCCACGGTTTGCCGCCAGTGCTAGAATATTCCTGAAAAATCGCGACGCTGGAGTCGTGCTGAAAGCTGTGTTACAGCTCCTCATCCGTCGTTGGTCGTAGCTTTTTGTTCGCCCCCCCCTTGTTCTTCTTCTTCTGATTAGGCGGTATTCGCCATGGTGTACCCGGTTGTTGGAAGATGTATCTAGCGCCTAATTGATGCTACCACCCGTACCACGCGTCTAATATGTTACTGAAGAATCGCGACGCTGGAAGCGTGCTGGAAGGTTTACGAGTCGCTCCTCATATTTCGTTGTCGTCGCTTTATGTTCGCCCCCTTGTAGCTGCTTGTTTGTCATTGGTCGTCGCTTTTTGTTCGCCCCCCCTTCTTCGTCTTCTGATTAGGCGGTATTCGCCATGGTGTAGCGGTTGTTGGAAGATGTATCTAGCGCCTAGTTGTTGCTAGCACTATACAGTGGCACGCGTCTAACATGTTGCTGAAGAATCGCGACGCTGGAAGCGTGCTGAAAGTTTCACGAGCAGCTCCTCGCCTTTCGTGGTCGTCGCTTTTGTGTTCGCCCCGTTTGTTTTTCTCGTTAGGCGGTGTTCGCCACGATGTGCCGGTTGTTGATGAAAGCTGTATGATGGCTCCTCATCTGCCCTTGGTCGTCGCCTTTTGTTTGGCCTCCGTTATTCTTCTGGTTAGGCGGTTTTCCGCCGTGGTGTACCAGTTGTTGGGCGATGTGCCTAGCGCCTAATTGATGCTACTACTACCGTATTGCACGCGTCTAAAATGTTGCTGAAACCGCGCTGGAAGCGTGCTGAGATGTATTGTATTGCTCCTCATCTGTCGTTGGTCGTAGCGTTATCTTCGTCCCCTTATGATCCTAATCTGTTGGTCGTCGCTTTATTTTGCACTCCCTTGTTCTTCTGAACAGGCGGTATTCGCCATGGTGTACCGGACCAAGGACCTCTTCTCGAACAACAGCGGTGGCGGTGGCGGTGATGGTGGTGGTGGCGGTGGCGGCATCCGTGGCATTATTGGTGGCATCGGTGGTGACAGCAGCGATATCAGAAGTGGCGTCAGTGGCATTAGCACGGTCGCGCCCAACAACACCACCACCAATTCCAACACCACCACCAACACCACCACCACGACCAACACCAACACCAACACCGGCCCCAACGCCGACACCAACGCCAACACCAGCACCACTACCACCATGAGTGCTAGAGGCAGGGACGGTGTCGGTGTCGGGGACGCGATAGGGTGCACGCGCGACGACGTGATGGGGGTGGCGTGCGACGCCTTGGATCGGAGCCAAGACGAACAGGTGTGAGCAGATATGCGTTGCGAAAGGGGTACCACTTTTTTGCAAAAACGTTTCCGACTGGCGGGGCTCATCAGCTGACAAAAGGCCCAACATATTTCTTGTGTCACCATGCTGTTCGTTGTATATCTGGACTATTGGGTGGTTCGTCGAGTTTTGTACTTTCATACTTTCTTGAATCCTCTTAGCACTAGAACGCTATAAGGCCCATGAAATGGGCCCAAATTTATGTGGTACTACTTTTCTTTTTAGGCATGCTCTTTGAGTGGACTTTGAATGCCCCGTTTACCACGCCAAAGCTTTGAAAGTGATGTACTGTCTGCTGTAGTGGGCCCAAAGAGTCCGGGCTCTTTTGACATGGTCGTAGTTGATTATTTTTTTGTTGCGGTTTCCGAGTGGGTGGTAAGAGGGTTAACGTCCGTTTTTGGGTGGGATATGTAGAGCTCCTCAAGTGAGGATCCTCGGAACCAATGGGTGCGTTGTTGCTGGGGCATGCGTCGGCAGTACGATACTACCGGCCGTGGGGTCGCTTCTGACGCATGGTGCTATGGGCGTGCACCTACACTTTATGAGGCTCTTCAGTTGAGGGCTTCTGTACCTCACGCAGACGCGTGCTGCGGCAGAAGTAGCACTTTCGGCTAAAACGTTTTCAGAATGGCGGGGCTTCTTAACCCAAAATCGTCGGAATTTCAATATTGGTTTTTTGCAACAATTTTCGTTAGAATACCTAGTCCATGGGATTGTTCGTCGGGCAGCACTTTTTTGGTTTTTCTCAAATCAGGGTTTGGGAGAGGTATGGAGCTCCTCAAGTGAGGAGCCTCAGAAACAAAAATGACGCACCGATACCGCAGCATGCGTCCGCAAACACTGAAATTGATACATAGTGAAGATGTGGGGGGGGGGGGGGGGGGGGGGGGGGGGGGGGGGGGGGGGGGGGGGGGG
>JAYJMJ010000354.1:7236633-7252246 GCA_036873875.1 Laminaria ephemera
GATCTGAGTTACGACTAGGGAGGGAGAAGGAGAAAGAAAAAGTGCGAAGATAATAGATGGGATGAGCAAAAAAAATATAAAAAAAATTGAAGAGTACATACAGAGTACCTGGTATTCAACTATATATTGTGTACCTCTGGGAATGGCTGATGACGCAAACGACAAGATCGAATTTGACCAGAGTATGACTTCAAGAATGTTTGCTGATTGGCGGTGAAACAAAAAAGCCGCCCAGACGACCGCGACAAAATCGAACCACAACCAGTCAACGACGACCGAGGCCCGAGTAGGTGCTGCGTGCTGTATTGTATACCAGGTATCTATTATTTGCTGTTGCTATGGCACTGCTGTCTGGTAGTTTGTGACCACAGAGCTTGTCTCTCTCTAGGATGAGGCATCGGCACGGACACTAGTTGTGCTGGATGTAGATGGTGGAAAGGACAGTTCAATGCGAAGAGTACACACACGCACCCCCGCACACACATATTATACTGCCGTACAACAGTATCCGCCCTCTCACAAGAAACCTGAAATCCGGCTCTAGGCTAACATCCTTATTCTGGCCGAGCCAAAAAGCAAAAGGTATTGTTTTCGTCGCTGATACTGGCACACACGTTATGTGCAATACTGTATCTTCTCCAGCTAGCTTCTTGGTGGACACATTTGATTTTTTTGCGGCAAGCCGCGGCAGTACCCGCGGCAAGCCACGGCTTGCCTCGGCATGCCACGGCTACCCGCGGCGACGCCCACGGCTATCCACGGCATGCCGCTGCATTCCGTGGCAACCCGCGGCAGTGCCCGTGGCAATCCACGGCAAGAATTGCCGCGGCCTGCCACGGCACGTCACTGCGAGGCCCACGGCAAATGGTCAGGTCCACGGAAAGGCCCGTGGCAACTCCCACGGAAATGTCCATGGCGATGTCCGCGGCAACCTCCGCGGCGACGTCCACGGCAACGTCCGCGGCAACGACCACGGCAATCTCCGCGGAAATCTCCGCGGCAACGTCCACGGCAATCTCCGCGGCGATGTCCACGGCAATGTCCACGGCAATGTCCTTGGCAATATCCACGGAAACGCCCACGGCAATGTTGGCGGCAATGTCCGCGACGGTGTCGGCGACGGAGTCCTCGGCAATGTCCGCGACGGTGTCCGTGGCAAGCTCCGCGGCAAGGGCCACTGCAATTTCCATGGCAACTTCCACGCTAATGCCCACGGCGATGTCCACGGCAATGTCCACGGCGATGCCCACGGCAATGTCTGCGGCAACGCCCACGGTAATATCGACGGCAACGCCCACGGCAATATTCGCGGTAATAAAAACGTGCACAGTCCAACTGGCCGTGGACATTTCCGCGGCTATTTACAACGACTATTGCCGCGGACTTTTCCGCGGATATTGCTGTGGATGCCGCTGTGGGTATTGCCGTGGATAGTGCCGTGGATATTGCCGTGGACGGCTTGCCGGGGACATTGCCGTGGATTTTTCAGCGGATGTTGCCGCGGATACACCCGCGGCTGTTTCCGCGGATATTGCCGTGGGGCCAACCGCGGTTATTGCCGCAGGTATTTCTGCGGATATTGCCGCGGGTGTAACCGCGGCAGTTACCGCCGTTATCCCCACGGCAAACCGCGGATACACCCGCGGCTGTTTCCGTGGGTATTGCCGTGGGGCTAACCGCGGTTACTGCCGCGGATACACCCGCGGCTGTTTCTATGGGTATTGCCGTGGGGCTAACCGCGGTTACTGCCGCGGATACCCCCGCGGCTGTTTCCGCGGGCGTTTACGCGGGTGTTGCCGCGGATACATCCCCGGCTGTTTCCGTGGGTACCGCCGCGGACACATGGACACGGTCGTGGGCATTGCCGCGGATGTTACCGCGGATACTACCGTGGCTGTTGCCGCGGAAATTGCCGCGGATGTTGCCGTGGAAATAGCCGTGGGGATTGCCGTGGCAACCAGCGGGTCGCCATAGAATGCCGCGGCTTGCCGTGGAAACTGCCGTAAAAAAGTCAGAGAATATACATCCACGTCCCCGGGTGAAGATGCACCTGATTGGTCTCACTATATGGGTACTATATGGGTACATTGGCACGCCTTTTCGTGGGCAATTCATGCGTGTCGCATGGAAGCCCCACGGGATACCCACGGAATGCTGGGAGACCCATGGGCACGCATTATAACCCCATGGATGACCCATGCACGGGTGGCCCATGGGCACGCGTTATAACCCCATAGGCAATCCACGGGTGACCCATGGGCAACCCATGGGACAGTGCCATAAACTCATGAGCGACCCATGCGGCAGCGCTATACACCCATCAGTGACCCATCGGCCAGTACCACAAACTCGTGGACGACCCATGGGAAACCACTCTAAACCCATGAGAGATCCATGGGCGACCCATGGGCCAACACTCTAAATCCATGCGTGATCCATAGTCGACCCATGGGCAAGAGCTCTAAACCCATGGGCGACTCATCGATGACCCATGGACGAATAAGGTACTACAAACTCATGGGTGGCCCATGTGCACCCCATGGGCCAGTACTACTGTACAGATTCATGTGTGACCCATGGGTCAGCAGCGTAAACCCATGGGAGACGCATGAGCGACCCAAAGGCGACCCATGGGCGATCCACAGACGACCCATGCGCCAGTATTGTACTACAAGCTCGTGGGTGACCCATGGGACAGTACCATAAACTCATGGACGACTCATGGGACAATGTTACAAACTCATGGGTGACCCATTATTGGCCCATGCACAATGACTCTAAACCCATCGATGACCCATGGACGACCCATGGACCGGTATCAGGAACTTATGGGTGGCACATGGGCGACCCATGGACAATCACTCTAAACCCATAGATAGGCGGTCATGGTGACCAACAGTACAATACTGTATACTCATGGATGACCCATGGGACAGTACCATAGACTCATGGGTGACCCATGGCACAGTACAATTAACTCACGGACGACCCATGGGACAGTACTACAAACTCACATGTGACCCACGCGTGACCCATGGGCGACCCATGGGTTAGTACGGCAAACTCATGGGTAACCACGGGCAAGTCATAGGCCAACCTCTAAACCCACGGGCGACCCATGGGCAAGCACTGTAAACCCGCGGGCGATTCATGGGACAGTACCATACAATCATGGACGACCCATGTGACAGCACTACACAAACTCATGAATGACTCATGGGTGACCCATGGGCGACCCATGGGCAAGAACTCTACATCCATGGGCGACTCATGGGCGACGCGTGGGCCAGTACTCTAAACCCATATGTGACCCATGGGCAATCCATGGGCCGGTACCACCAACTCATCATGGGTGACCCGTGGGCGACCCATGGACAATCACTCTAAATCCATGGGCGACTCGTGGATGACCTATGGACCAGTACTACAAACCCATGGGTGGCCCATGGGCGACCCGTGGGCCGGTACCAAAAACGCTTGGGCGAGCAATGGGCCAGTCTCTAAACCCGCGGTCGGCCCATGAGTCAGCACTGTAAACCCACGGACGACCCATGAGACAGTACCATAAACTCATGAGCGACCCATGGAATGGTACTACAAACTCATGAGTGACCCATGGGTCACCCATGGGTCACCCATGGGCGACCCGTGAGCAAGAACTCTAAACCCATGGGTGACTCATGGGCGACCCATGGATGACTCATGGGCGATCCATGGTCAATCTCTCTAACTCTATGGGTGACCCATGATGGGCGACCCATGAGCGACCTATCGGTCAGCACTACACACGGATGACTGACCCATGGGTTAACGCTTCAAAATCATGGACAAAGTATGGGCGACCCATAGGCGGCCCATGGGCGACCCATGGGCGACCCATGGGCGACCCACGGGCGACCCGTGGGACAGTACCACAACCCCATGAGCGACTCACGGGCGACCCATGGGCGACCCATGGACGAGTGCTACAAACGCATGGGTGACCCATGGGCGACCCATTGGAGAGTACCATAACCTCATGGGCGACTCACGGGACCAACATGGGCGATCCATGGGTAATCCAGGAGTGACCGGTGGGTGACCCGTGGGCAAGAACTCTAAGTCTATAGCCGACTCATGGGCGACCCATGGGCAATCATCATAAACCCACAGGTGACCCATGGGCGACCCATGGGCCAGTGCTACAAACTTGTGGGTGATCCTTGGGCTTATGGGTGATCCCTGGGCGACCCATGGGTCAGTACTACAGACACATGGGTGACCCATAGGACAGCACCGCAAACGCACGGGCGACCCATGGGACAATACCATACACTCGTGGGCAACCTACCCATGGGACAGTACTACCAACTCATGGGTGTCCCATGACTAACCCATGGGCGACCCACGGGCAATCCCTCTTAATCCATGGACAACGCATGGGCGACCCATGGACCGGTACTATAAACTAATGGTTGGCACATAGGCGACCCATGGGCAATCACTCTGAATTCATAGACGACTCATCTGGGTGACCCATGGGCCAGTACGACAAACTAGTGGGTGACCTATGGGTGACTCATGGGTCAGTATTACAAACTCATGAGTGACCCATGGGCGACCCATGGGGCGGTACCAGAAATACATGGGTGACCCATGGGCGAGCCATGTACCAGCCTCTAAACTTACGGGCGACCCATGAGCAAGCACTGTAAACCCACGGACGACCCGTACCATAAACGCATGGGTGACCCGTGGGACAGCACTACAAACTCATGGGTGACCCATCGGTGACCCATGGGCCATGGACAACAACTGTAAACAAATGGGTGACCCATATGCGACCCATGGGCAATCACGTTAAACCCATGGGCGACCCATGAGCGGCCCACGAGCAACCCTTGGGCCAGTAATTCAAACACATGGGTGGGTGATCCATGGGCGACCTATGTTCCGGTACCAGAAACTCGTGGGTGACCCAAGGACGACCCATGGGCCAGTACTACGAACTCGTAGGTCCCCCATGGGAAAGTATCATAAACTCGTGGGCAACCCATGAGACAGTACCATAAACGCATAGGCGACCCATGGGTGACCCATATAGGGCGGTACTACAAACTCGTCGGTGGCCCATGAGCCAGCACTGTAAACCCATGATAGATCATGCGCGACACATGGACGACCCATGGGCCAGTACTACAACCTCGTGGGTCCCCCATTGGATAGTACCGTAAACTCATGGGGAACCCATAGGACAGTACCATAACCTCATAGGTGACCCAAGGGAATACTACAAACGCATGGGTGACCCATGGGACAGTGCTAAAAGCTCGTGGGTGACCCATGGGTGACCCGTGGGCGAGCCATGGTCCAATACTCTAAACCCATGGGTGACCCATAGGCGACCCATGGGCCGGTATCAGAAACGCATGGGCGACACATGGGCGACCCATGGGAAATCACTCTAAACCCATGGGCGACTCAAGGAGATGACCCATGGGCCAGTACTACAACCTTGTGGGTGACCCATGAGCGACGCTGGGTGACCCATGGGCGACCCATGTGCCGGTACCAGACTCATGGACGAGCCATGGGCCAGCCTCTAAACCCACGGGCGACCAATGAGCCAGCACTGCAAACCCACTGGCGACCCATGAGACCGTTCCATAAACCCATGGGCGCCCCATGGACCAGTACCACAAACTGATGGGTGACCCATGGGCGATTCATGGGCCGGCGCCAGAAACTCACGGCTGACCCATGGGCGATCCACGGGACAGTACTACAAGCACTCATGGACGATCCGTAGGTCAATGCTACAAACTCATGGATAACCCATGGGCGACCGATGGGTGACCCATGGGACAGTTCCATAACCTCATGGGCGACTCATGGGCGATCCATGGGCCAGTACTACAAGCGCATGGTTGACCCATCGGCAACCCATGGGAGAGTACCACAAACTTATGGGTGACTGGTGGGACCCACATGGGCGACCCGTGGGTGATCAGTGGACGACTTATGGGCCGGCACTATAAACTCATGGGTAACCCATTGGTGACCCATGGGCGACCCATGGGCGACCCATGGAACAACACCACAAAGTTATAGGAGACCCATGGGCAATCACTCGTAACTCTTAACCCATGGTTGACCCATGGGCGATCCATGAGCCAGTACTACGAACTCATGGGTCATCAATGGACGACTCGTGGGCAATGATTCTAGCCTTATGGTTCATGGGCGACGCATGGGCCAGAACAATACACTTATGGGAGACCCATGGGACAGTACTCACTTTTCTCTCACTTTTTTTACTTTCCAGCTTCTGGACTATTAATCTATTAATAGCCGTGGTCACAGGTGTCGTCTCTTCTCCCCCCCGGTACGTGCCTTCATTTTTATCGCACAGAGGGTTCAGCACTCCCAATGCTCGTCGATTTTCATCGAATTTTGCTAACTCACGCTCTCGCGCTTTCCGCAAGTCAATTTTGAGCTCAAGAAAAAGTCCCTACGAGTACGAGTATGCACTCGGGGGGGCTCGAACCCGTGACATTGACCTTAGTGGTTACGAGATTAATCCACTAGACCATCGGGGACGCCTACAAACTCATGGGTGGCCCATGGGCAACCCATGGCCCATGGACCGGTACTAAAAACTCACGGTTGACCATGGGCGATCCACGGGACAGTTCTACAGACTCATGGGCGACCCATTCTACAAACTCGTCGGTGACCCATGAAAACTCATGGGGGACCGGCAGGCGACACGTGGGACATTACCACAACGTCATGGGTGACTCATGGGCGACTCATGGGCCTCCCATGGAGTAGTACTACAAGCGCATGGATGACCCATGTTTAACCCATGGGAGAGTACCATAACCTCACGGGCGACTCATGGAACCCCCATGGTCGACCCATGGGTGATCCATGTTGACCCATGGGTAACCCATGGGAATAACTCTTTTCCCACGGGCGACTTATTGGCTACCCATCTGCAATCACTTAAAACCCGTTGGTGACCCGTAGGCGAGCCATGGGCGACCCATTGGCGGCCCATGGGCCGGTACTACAAACTCATGGGTGTCCCATGTGCGACCCATGCGCCAGTACTACAAATTCATAGGCGACCCGTGGGTAACCCATGGGACAGTATCACAAGTCGTGGGAACCTCATGGGCTAGAACCCTTAACTCTTAACCCACGGCCAAGGTTCTCCCATGGGAAACCCATGGACAATGACTCTAAACCCATGGACGACCCGTGTTCCAGAACGGGCCAGAATTACAAATTTATTCGCGAACCATGGGCCAGCACTACAAACTAATAGGCGATCCATGGGCAACCCATGGGCCGGTACCAGAAACTCACGTTTGACCCGTGGTTGACTCATGGGCGAGCATTACCAGCCTCTAAACCCACGGGCGAGTCCATGGGCCAGCACGGTAAACCCACGGGCGATCCATGCGACAGCAAAGCAAACCCAATGTGCTCAAAACCAGAGCTCTGCCTGGGTAATGTACATTATTATTATTTTCCTGGAACCCCAATGGCGCTTTAATTGGCAGACTGGTTGCAATATAGCAGTAGTAGTCAGTAGCATATCGATTCCCTGTCGGTAACTTGTAGAGTACGGCAACAGTGCAGTGAGTTGTTGTAGCAGTTTCAGAATGTGGAGTCAATTCGAAAGCTCCATGCGGTGGAATCCCGACTAACCGCTTGAATTTTCCCGAAGGCCTTTTAGGTCACGCCCCGTTTCGCGGGTCTCCCTTTACAATTTTTTTTCTGTTTTGTCGATTGTGATCGATCGTGCCCCACTCGCACACTCTCCCACTACTCTTTTTCTCATCTCCTGGATATCACCAATAATCAACACAAGTGGCCTTGGAGCGCCATTTGTTTCATCATCTCTTTGGAGCAGAAGTTCGCGCACCTGACCTCGACTGGCCGTGTTTTCCTCCAGCAGGCTATCTGACGTAACCCAGCAGCCGCACCACACGCCTCATGCGGACATCCCGCTAATAGGTTATGGGCCTCGAATCGCGAAAGCACTACAGAGCTGATGAAACAGCAGGCTTTAGTGCCCAGGCCAAGAAGAGGACGAGGATCCTCTCACCTGTGACTGGCTTGCCTGTTGTTTGTGTTCGATACGTCGAGTGACGACTACCTGAGGACCAAGCTGCTGCTTCGACTATGAGATTCACCTCGGAGCTGCAAATATGTTTGTCATTTGGAGCTGCTGTTGCGAGCTGCAACTGCTTCTGCAGAGACTTGTTGTGAGCGACTACATAATGCAGGCTTAACGCCTTCGCAGCCGGCTGTCTGCAGTAAAGGAATCCGTCGCCGAGCAACACTTCTCAAACATCGTCTAAGGCCTCCCGGAGATTCAGAGGGACGTCAAGCTGACGACCTAAAAGGACCCCGACTTTGGCCTGCCGAAGATCCAGGCTATCATGTTCTATCCTTACCAGGACGACTTGTCGCGAAACAATGACAAGGGTGCATGTATCGCGGTGCGTGGCATGGCCTTGTCGACGAAGCCAGCGCACGGACCCAACACCACCATCTGCCACAGTTGTGGCAAGGCTGGGCACTACCGGAGCGGCTGTGCCGTGCCTGGCAAGGCCTGCGGGAAATCAACAAGCCCACTGGAGAGATGAAGGCTGGATCACGGGGGGCTGCTGGGCAGAAGTAGCGCACGTTGCACAAGACGACGACGCATAGCGGCGCCGAGTGCATTACCAGTATACGTGCATGGAACTCTGGGCGGACAGGCGGACAGCGCACGCACGGCGACTGTGCTAAGCGCCCAAACGCGCCCCGATGACACTGGTTAGATGTCGGTCGATTTTAAAGACAACGATCAGGGCCTTCAAGTTTAGCGCTCGTGAAAACTACGCAGGCGGATCACCACGATGTGGGGTCGCTGGAGCAAAACTTTTATGGGCGGCAGGAGCATCGCATCAACGCGGGTATGCCGAAGGCGTTTCACGGGATCGCTGCAAACACCATCGGAATGCTGGAAAGACATCTTCCGGAATCGCTACACTCGTAGCATTGTTCGATGGGACTGCTGGAGGTTCGGGAGTTGACGCAACGGCAATGTGGGGTCCCCGGGGAGGTGTCTTACAAGATCGGGCCGGATCATAATATTGTGGGATTACCAAGAGAGAACGTCTCCTGGGATTTCCGCAATATCGTCGATCGTTTACGGCTGCTGGAACATCGCTCCCGGGGTAGCTGGACATCATCCTCGTTGAGGACTGCACCGGAACATCGCTTCTAGGGCCGCTGAACATCATCGTCATCTGGAACTGGGCGGTTATATTTCCTGGGGTCGCTGCACCATCACCGTCTGGATCGCCAGGAGGACGCCATCTGCATCACCTGGGGTCGCACCGGCTTAACTGCAAGATTTGTGTTGTCGTTATATGGCACTACGCGTCTTCTTTGTTCGGGAAGGGGGCAGAACCGTGGTAGGCTGCTGGATATCTGTATATTTTCTTGGTCAATAAACTGATTGTTGCATATCTGGTATTGTTTATTCTTGAGGTACGAGTACAGCTGTGAGTTCTAGAAACAATAATACATATTGCCTCTCTCTAACAACACAAAAACTGTCTTCAAGTGTGCATCTACCACATACAATACCATAGCGGTATAGATTGTGTTTTAGGATCAAGCGATGACGATAGTTATCACTGCTGTTCTACTGATACACCTTTAGAAGTAAAATCTACGGCCAATAGCGGCGTACCAGGTAGTATTTAGCATACGGAGCAATATCTTACCGGTACATAATATGGCCAACTATTGTCGATTTGAAAAGATTTTTGCCGCCCAACCACACCGACTGTCGCCCGTGATCATTTGCAAGAAATGTGTTTGTGCCCTCATATCAAGATACAATAATTCAAAGTCGTCATCTGGTCATGATTTGGGGAGAATTGCACTGGCGTATAATACGTCTATGACGAGGTTTAGGTTTTTCCTCCGTTTTTGATTACCCGCGTACGAAATGCCTTCCCAAACAATACCTGGTACAAATTATACCAACATAACCCTGCCCGTATATCGTATATCGCGATGTAAGGCTCAAAAGTAAAACACCCTTCACCAATGACTTCCCTTGATTATGACATCATGTGGATATGTTAGTGTCGAACAATTCAACTCATAGTACGTACGTACTCGTCTAAAAATCGTGTTATGACCCGAAGGTTAAACTTGTTGTTGCTTGCTGGAACCAGCACGTAGGCAACGCGCAATACTGTATACCAGTACAGTATTGGGGTCTGTAGTTACATGCGCGCTGTTGCTATTTTGTCGATAAATTGAGCAAATGAAGACTCAAGACTCCATAAAACGTATTATTTGCAGCCCGATGAAAGTATTTCTTATTGACAGTTCCATTCACCGGCTGGTAGTCATGGCCCGTCATTCCCCCAAGGAGGTAACCATAAAATACCGAGCACCCCCCCCGCGCGCCCTGCATGGCACTCAAGGCACCCCATAACGACTTACCTGTCCCCACCCCTCCCTTCCAGCACATTCAAGTCATTATGTTATATCAAAATCGACCCGCAGAGTGCCCTAGACCACGTGTCTTTGTTCAGACACGCTCATTACTCACACGCCCGAGTATAATATCCGCCTGATTTTCTGAGGCGTCTTTCCATTATCTCGGTGATTTCCGTTGGCATTGAAACGGCGCCCAAGGGCTCACGCAATAGTTTGCGCCTACCATGACCTGCCACCACGACGGACCTTCCCGGAGTCACATACTCCAGGTAACAACAAAACATAATATTCGACAGCGCATTAATGGCGTGCTATTTGAAGAATACCGCCATGAAAAGGTGGACTGAATAACCAGCGCCTTACTGGCGCGCTATGATTCTAGTAGAATATCACCATAAAAATGGTGCACTGAATCACGGCAAAAACATGCAAGGTGCCCACATACAAGTCGCATACCTGGTATTTGGTTAGCCTATCATGCCTTGCTATACCATCGATGCCATCAGAAACCTGCCATCAATCTGTCGATCCCAACTCGCAAGAGCCCGCACAACGCTAACACCCACAAAACGGTGCAAGCGCTTGCTGTCATATCGCATCAAACCGCGGTGTACGTTTAAGAGGACGTCGGCGAAGCCGTGAACTAGTAATGAGGAATCCAGTTATCTGGGAGCGCGCGAGGCGGTCCACACTCTCTTCGATCGTGACTGCAACACAAAAAGCAACATCTAAGTTGTGTCCACAATATCCGTCTGGGCAGCACTAAAAACGGTCGAGACATAGCTTCGTGGTTTGCAGCCCAACACGTTTGCAAAGAGTGCTCCCCCTCCCCCGCAAGTACATCATTCCTTAACTCGTACGATTGATATTTCAAGTACCTGCAAGAAAACACGCCTCTGATGGCTGCGCTCAACAAGTTCTAAAACTACTGATACACGGCGCCAGAGTTACTATCGGCACCAATAACTCTTGAAGAAACGTTTAATTCGCACTCCTCGAAAACGGGGGAAACAGTATCGAAGATGTTGCAGGAGAAACCGCGCCCCTCCCAACTATAACGCAGAGGATGACGACAACATTTCGGGCGCGTGATATTCTTCATGCCGCTTCCTGTAGTCCGCGCCATACTTGTCACACCACATGTTCCCTAGAACAACGAAATTAGCACAAGGCACGCAGGCGAGGATGCAGACCCGTCAGCAGAGCCACAAAAATTCAACAGGGGAGCAGCCACGAACCCTCTTGACACAATTGACGCATGGAAGAATTCCGATATCTGGCTGGTGCACGAAGCTCAAGAGTACCTGTTTTCTTGCAAGTTTCGACAAAGCAAAAAAACATTTTCGTACTCATTTACTGTTCTCTTGCAAATTTCGACTGAGCAAAAAACAATTTCGCAATACTTTACAAGAGCAAAACACATATCGAGCGCCTCGCTCCCGTCCCCCCCCCAGGCTTGCAAGCGCAGGATGTCGTGGCCGTCTCCCCTCTTCAAGATTGAGGAACTCTTCAAAAATGAGCAGCAGCCGCAATTCTCACCGGATTCAAAGCCGGTCTGGAAGATCTCCTCCATCACGATCTCGTCGGCAGGGCTCAACGCGTACTTAACCAGCTCGGAGAAGCGATCGCTTGCGTACCTGGAGTTACCGGGTACAGGGCGCTGTTGGTACAAACAAGATATTGCCTCCTCCAGCATTGCGCTACAACGGGTAGAACATACACTCCTCATAGTTTACGTTATTGTACAACACAGTCACTGTAGCCCCTGAGGCTGTGTATTCAGGTACAGCGGGGGGCTCCCAATAGTGCCGGTATGTGCCCGACCAATATACCGGCACTATTCAGGGCACCGGCACTATTGGGAATAGGCTTACTATAGAGAGTTCCAGTCGTGCCAAGCGATATCACCGGCACTATAGAGAGCAGTGGCACTACTCAACCGGCACTATTGGGAGCCCCCCACTGTATGTGAAGAGAGGGTTGGGTACCAGGTACTTGGTTGAACAAATCAGCCCTCTGCCTATTTGCTGTTGCCCCTGACTTGCACGAAAGCGATATTATGTCCAACAAACGCAGCAGGTTGGTCGCAAAAGAAACTCAATCGATGGGTCTCGACATTCCGAGGTCGCAATTTAGGAACGATCCCCGATTACTCACGTGCTAAGGAGGTCGGGCGAGATTACGCCACCAGGCTGCTCGGACTGCACGGGGGCCGAAGTCGTCGGAAATACAGAAATGCGCACAATTCGGTCCGCGGTAGGGATGTCCGGAGCGCCAAAGCATGGCGTCGGCACCGCAAAGAAGCCGTCCACCGTAGGTTTGCCTCGTACTGTCATGTACGGTCGCTGCGAAAGGGGAAAACACCACAGTGGATGAGGTTAAATATCTTGTATGCATGGGAAAACTCTCGGTGAGTAAACAGCCCAGGAAGGCGATGAATTGCTGTCACGATAGCTTACATCCTATGTTAGCCGTGAAGCTCGACTACACCGGCAACGGCACAGGAATACACCACATGACCATTAAACTGAGCTTTAGAACTGCTCGACACGATTTTACAGCAGGCGTTAATGCCAGGCAGACTCTTCCCGGTGACTATGCAGCCCCGAAAGCGCGACGTAACAAAGGCATACTCGAGCGGTCATGCTGCCACCCGTACACGTCGAGCTCAGTAATCGCACCGCAATCGCGCACAGAGATACACGGTCGGCCCATCGGCAACGGGTTTCGACTCCGCCACACACAAATCACTGACAGACCCCGCAGTCCACAAACGGGATGTTCCGCTACGTACTCCAGTCCACAAACAGTACGTTCCGCTACGTGCTTCGTCAAAAAGAGCTCACCGGGCTGAACCAAAATGGCACGTGGCTGACCCAATCCGCAGAGTCCCAGAGAACGGCGGTGGCGTACGAGTACAGTGAAGCAAGCAGTGGAGGAGAGCAAGGTTTTCAGATCAGCCAGTTCTAATACGATCTACAATAAAACACCAGCTTTACGACGAGTACTGTATCTCACCAAGAACCCAGCAGCACTTCGATCAGATCCTCCTTGGAGTCGAACTTGCTCACTAATACGCCTTTGAGTCCAGGGGAAAATTGTGTGATGCCTACGGTGACCGCGCCTTCTCGGTTGTTGATGATGTCATGAGCGTTCATTGGCAATGACTCAGTCAGACCTCGTCTGACGATTTCTCTGAGATTTAAACGTGGCGCCAGGGGGGAGGGGGGCAGCACGTTTAGTTCGATATGTTGGATGGAATTTACTGTGGGGGGTATTCGAGGATTGCTCTAGAGGAAAGGCCTACCGAATGCACAGCAGTGCAAATATGTAGTTTGGAGCGAGGCTCAATTGTATCACAAAAGGCGGTCCTATCTATCCAGTCTAATTCCTGGTAGAGAAGGCGAGGACAGCGCAGTGAAATGGTCGCCATTGACAATTTCTATCGGCTCATCGCACGCACACCGGAATCTCCAAAACGAACACACAATCGGTACAAACTAGACACGGGAGGGAAGACAAGGGTCAGATAAAGACCTGGAATAACCCATTATGTCGCGCCCAGAACCACCGCCTACGTAGCCCAGGCGGCCCATGCGCCTCTCTAGGCTCATGCCATACTTGGCCATGCCTGCATCTTGTATGATACAATGACGACACTCTTCTGGTTGTGCATATTTTCTATTTTCGACGTTTTTTTGTTTGACGTTCACGGCAGTTCTTGTACAGAGTGTGCCACATCACACCGGCTGGACTGTCTTTTGTATTGTGCCGCGATAGCTCTTTTAAACCAAGTGTTGGCACCAGCTTGAAATAGCAAAATAGTACTCAGACACCATCACTTACTGTGCCCCAACCCCCTTCGCGCATGTTCAACAACTGTACTCTGTCTACAGTAACCTACAACAGTATTACCGCTATAGTAAGGGTGCCTCGACTTCAACCACCCTGCCGTTTGGTCCTCAATTGAGTTATACGTCGGTCGCGAGTGTGTATCCAGGAAAATAATTCGATCATGAATAGCATAAGATTTCATGCAAATCATGTTGGAGTCAGCATACAAGACATTAGACGTTTTGAAGACGATCAAAGCTCACTCTGAAGGCATACGTAGCTATACTAAAATACTAAAATCAACAGGACGACCAAGTTATAGGAATGGTGCGGGTATTAGAGGATTCAAGTCTGGGCGTGCCATGCCCAGCGGATCTCAAACTTTTTTTTTTTCTTTTTTTTTTTAAGTTCTCACTTTAATCTGAAAGCTGCTCCGCCATCTCGGCACTCATCGAACACTCGCCCAGCGAGCTTCGATGCAGTGTCCATGTCCAAGCCGCATCCCACCACCGCCACTGCAAGCGCCCTGACGATTACGTATTAAGACAAGGAATGAAATTAAAAATAAGCGGGGTAAAAGAGGTACCGGACCAGGTTCACTATTATTGTGTACGCCAGCGCAGCGTTTCACCACCCCTGGTGGCCTCACCTCCCGCGTCTGGTGATTCCACCCTACCTTGCGTGTTCCTTGGGGCATCACATAGGCGTGAACACTTGCCTGTAGCGTATGAAGGACATCCCATCCCGTACTACTCGCAGACGATCACACAGGAGTCGAAGATTCGTCGGCTTTACTATTAATAGTCACGGCAGGAAAGGTTGTGGTGTCGAGTGTCTACAGCCTGCCCATCTGTGACTTCGTACTCGTACTGTTAATACTATAAAACACACACAGTAGTGGTTCTTCTATAGTGCCGGTATGTGCCAGTCGGAAATACCGGCACTAAAGTGGAAACCGGCACTACTCCGCATACTGCCACTACTGGTTGTTCCCATCTGTGCCTATTGATCTCACAGGCACTATAGTGGGCAACCGACACTACTCAACCGGCGCTATAGAGGGACCATTACTGTACCGACATACTGACTGAATTTCAGGTGTGGTGGCCATATTTGAAACAACGACGAGTATACTGCTTGGTTTAGATCAAATATACCAGGTACCAGGTACCTGATACTGCTGTACCTAACATTTTTATAAAAAATTAAAAATACACAACAGCTGCGAGATCTAGGATTTCGTCGAAACTCATCTTTGCAAGCTGTGTGTGATACT
>JAYJMJ010000354.1:7263377-7287824 GCA_036873875.1 Laminaria ephemera
GCAGTGCGGTGTGCAACGTATTTGTCTAGGGGTTTAGTGATCGTGGGGCGGGTATGCTAGTCTCACCAGAGCCTGCTCAAGAAAAAAAACGGCAAGTGTGTAAATCATTTGGGTTTTGCTGATGTGGCCGAGCAACTGACCATACTAAAGGGAGGTATGGACATGACACTGCTGAGGCGTGGTCCAGCGTCGATATTCTACGTACTTTGTTGGTTTTGAGCGCACTATCTATCGCCTGGCACTGTGATGCATATGCCCCTGACACCGCTGTGGCGAGTTCGCGCTCTCTACTGTCAACGTCGACACCCGATTAACCCTGTTGGGACCCAACCATAGCGACCAAAAACCTGTCAGGTGCGGTCTTTCCAACCGTCTAGTAGGAGCGCGCTGCAGTTCGACTAGTACAGTGCTGTGCACGCGTCGAAGATAATATCAGCGGATCATACCTCTTGAGGATCGGTTTATCATTGAGGATAGAAACATTTTTTTTTTGTCCCGACAACGGCCAAATCATTGGTGACGTTTCGAAATGCCCAGTCGTTTGTTTTGGCTCCTCCATGACGAGGTGAGCTCGCAATGCAGAAGTATGGATACGTGGGAGGGGTCTCGGTCCCTGTAGCCAAATATAAGGCAGCACCGCATCAAACCAGAAAACGAGGTTGTGGGGATTTGATTTGCTGCTTTTGGTATTATTGCTGTTTTAAAAAACTTCCCCGAGCGGTGATGTTTTTTACTGGAGACAATTTCAGTGGGAAAATAATTATTGAATTCACAAACTTCATGCCCAGAAGCGCAGTACCTTCTTTGTTTTCTCCACAGACACGAAGAGTCGAAGAATTATTCCCCTCTTGATTGAATGATTTGGTGGCATATGGCTTTGAAATGTAATCTTTAGAATAGTACGGCCAAGGTCGTATGACGTTTGAGATTTCAAAAAATTATGCTACCGCATGAAAGGTCTCCCAGTAAAAAACATCACCGCTCGGTGAAGTTTTTCACAACAGCAAAGAAAACATTATGTTGCCTTATATTTGGCTACAGAGACCGAGACCCCTCCCACGTATCCATACGTCTGCATTGCGAGCTCACCCCGTCATGGAGGAGCCAAAACAAACGACTAGCTACTGTAGGTACCTGGTATTTCGAAACGTCACGAAGGATTTGGCCGTTGTCGGGATAAAAAAACACATTGCTATCCTCTTACGATAAACCGATCCTCTAGAGGTACGATCCGCTGTTATATCCGTGCATTGTAGTTGGGGTACCTCCCCTACCTCGGCAGCCCGGGCTGCGTGGTGAGGCCCACGCTGCAATCGTCACTTTTTTCCGACATTTGTTCCCCTTGAAGTCCCAAACGGTTTATTAAACGAGGGTTTTATGCCATGTTTTTTGGCGAAGACATCCGTGAATTTAGCCACCACCCGTGTTAATAAGCGTGCCAAATAGGTCAATTTTTCACGCCATTTAGTCCGCGCTTTACAGAAAAAACAATCGCTTCGAATTGGAACGATGCGCAATATTGGAACAATGCGCCTTACGAAGTCGCTCGCAAGCTACTATCCGCACATTGGGCGAAGACCCTATGATGGTTACCTCAGGGCATGGAAACTCCTGCTGTGCTGTGTAAGGTGGTGTCCAACAGCGCGGCATTCTCATGTTCCTCTCACTGCACATGTGGGGGGAAAATATTATTTAGCGGGCGCAAACAAAGTGCTAAACGACGCCATCTTCACGAATTTTGCTTAACAACAACGATAGAACGTTTCGATGCAACTATTCTCCAGGCTCAAGGGAGCTGGAGACTCATAGACGTTTGTTTTGTTGTGAAGCTTCAAAATCGGTTAAATGCAAAACGGGTCCACTCTGCGGAATACCCCTTGTTCGCTTGACCCTCAATTAGGTAGTACCTGGTACTGGTCAACGCATGCACGCAAGCAAGCACCCAAAAGCCATATGCCCCGCATTGTTTACGAAGCGGATGCGACGCAAACGAGCACGACGCGGGTGGGCATAACCCCTTCAGAACTGTAGCTACATTGTTGGGGATGAACTACTTAAAATAATGGCTGGTTCATTCTTTCAGTAGAAAAAGGGTTAAAAACTATTGAGCACCTAGGGCCGCCAAGCGAGGGCTTCAATCGACGGTACCGTTGGTGCGATAACTCTCGAGCTCTGCCTGACATCGAGCACAACATGCAGGAAACATAATATGGCTGATTACAGAACGGGTCGGCGCGGGGACTTGCGTCACTATGTACTGTATATTTCGCTTCTATTTGCAAATTTGCTGTGCGCAATCAACTAGACCAACATGCCGGAGGGCAAAAAACTGGGCAAACACCTTCGCCGCCCTCGGTGAGTATGAACCGCCGCATAAGCTGGCCTCCTTGAACATTAACGGTATCCCCCTTGACATACCCTCTGCGAGCAAACAAGCAAAAACTCACGACAGAGGGAACCCAAATCCTGCAAATTCGCTATTAATCCAGTACAAGAAACAAATCATTTTCACACGCCAACTTAAACTACGGTAGCTTCGGTTTTGAGCGACCAGAGCTTTTCAAACGCAACTTCATCAAGAGATTCACACAACGACGCCGTAGTACGCCATTACTTCAAAATATACTAAAAACCTGGTACTATTCGTAGTATGGATAGGGCTCCAGCTGTCAACTACAAGGTGGAGAGGGCTAAAGAGCCACACGGGGGCATGCGATAGAGTACGGCATTGCTGTAACCCACGCCTTACCGACGGGCGACATTTCTAGGACCAATTTTTACGAGATGGCCAGCTTCACGGGACAAGTCACTACCATTACTTTTACAGCCACCAGTGCCACTTTTCAACCACGCAAAAGCGGAGCATCGCAAAAGAGCACGCAGCCGCGCTGCGCCGCGCTCTCTTCAAAACACGAGAGAAAGCAATCAACAGCCGTTCTCCAGGGCGTAACGTACTGGCATCTTCCGGCGCCCACCTTTCCCCCCGAATGGGCCAAATTAAATCTGCACAACTTACACAACACAGCCACAGATGTACCACCCACAAGCTCTCACACAATACAGCTACAGATGTATCACCCACAAGCACGAGATGACGGCACGCCTCGTCACCTATTACAAGGCCTGTAATAAATACCAATCGAAGCCGCAGGCGATTCCATTTGAGGCATTCTGTTCGCCCACTGGCATTCTTTTGCCAAAATGTCTCCCATGCTGCCTCTATTCCGACCAGTACAAGAGTCCTATTCACTCCTCCGCCCATCGCAAAGCTGCCACCGCCAAAAAAATGCGCGACGCTATCAGGCCTTGCCAGAAAGACCGTGCAAAAGCTGCGCCAGCTCCCGACACCAAGCGCTGCTGGGAAGCGACAGCTTCATCAACAACCCGCCGACTGCCACTTCCTCCGCTTCGAGGGCCGCTGCACTTCGCCCCGGCACAACCGTATCAGCGGTAACACCGACAGTATTTGCTGCCGCTGCTGTGGCTACGGCGGGGGTCGCGGAAACAGCCTGTGTGGCCGCTCTAGTTGTCGCCGCGGAGGGGCTAGAAGCGCTGCGCGGGCGGCGATAAGCCCTGGCGTTCAGGATGAGCTCCGCCGGAGCGTGTTCGGCGCTCTGCTCGATGAGAGTGATGTCCTGGTGCTCGATCTGTTTCCACAGCTCTTCGCAGCCGCTGCCTCCTCGATAGAGGAAGACCGCCTATGACATGCGTATGAGAGCGCGGGGCGAATAGGGTTGATCGTGTGATGCGGGCGGTCATCGGTGATGAACGGAAACGGTAGTGACTGGTTGCGGGATACAATCATGCAAGCGCCATTTGCTTAAGGCTGCAAAGCACAATAATATAGTTCCAAATTTGTTGCAAAAAAAGTGCAGCGTCGACGCAAAATACAGAGCGCTGTTATGGCTCTTACCGCCGGCTTCGGTATAGCTCCGAACAAACACCAAGCCTAGGCTAAGCCTACGCTTAAGCCAAGCCTAGGTTTTACCAAGCCTAGGCTACCTGGTATCCATTATGCTAGCAACTCCTTTGGCAAAATCGGGCGTTTTTAGGAGCATACAAGTAGCATAATTGGGCTTTCTTTCGAGCATAGCGAGAACAATTGGGGGAAAACATGGTAGCACAGTCCATTCATTTTATGCTTGTTATCCAGCAAAAAACATAAAGAAAAAAAAGGGAAAAGCAAGCTTAGACAAAAGATGCCCAATACGGTACGCGAAATAACCCGCTCTGTGCAATGACGGCTGAGCCGTGAGTCACCTCCGGATATGTCAACACCAACTGCATCTATAGACGTATGGCCAAACATACAATAGCGTCAAAATGCCAAAAAAAACGAAAAAAATGTCCACGCCTTCCTCGACGGATAAACTAAAGTTCTTCACCTTGCTAGAGAGCACAATCGTCACAGGCACGTTTGCCTGGCTGTAGGACGCGTTACTGCACAGGGCGGGGGTCTGGTATAGGAACTCGTGCCCCTCGGGCAGCAGGCACCAACGGTACCAGAGGTCGGCATTGAGGCGGGCCACCGCCGGATTAGCCTCGGTGGCTGCCTTGGCGTGGGCCCACTCGCTGTCTACGCCCGTGCTCGCAATCAGCGACCGGGATGTGCGGTGCACCTGGAGTCGAGGCATCGAGAGCGAACAGGCAACGGGGAGGATGGAGTGTGAATGCAGCAGGGTATGGCAAGTGCCGCCGTAGCCAAACGTCAGGCGATTTCGCCGAAGAAGGCTTGCACACCGAGCTCACCGTACAAAAGTGTCGTAGACAGCACTTGGTGTGGCTCCAAATACGATAATACTACCACTCAAGTTCTCAAGCAGGTACGAAAGAACCATTCGATTAGTAATAGCAACGCTCCCCAGGTGAGAACGATGCTCTGACCAGGCTTTTCAAGCACATACCAAAAAGCACCATTGGAATAGCTGCGCTCTCCAAGTGAGAACGATGCTCTAACCCGGCGAGCTCCTCGACTAACGTGCATTCCCGCTCATCTCTCACCAAGCCCATGGTCCCGGCGATTGGACGCACGACCCCTCCTCGGCTCCCTAGGTTGCGAGACAAGGCATTCGTCACGCCCGAAACAGATGACAGAGTTCCAGCCGAGGCGTGTCTGAGCAGGGAAGACAACCCTCTGAAGGTAGCCTTTACCGTGGACGAAGGCCCCTGCGAGGCAAAAGAAGAAAACGCAACAAGGCCATGAGATGGAGCATGGCTACTCGAAGGAACTTTGAGCCGCGGAAATTGGTTGGAGTCAGGTTGGAAGGCAAGCTTGTACGAGGTACCTGGTGCTCTTCAACTGCGAAGGGGGGGCTGTGGGGGGGGGGCAGGCACGATGCGAGACGCTACAACGCATGCTGTACACCACAACCGGTGCATCAAACTTCGACAAGATAGAGAGGGAAATATTGCGTTGTCTCAATAGTCGCATGACTCGACATAGCGTCGTGCGAAAACTGTTTCATGTGTTATACTACTGGTGTGGGGGTGAGACGCCGGAGTGCGTGCGCTGCTAAGGTATAGGACAGGTATAAACTCTTTCGTGGTGGTGCGCTCTTGCTTGCGTTCGGTTAATACGGGAACTGCACGTTGCAGTACTGCACAAGGGTTGTAAACGGCACATCAAGAGCGCTAAAGACCACGAAGAAAACGAGAAAGAAAGGACAGAAAAACAAGCGCTCAACTCAGCGATTAGGTCACCAGACACACCAAGCACGACGCCCAGCCGCTTATGATACCCCATTCCAACTGCTTCAGCATCTACACCGCAAAATAATTGGCAACCTTCATTACTCAGGGCAATCGAAGGGCTTGCACCGTGTGTGCCTTGCATCACGTCATACCTGAGGCAAAGCCTTGATGGGCATCGCGAACAGGTCATACACACCCTTGCCCCATGCCGAGAGTAGAGTCGTCGGGCTTCCGAGTGCTTCCAAAGACCCGACCACCGCGAGCGACCGCAACAACGCGTCCACCGCATAGTTCGACGCGATCTGCTCCGCTATTTGGTCAGGGCGCGCTAACACCCCCCGAAGAGACACGGGCCTAAACATCAGCGGCGACTTGTCCAGAGCAAGAAACACCTTTGGAGGGTGGTGCGCAAGGGGGAAGGACGGGTGTGTGTGTGAAATATACAGCGTTAGTATCTGTTGTTACTGTTGTTCTCACGTTAATTCATCGCCAAAGTCTAGTCGGTCACAGGACAGGCTCCAATAAATCTGGAGTCGATCAATTACCTCTCAGGAAAAATAACATAAATATCTATCATCGAGCGATGATTAGGTAGCCTGCTAAGTAGCGCGGAGATGTCGGGCAAGGAATAACAACGGTTAGTCTTGGCGCACCAAATTGACTGCTGGCGGCCTTTTTTGTGTTTGTTGAGAGACCGGGAGGTGATTTCCTACTCTGCCCAACAGGACCGGTAGCTGTATCGACGTATGCACAATAAATACAATAAAGACTGTCGAAAAATATCGGGGTTCACATACTGTAGACAGTCTGCGGTCTTCCAACACTTTCTTCTCGCCTCAGCTAGGCAATTAGTATTACTACATTCCACACATCGGACAGATCAGATCCCCACTTCGTAATCTAGATGTTTTGGGGCAGACAGATCCCTGATTTATATGATATGATCAACACGATCTAGATCATGCTCGCTGGGTGGGATTTGTACGGCACGGCTCTTGTGCACATCTTTCCGGGCGGCATCTGTATGATACGGCTCTTACACAACACCTCATAACGGCCAGAACAGTAGCTAGACGATCTACGGTACATGATGATCTGTCCGATGTATGCAATAGGGTGTTTGCGATTTCCAAACTCTATTGGGTTGGAAAAAATGTAAAAATAGTATTGAAACCGACGAATTTCATAGCCCAAGGCCAACCATGTGGGTTGGGTTGGCCATGGATTGTGATTTCGACGGTTTCAATACTATTGCTATATGTTTCCTACCTAACTCCTACCCAACCAAAGTTGGTACATCGCAAACACGCTAATGATGCATGCATTTTTTTACTATCGAAGTATACCATATATCTCGGTCACCTGTTTTCCTGGGATGTAGCCCTGTACGGTGGCCCTTACAACGAGCACACCGATATCCACTCGCTGGATGAACAGCCTTGGCACCATGCTTGCACCAAGCGCAGGGGGCAGTTGTGGCCTCAAGGAAGAGGGTCGTGGAGAAGACTGCAAACCTCGATCGATCGGAAATGATCCGTCCACAGCGCCAATTCCGAGGCTTCGAATACGTAGTGCGAGCATGCACAGTCGGGCGGAACGTGTTAAAAGAGTCGGCGCGCTCGAAACCATCATTAGTTCTCCAGTTACATTCGCACGGGGGAATCACAGTTTCTTGCTCAGCTTGGATCACAATGAAACACACGCCTATGTGTGCGCGATACCACGGAAACGGCTGCTATTTGTCTGCGTCGCAAACTTAAAAAATAATTGCAAAAAAACAAGAGAAACAGCACACACTACTCCTCTGCACAAAAACAAAAACGGAAGCCGCACCCAAGGGAAACAGCATAACCCGTCGAACGTGTACTGTTGTAGTCCGCACGTCGCCCCCAAAGGTTTGGACGGCGGCGTAATATACGAAGCGAGCCGCTCGCAAACAACGGCACCGCAAAAAGAAACTAATCGCGTGGGCGGCGATTCTCATCCCACGCCGAGCTCACCCTGCCCTCTCCAGGAAGTGAAGGAGTGGAGGCAGCAGCGAGTCCTCCAAGCAGACGTCGATCGGGGCAGAGCGAACGAGCACTTTTTCCAGGTATGACGGAACTCGGCTTTCTTTCCACGGCATGGCGAGAACCTAAAAGCACGGTTCACCCAAGCCATTGACAGAGAAAGGCGGTTGTTTAGCTCGGGTTCATGATTTTCGCTACCCAGACCCATGCATTTTCGTTCCCCAAAATTACCGGCGGCGTCTACAAACACGGCAGTGGCGCGACTTACTTTCGAACACGAGGGGTCGAAGAACAAGGTGTGATGGAGATAGTGGCACACCTTGCTGACAAGGAGGCAGAGGCCACTGCTGCGGCTGTCACGGAGCGAGTATACGGCTAGTGCGAGAAGCGATCGTTGCTCACGTGATTCCGACAGTCACGAAGCTATCAGTTTGTTTCGAAAATGCTCAGTTACGAAGGCTATCAGCTTGTTTGAATATTGCTATCGCAGGGGACGAAACGAATACGGTCCTTGTTCAGGCACCCTTTTACGGAACGATGCACAGCAAAGTGCCACGTCCCCGCCGGTACAGCACTGAAAGTACGCGTTGCTTTCGTCACGAGCTTGCTTCCGTACAGTCGGTTATATGCGAAATGCGGACTTAGAGTTCAAGCACTAAACAGTATATCATAAGACTCACCAACGACATCGTGAAGCGGCAGTCCCCGGTGACATCGCTCCCGCTGCCGCGCTTCCCGTTAGCGCTGACGAGGGTACCCCCCTCGCGGAAACAGAACAGCACCGGTAGACTGTGGCCAGTCACGTGGTTGTCAATCTGTCGGGAAACAAGAACAACAACTCGTTGTAGAGATGGTTCGTTGCTATACAGGATAGGTCCACGGATAAGACATAACCTAATAAGAACGTTCGACCTATTTTTGGGGGGACGCTAAGAAATTCGTACAAATAAATCGTGCTCAGCGGCGAGCGCTACACTAGACTCTACCTGGTACACCACGGCCTATGCTCAAAGCTGCTCAAGGATTGTGTCACAATAAGGTTAGATTAGGTGTTTCTTATCGGCGGGCCCATAACTGCACAACCGCTCGCCGTCGCCGTGACGTGGGCAAGAGGCCAGACCAGACCAAACACGAGACAACACGCTACCGTGCCCGCACGATCCCTAGGCGAGTTGAACGAAGCACCTTACAGGGATACAGGGATACGACAGAACATACACCCCACCTGCACGGTCCCTAGGCGGACATCGATGCCCACTCTATCCTTGAGATGCCACGACCGCTCAAGGTCTAGCGCTGACATTCCTGGTCGCACGGCCGGGGCCGTCTGCCAAAGCCTTGCCGAACTCGCGTCGACGAAGACGCTAATAATGGCCGGTAGCGCCGCCGCCGGCAGGTGTGTCGACGCCCCAGTGGATAAGAACCCACCCGGCTCTCCCTGTAACATGTAACATAGCGGATTCAACGGGTGACATTTTACATGGCGTTGCGGTGAGGCGAAGAAAGACTTGTGAAGCAGAATCCTGACAGACGCAATGCATACAACACCGCCAACCGATATAATAACAAAACAAATAATGGCCGATAGCGCCGCCGACGGTAATGTGTGTCGAGGCCCCATCAGACAGAAACCCACCCGGCTCTCCCTGTAATATGTACCGTAGCGGATTCAACGGGGGACATCTTGCAAGGCGACATGATGAGGCGAATAGAGGCTTGTGGAGCGGAAATCCTGAAAGAAGCAATGCATAGCACACAGCCAACCTAAGCTAAAATAGTATAGCTGTCGCTAGGAACCCGTGCGGCAGGATATTTGTAACTGTCGTCAACTTGTGTGCGTCGGTGGCCGGCGTACGCTTTAGCCAACTCGAAAGGGTCGTAATATCAAAACTAAACAATATGCCGCCGGCCGAAAACCCAGGTCTCTTTTTCAAGAGAGCGGTATAAACCTAAAAGTCTCGAGTGTGATAGTTTGATCTACGCAGCACGATACATATATGGAATCGCTACGAACAAACTTGGCGAAGCCGAACGTAGCCAGTTTAATCCCAAGCACAAGCACTGTGCTGTTAGTGAGAAAACTGCCAGGTGATAGACTCAAGCTTCTACGATGTAGGAACCAACGCAGTATTCGCATTCGTTTGGTAAAAAACGAACGCGTTACGAACATCGGCCCTGTCCTTTGCCAATCTGAGCATTCCACTCAGGTTGTTTCCAATATGAGAGTGCCCCGAAAACCGCTCAATTCGTGCGCCCACGCGACTGAACCGGAAGCGACGAAGAAAAAAACAGCAGAGAAATGTAATCGCAAATCAACTGCACCATAAACAGCCTTTCGTCCCAATTGCATGAACATTCAGTCTGAAGTCCTCGTGTGTATAATACGTGCATGGGTAAGATGTAAACTTACCCACGTCCCGCCAGCCCAGCCGTCCATCACGCCCAATCCTTCCGATGCCGCCCTTGCGGCCGTCTCTCTTTTTCGCGATTTCGTCTGCGACGCTTCCTGGCCGACCGGAGCAACTGCCTGAAGGTTGGAATCGTCGAGAAGCTGAAGGGTTGTACCGGAGACGCTGACAACCACATGATATTCTCGCGTTGTCGCCCATCGCCTGAGCACCCCTCTGCCGGCGGCGTAACGTGCGAGCAGGTGCGGAACACAAAAGTTAATTTTACGACGGCAAAAACTCATGCACTAGCGTTTTAGCCAACGAGGGGAAAGGTCAGGCGAACTGCGCATTTTTTCGCGTAAAACACTCACAGCTCAACGTGTATTGTCGATGTTTCATGCCGTACATATACAAGGTGGCGCGAACGAAAGGTGGAGGAGTTAAGAGTTTACCTTTCTGCTGCGGCGTCTCCCCCGCTGCCTTCCACGCCGACACCGTCCACAGCCTCGCCATCAAACCCGCCCTCGGCGAAGGACATAAGGAACCCGCCAGCACGCTCCACAACGTGCACCTGGACCTCTCGCGCTGACCCGGCGCCGAACCCTCCTTGTCCCTCGTCGCCATCGCTGCCGTCACATCCGCCGCCGCCACCACTCGCGCCTCCAAAATCATCTAAATCCTCTCCGTCAACATGATTGTCGAAGCGTATGACCTGGACACCACGCGCCACCCAAAGAGGGTCAGACCACGACACAAACGCGTCGTCGTTGCTACCGCCCTTGCACTGGAAGCAGTGCCGAAGGGTTGCATCCCCCCCGAGTTTGCCAGAAGGGCGCGCCTTTCGTGCTGCAGCTGCTGCCGGGATGCTACCGGGGCCGGGCACGAAACCCGGCCGGCTTCCCACCGATCCGCCTCTCCCCCGATTGGATGCTGCCGGAGATCCCGGCGCCGAGGATGTTGGCGTCGACACGTCGGACATCTCACTGATGCCTCGGACCTGATGGTCCGGATGAGTCGCTGACGGAGGGCGGGACGGCCGCGCCATCGCCGAGTTAGTGCTGCTGCTCCGTTCCCTCTTCCCACTCCGCTCCTTTCCAGCCTCCAGCCATGAGTGCTCCGCCGTGCAGCCGGGATACACCTCGACCAACGCACCACAGTCAAAGAGGAGAGTGATGGGACCCCTGGATCTGTTGCAGACCGTGATGTCAGGCTGAGGGTCTTGGTAGAGGAGGATGTGGCGCGTAGGGGACGCCAGATCGGCATCAGGGGTTTCCGCCGCAATGCAGACGCGAACTGCCCGCTGCCCACCTTCCGCCACAACTTTGAGTGATGAGGGCTCAGAGCGGAATGGAACCCCACCGGAAGACTCACCAACATAAAATATAGCACTGTCGCCAACGCCCGGGTGGTGCCAAGTAGGGTTGTTTGCCGCTGCTCCGCCGATGGCGGTCGCGGCAGAAGCATCCTTACCGACGGTGTGATCACCGCTTGTGGGGTTCTGTCCTGCGTCATCCCATCCGAACGCCACTTCGAGATCCGCAAAGAACCCTCCAGCCGGTTGAGGAGAGACTGAGTAGCTGGAGCTGCCCAGAAGCCAGGACAGTTTGCCGAACAGCCCACTACGAGGATGGGTTTCAGCTAGTTCGGCTCTTCTACCGGCATCCGCCACCCCTTCCGCCCGTGAAGAATCGTGGTAATTGCTGCTGGGCCCCGAAAATACACCCCTCTTCCCAGGTAATGCTAGCACGTTCATACTGCTGTCACCGCCTTCCGGGGTGAGGCGAACGCGGCACATAGGTACTGCGTCGTCCCGTGTTTCACCGTGGCCATCAACACGTTCATTGCTGTTGTTGACCGTTTGTGCGGCACCAAGAAGCGACAGCGAGATTGGGAGGCCAGTGGCGTTGTGCACCACCACCCTAGGGTACACAGCCAGCTTGATGAGCTCTACCCCCCCCAGGACCTGCTCCCTTTCCAGCGAGACGAAGACCGGAAGCACGACACCACCCTCTGCCCCCCAGGGAATGAGCACAAGCTCGCGGAAATTGTCGTCCAGCCTAAACTTCAGCTTGCGAGAGCGACGCTTCACTGATTCGTGCGAGGCAGCACCTGTGATTTTTTCACCTGCACCTTCTCTAACGGCAGGGGGCTCCACCCCTGCCGCGGAGGTAACGGGTAGCGAAGCGGTGATCTCCTCCGGTGCAATGCCGAGCTCCAAGGAAACGCTAGGCAGAACGTACGGAATAGGGTAACCGTCGCCGTAGAAAATGTCCCAAGTGCTGTGGCAGCTCTCGGCTGGAGCTCGGACAATTCGCACAAGGGAGGAAACAGAGGTATCCTGGGTAGCGCCGCTGCTGCCGCCGTGGCCGCCACCGCCACCGTCACCGTCGCCAGCCGGCAGTGCATTCCCGCCAGAAGCTTCGCGACGGAGAAATGGGTCTTGCTCGTCCTGCGTTGTCCGCATATTCTCCGCGCCGCCAGCGGCTTGAACATCGCGCTTTCCTACTGCCCAGTCTACGTCGAGCCCCTGCCGTGTGAAAGCTGTCCGTAGCGACAGCGGTACACGCAGATGGTTATGCATGCTTAGGCCTGGGTAAACGCGAAGCGAGAGGGACGGCCAGTCGGCGTTTACCAGACGTGACGCGATAACGACCAAGGGACACAGCACGTTGTCCATCAACGCCCGGCTGTGGAGGGGGAGCCACCTGGACTCGCTTCTGCGAGACAGGAGCTCCGACGGCACAGAAACGAGGAACGGCCGCGCCTCGCTGTTCGACCCTCGCTCTGACCCCACCGGCACTGGGGTCACCGCTAAATCATAGTCTACGAACGGCTGCTTGCACGCTGCCGTGCGCCCACCCGGCTGAAGTTCCATCGACGAGCCCGACAGCCTGTATGCAGAATGAGAAAGCCGTTCACGGGTGGCAACACGCCCGTCCTGAGCCCGTGCTTGGTCTTGCTCCACTTCCTGCGTGGAGGCGGGCGCATTTCGCTCCCGCCATTCGCCGCGACCACCCCTGAAGTTGAGAGCCACCCGCATGGGCTGAGAGCAGCGGTTCCAGACGACCGCCACCGGACGAAGATCGATCATCATCTGCCCCTGATGACAGCTGTGCCCCACCGCGCGCGACACACACGCCGCGCAATCACTGAGCGGCAAAGCCCGCCTCGATGCCACACACCAAAACCAAAACCCCGAGCTCTGCGGGTCTGGGCTGGCGCAAGAGATTAGCGACAGGTAGACGCGCGGCCGCGCCTCCACCCACTCCGACTGGCGTGTGACCAGCCACTGCGCGCTCGACGTCGCGTCGTCTTCCTCCAGTCTCGACGGGTCGTCAAGACCCTCCCCAACCCTCCTGACGCTGCTCCGCTCCGCATCACCGGAGCTACAGCCACCTAATGGCGCTGTCGCGTGTGCCACCGGGCTCCCCCCGGGGTGTGGGGGTGGACCCACCGAGCCGACAACAGTGGATGCGTCGGGAGTCGCCATCCGGAACTCCAGCATGAGTTCAGATAATCGTTCTTGCCCTCGCGGCTCCGAGCTCACGGAAGAGATGCATGCCGTGAGCGCAGAACAAGAAGCCGGACGGGGCACCTCCGCCTCTTCCCCGGCATCGGAACCATCCGACGCTTTGTCCGGGCCACATGCGGCGAGGTTTAGGCCCCCGCGCATCCCTATGGGCTCGACGAGGCGCCGGCCTGCATCACCCACCCCCGCCGAAATCACCCACGCCACCTTGACGGCGTCAAGCAGGCAACAGCAACACAGTAGAGAGCGAGGCAACATGCGCAAAGAGCAGATCAGGTAAGATTACGACCGCCTAAAAACTCAACTAGTGTTTGCGGGCAGAGAAGCTCCGATTCTTACATAGAAACTCCGTTGCTTACAGAGAAAATCCGTTTCTTATACCCATCCAGCGCGAACAGCACCAGTTTCCGCAAGCGCTTTATCGCTACAACTCCTTTCGGCACGTTTCAACCAACTTGACGAAGCAAACATCAGTGTACTCTCCCTTACCTGAACTTCCTGTGGGAGGTGGTTGGTGAACACCCACTCTCCGTGGAACACGATGCGTGTTTGCAGACCCTCCTTCGTGACTACTACCCACAGGGGAAGCACCATGGGATCGCTTCCCCCCAAACCAACAGGAGGCGCCTTGGCGCCCGCTTGCCACCCTGCCCCCGTACTTTGCAACAAGCGCTGCAAATACGGCAAACGCGGACACGCAAAATGCGAAGACGCCCGGTGTTAGTTTTGAGTGGGCCAAGAAACCTTGGGGGGGGGGGGGAACCCGTGCATGCGTGCGAGATCGGGCACTCATTCGTGCGGACGGTTATCATCCAGTATCCTATGAGTAAGAAGGAGACAGCGTTGATGAGCCTCATGATGTTGCGCCTGGTGCTGCGTTCGATAAGAAAACAAACATATACTCGCGGCTTGTAGCCACTGCAACGCGTACAAAAGGCACAAACTGCATCGCAGCTTCGGCTGCCCCACGAAGAACGCCTCACCATGTATGATCCCGCATCATCTGCCGGAAACGGTTCTGTCCAGGGACCGCTGTCACCTCTAGAACCCGAATCAGCTCCAAGCTGATCGCTGAGTTCTCCAGAATCGAGGTGTAAAGCGAGGCGCAGCATGAGGACGAGTCTCGACACACTGCCTTTCCGCGACGCGGAAGCAGTCGCAACGCCAGCAGGGGTTGTCCTCCACCGGTACGACATCTCCTCTCCCCCACGGAGAAGCAGAGCTTCCGTGGTGGAGCCTTGGCCGAACCACAAGAAACGATCGGTGAGGTTCGTGATCACGTAGCGCTTACTCCGTTGCCGCGGCTGTCGTTGCGGGGGCGGAGAACACGCTGATACCGGCGGCTTCATACTCCCCTCTGCGCCGACACGCATCTCATGGGGTACGGAGCCGTCCCCGGCCCCGATCGCTCCAGAAGGTTGCTGAGACAACTCGGCGACGCACTGCTCCACGCAGTGCATCGACGTCACCGAAACGCTGACAACAGCGTCGTGCACCTCCACAGCAGCCGCCGCAACAGGCCTAAGAGAAGACAACAAGTCTTCGTCGCCACTCGCGGCACCACCTCTGCCGCCGGTCGTGGTGAAATCCCACTTCACCAGGGCATGAGACAGCAGCGGCAGGCGGAGGAAGTTCGAGAAGTCCTGCACGTCAACAGCCACCTCGGCGCTGCCCCTCGTCGTCGCGGCCAGCGACCCCGCCGCTGAACTCGCCTCCGCGAAGACGCTGACGTCACTGATGACCATGCGGACGATCTCTTCCAGCTGCACAAAGGCGCTCCGTTCGCCCCCTCCAGGCGGTGGCCGAGACGACATCGAAGAGAGCGATGACGACGAGGATCTTGCGTTGCCGTCTGTCAACACGGCAAGCGTAACCCGCTGAGCAACCAGTGTCGTCGAAAAGTAAGACGGACCCGCCGTAGGGCCCGTCGGCGACGAGTGGACCGACAATGCTTGGAGAAGGACGGAGCTCCACGTGGAGATGGCGAACGGCTCAGGGGAAGCCGCGGCGGCGGCGGCGGCATCTCGGGACCGCAGCCAAGCTGGAATTCGCCACGAGAGACGCCACGTGTGGGCAAAGAAGGGCTGAGACGGCTCTACGGTGACACGTTGCCGGCCAGATAAACCCCCATTTGGAGAGTCGCTTGACGCATGGCAAGGTACGTTGAAACGTGTTGCCGCCTGGTGCGGAGGGCGTGCATAAAAGCGTCGGTGCAACGTGCGGGAATCAGCAATCGCATCGCGCTTAATATCGTGCTGTCGTGCCTGCGCGTAATCAGTTACCTCCACGTCTTCGTCGCACGCGCGCGACACATGGCTACATTTCATGAAGAATTCAAAACCACTACCAGGTACGTATTACTGTCTCTTCGATTAAACCAAAGAATTCGGGTGCCGAGGAACGAGTATACCAGCAAAACTCTCAAAACTCTACTACTGCTACTACTACTACTACTACTACTACTACTACTACTACTACTACTTCTACTACTATTGCAGGGGAACATAGTTATCAGGACCAAATATGGTTAGTAAAAACAGTGGAATATATAGGTTTTTGTGTACATCGTGGGTCCTGATTACTATGGTCCTCCGTAATAATGTAAGAACAGGCCACACACTTGCGACCGTTGCAGCGAAATCTGGAAGTGAACGAAGGCCCCTCAAGCTGACACGAAGGTCACCTGCCTCCACTCGCCTTCAGCAGGTCTCACCTCAAGCGTTTGTGTCAAAGGATCCACGAAGCTAAGTTCCACTTCCAAAGAATCGACGGCCAGCCCCTCCAACAGCGGGACGACCCCCCTCAAGGGCGCATATGGTAAAGCGATCTGAGCCACCCTCCTAAGCCCCCAGTAGCGCCACTCACAGCAGTGCACCCAGCCATCATCTACCTCGTCTAGTTCCCGGGCGTTTGCTTGTGTAACCGTCCCTTCATCCTCCCGTCCGTCCTCCCGAGGCGGCCCAACTCCGTAGAATACAGCTTCCCCAGGCTCCGGCGTTACGGTCGTCTCCCCAACGGACTCCGCACACTCTACACGCTCCAAGGCGCGCAAGTCACCAACGTGCCCTCGGTTCTGCCACTGCTTGCCGGTTACCGTTCCGTGTTCGCGCTGGCCTCGCGCTAACTTAGCCGCGGTAAGGCTCGCGGTGGTCATGGCCGGGAAGAAAAGGTTGGCAAGGATCTCTAGGCTGCGCGTGTGAACGGCACCGAACCTCAGGTAGAGCTCGTCGACGTAGATGCCGGCATGCCACCCTCGCGCTGCCGACAAGTTCGACGCGATGCCGACCGCGGCGCCGGGGTCCGCTCTAGGCCGAGTCAGGTGGGCGTCAATGTCGAAAGGTTTAAGTATTGTGTCACCTTGTTGGTCGGCCCGGCAGGGATCACCGGAGCGGTCGTCTTCCCGGAGGGCATCATCACCATCAGATCCGATACCACGTTTCACCGCGCAGGTCACCCGAGATAAGCGGGCGAACACCTCCGGCCCCACCATCGCCCTGCCTCCGTTCCCAGGCCGGCCGTGCGCACCTTCATCCCCGCCTACCGTCCCTCGACCTGCGTCGGGCGGCCAGGTGATCGCCCTCACGAAAACGTGCGAAGCGCCAGCGATCAAGGCAGGCCCACCAGGGTACGAGGACAGTTCGATCGAAACCTGGGATGCGAGCAGCCTCACGCTGGCCGACGCGGTCATGGCCGACTTCTCGAAGTCCGTGGACACGCGTTCTCCCGCCGAACTCCCGCGCTCAAGCCCACCGCCGTCGCACAGAGGGCCTTCATCGCGAGCTGCCGACGCCGAGGGGGCGCCGCTGGAATGAAACGGCGTGAGGACTGGCGGCAGAAAGTGGGGAAAAGGCACCTCTGCTGCCTCTGAAGAGCCCTCCTCGAGAGGGATAGGTGTGACGTAAGACGTCAACGAGCAAATGATGCTTGAGTTGACGTGAACGTCGAAGGGCTGCACCTGAGGTGCAAAAAATACAGCGTGTCCCCAGGAGCGGCGTGGGATCAATGAGGAGGGGGTGTTAGAGGGAACGTTGTGTTTCATGTTGCAGCTTGAGGGCAAGCGTCGGAGTTCTCCGCCGAACACGGACCCTTCGCCATACCATTGAATGTCGCAGGAATGAAATCGAACAAAATGGGCTGGGGCGCGTCTGCGCAAACGAGAAGAGAAGACATCCGCCCGTGCCTCAGTTATTTAGAACTTCAATAGAGTGCGAAGCCTCCGCGTATCCGTGCCTGCTGCCTGCTACCGGCAGGGCAAAAACAAGCGAGCGGCTTGCAGCTATTTTTCCCTTAATCTTCTCGAAAAGGCGATACTGACTATGCAAAAGCCCTTCGCCCCAATCGATTATCACCTGGATTACCACGTCGAGCTGAGGTTGCGTAGGACCCGGCGTTCTTGGCCCCACCAATTGCACGTCCGGCACTCGAACCTCCATGCGCAAAAAGTCCTTACCAGATTCTTCCGACTGCCCAGAGCGTCCCAGCACGCGATAACCGCACCCGCTCCTGCCGCGTTCAGCTGCCATGGCCACCCCAGCCCCTGATCGCATCGGTACGTCAACTTCTTGAGACCAGCTGTTCACCGATACATGCCGTACGGTTAAGGTGCCCCCCCTTGTCAGCCGCACGCTTGCGACGTCGATTTCCAGAACCGGCGGGAACGGGCCGTTGCGCTTCCCAACGGCGAGCACGCACTGTACCAGCGGTAGCCGCAGCGACATTGAGAGGAAGTTTTTGACCTCGGCGACGTTGCTGATCGCTGATCTGTTTACTGCCGGTATTGTAGACGTGAAACTGGCAGCAGTCTGAGTCTGATGCACCGACAGCGAAGACGCCGGGTTCTGCTGTCCGGCGGCGGCAGCAGTGACGTCGTCACTGGCCATGTTGGTTGCTGTCGGCGCGGAGCGGCGGCGTCTCGGCGGAAGCGCCCCCGGATAATCAGCCGCGATGAAAGCCTGTGCCACGCGAACGCACAGATCAAAGTGCGACTGTTCTAGGTACAGCTGCACAGAGGATAGCGAAATGTCCTGACGGCACCGGTCGAGCCTGTCGTAGAACACGGCCCACCGCAAATCAATGGGCACGCACAGCGGGGTCGTATTCGTCGCACCTTTCACACGACCGGTAGGACCACGGGCACAGGCCACCGCCGGCAGTAATGAACGCCAATCTTCAAGGTACGACATTCCAGCCGGACCGATAAAACCGGACAAAGCAAGGGTGGTCTCGTCGTCGATCGGTTCATCTGCCGCCAGCGACGACGATTGCGTCGGTTCAAGTCCCACATGCGGCGTGACGGCAGCCGCCGCCGCTGCAGTGTTCTCCTTGATTGTCACCACCCCAGCCGACACGTGGATCCCACGAGCGCCGTCGGCGAGCGAGGCCAGGAGCACGGCACTGCAGCCTCGAATATCGATGTCGTAGGAGATAACCGCGATTCGTCTGGGCGGCATGTCAGCCCTCGATCGGAATGATCGGAAGGCGTTCCCCCCGAAGCGATTGTAGTGACCCACCAGGAGGCGGAAACTGGGGGGATAGCACGCGAGCAAAATCGGGGTCAACCGCAGCGAGAGGCTGTTGACCAGCCGTCCCCGGGGGCCTGAGCTCGTCGACAGGACCGAGAACGCTTCGGTTGGGAATTTGGTTCCGTCTGCCTCTCGGCCTTCTTCGCTAAGCCTAACGATAAACGGTTGTGTGTACGAGGGTCCGACTGACCCATGTTCACCGCTCGGATCCTTTCTCGCCAACAGCCATGCCGAGAACAAATTACTTCCGGACATGCCTAGGTCGCTGTCGCTGCCAGGTACCTGCCCGAGGAAGGTTCCGATCAACCGCGCAGCTTCTCGCGGAAGAGCAGGTGCATTTCGCCAGGGATCCCGCCGTTGCGTGGCCTCGACCGTCTCAAAGCTCATTCCAAAGGAGGCCGTGCTGCCGGCTCCCGGTAACGTTTCGCCGACGCTCTTCTGCTTCATAGACACTGCACCAACGACTATGTTCGCGGACACTGCCGACGGGCTGCACGGGTCGCCAATAAAATCGACGTCGACGCCGCGTACCCTCAGCTTGAAGGTGAAGACTTTCGGCACGCCACTACTTGCCGACACCGCCGCCAGGGCCGATGGTCTCGGAGGTGGCCCCACCATATAGCGTATGAACGACCCAAACGCCGCGCAAAACGCAGGGGTGAGGCGGGCGCGCACGTGCTCGCTCTCAAGGGAGACGGCGGTGGCGTTTGTTCTTGGCCTTAATGTCACGATTCCCCGTGCAGCGCAACAGATGGCCGGTGGCAGCGCATCCTCAGGCGAACATCGGGCGCCATAGAGCGCGTGGAAAACCTTAACATCATTGGCAACCACGTTGATGTCCAATCCTGCACTGGTGCTTCCACCGTTGGGTGTGGGCAGTCTCTGATGGGCAGGACGCGTACCCAGGTGAACACCTTTTACTTCAAGGTTCAGTTCAAACGGAAGATGGAGTTTCACCACCGATCCATTGGCAGTGAACTTCACCGACGGACTTCGTCTGCCTACCGCTGTGGGAGAGCTCGGTCCAGCTCCACGCCCCGCGTCTCGCGCCGCCATCCCGACGCCAACACGGGCAGCTCCTGCGTTCCACGCGTCAAGCACCCGCATCACCTCTCCCACAGCCTTCTTGGTGTTGGCATAGTGCAGGGTAGCGGATTTGAAAGCGCTCGTGAGCTCAATGTCCGTGGTCCCTTCATCGTCACCAAAGGCCTCCAGAGTCCAGGACAACCCCTCGCCACCGTCTTCGCCCGGCATCGCTTCAAACAGCGCCACGTCCGCAACATCCCTGCGGGAACCGGCTGCTGCCGGTGCTCCACTATCACCACCACGACCCACGCTCAATCGACGCATGTTTCCCTTCACCTGGCCCCCGCCACCTGTAACGGCTCCACCGAGGCTAACTCCGTCAAAGGATGCTCCAACCACGCGGCGCCAGCAGCGCTCCCAGCGATCGTTCGGCGTGCTTCCCCTACCTGCACCATAAACGTAGTCATGGCTAACCCTGCCTCTCGCAGTGTCCCCCGTCATTTTTCGCGCCAGCAGGCAAACTTCGAGGACCACCAAAGCAGCGCCTATACTGGCACCCACGTGCAACGACTCCACCGACGCGTTGAAGAGGAAATCGGGCACGCCGCGGGGGGAACTGATCGGCTGTTCTAATCCGTCCACTCCCCCAACCCCCGCTTGCCCTATGATATCACTCAAAATTTCGGCGGTCACTCGGGCGCCGCTGAGCTGCATGACGCGGTGGGTGCCGGGAAGAGAGGCAGCGAAAACTCTCCGCACCGACCGCGGCGACGCCGACGGC
Organism: Laminaria ephemera; assembly: GCA_036873875.1. Classification (NCBI taxonomy): domain Eukaryota; class Phaeophyceae; order Laminariales; family Laminariaceae; genus Laminaria; species Laminaria ephemera. Next base: position 7,284,326 of record JAYJMJ010000354.1, read on the forward strand.
GCCCTCTCTTCAGCAGCAACAGTCGACGCGTCCACAAACGTGACAGAGAGGTTGCCAAGTGACAAAGAGCAAACCCTCTGGGATATCTCGCTTTCCCGTCGCTCAGAGGAGGTAGCCGCATGCCACCCGCGTCGTTGCTGTTGACTACTTCCGCGGACGACAGAAGCCGACTCGGACCCGCTGATGTCAAGCTCGCCAAGCGAGAGGACGCAGCAGGCCACCTGGTTCACGCCAGGGGGCGAATGACCACCGCCGCAGTGTCCCACTCCGCCACAACCGCCAGCCTTATCGAGGTCTAGAGCCACCGCCACGGAACGCAACGCAAAATTGAACGAGGTCTCCCATGTAGAGACAGAGGAGAACGACTGTACGAATGGCAACGCTCTAGGGCTCGACACCGCCGAGCCTGTATTCGAAGCACGTGGCGACAGTCTGTTTGCCCGCCCCAGCAGCCCTTGCCGATGGGCCAAAGCAGCAGCCGCGGAAGCGACCTGCTGTTCATCGGCTCCGTATTTTTGCTTCTCCTCTCCGTCTGGGTTGCCCGCGGGTCCGCTCGCAGACTCCCTCTTCCCAGCTTGTGATCCGACGTCCGCGAACTTCAGGAGTTTTTCCAGTAACACCTCCGCAACTTGCACACGCAGCGCACCCGCGGCGACATTGTGGCTCGTTACGGTCGACACGGCATCACCGACCGAGTCGGGATCACCGCCACCAGCGCCCTCGCTTAGTGCCGCACTACTCTTCCGCTTCAACAAGCGGTACTGCAGAGCACACTCCTCCGGCATAGTCTTCGTCGCAGAGCACGACGGGGCGTCCGCCCACCACGTCGGCGACGGTGATGGAGCCGCTTGCGTCGAAGCTGGTCCCCCTCGCCCCCCCAGAACCCCCTCACTCTTTGGGCTCACCTCAATGAGGCCCACCTCGCCGCCGGCGCCACCTCGCGGCAGCCTTCTCGCACGTTCTACCAGCAACCGTTGAACGTCCGCCACAGGCCTTCGATCTACCGCGAGGCCAGGCGCCGAGCTCTCCGCTCCCACGCCGTCCGCCGCTTCTGCACTGGCGGCCGGCGCGACAGGAGCAGCCGCTTCTCCCCAAGACACGACAGGTTCGGCCTGCTCAAAAATGTTTCCCGGTGCACTCGGCGTACTGTGGTGCGACTTGTCGAGTGAAGAAGCATCGCCGAGGCCCGCGTGCTGAACGACAATCGTTGAAACTTCAACCTTCACGTCCGCCGATAGCTCATCACCTCCTGAAAAACGTTTGCAGGAGAGGGGTGTATGTGAGCAGGACGAATCGTACCAAGGCGGAGACACCTGCACGAATGGTGCATATTTGCTAACTTTCCGCGAAGCAATGACGCGAACCACGTGCTAAGTATCGGCGCCGCACCACATGTAACCAGGAAGGCAAGTATGCGCGCTAAGTATCGGTGTCTTGCCACATAAAACCCGAAAGGAAAGCGCATGTGCGAGCGTGTGACCACCATGCCGCGAACGCTAACGCCATATCGGCGTTCAAACATCGTCTTGGGTCTGATACGCCGCGGTCAAAAAGGCGCGAGTCACGGCGGGACTCGCAACTGCTACGGTTGGGGCGGCAAATTATCCCCAACGTAGGATAGGCGAACCAGTGAAAACACTTGCCTGCTAGGATGTGGGCGTTTAGCACAAGCCCTTTCACTTCCGCCACGACGAACGCCACTGGAGGCCGCAAAGGTTGCCTCCTGCAACGGGAGAAAGACATCGATCGACAAGATAGCGGTTGCCATCAGCGGCCGTATTGGCAGCAGCTGCAAATATTGGCCGACGGATAAGAAACAAAACATTGTACAACCAGCGCTTCGCATAAGTCCTCATCAGATGCGTTTCCTCGGGTCGTGATGGTCGATAGGCTCACAGCCTAGGCTGGGCGCACCGGCGAAACAACGTCGCTCAACCGAATCTGCCGCATTTCTTCCGTCGCGCTTGCAGAAGCTCCGTGCGGCAATTGGTTGCAGTAGATCAATACTACGGATAAAGTATTCCCTACCGTGTTAATTAGGTCGTTGGTTGTTGGTTCACCCAAGGATTTGTTCGTGGAGGACCTGGCCTGCCCGCTTTCGTTGAAGGTTCCTCGATTTTGAAGCCTGCTAATTCAGTTCGTGTAGACCCTTATCTTGGCTGAAGAAATAACACTGGCGAAAGGCCTAGACACAAACAACATCCTTAATACATGGCATCGTGCACCATACGTAGCAGGAACATGTTATTAATGCTCGTAATAACCTCACCGGGCGCTGACAGGAGCGGAGAGGACGCTGACGTTTCCGAGCCCATGCACGGGAACCGATATCGACTCGGGCTCGTCGTCCGCTGCTGCCTCTTCGTCGTCCTTCTTTTCGCCAAAGTTCCCCCCCTCTCGCTCGTGGTGTGTCAACAAGCGAAGCTGGACGTTACGGATGGACGCCGATGCCACTACGAACATGGCGTCACGATCCCGCGACTCGAACGGCGCTGATACCGAGTTGAACAGTACACGGCGGCGATGGTGGGCGCACAGGCCAGCAAAGGCGAAAGGGACTTAGGGGGATCCAACGCAACACTACGGTAGCACCAAGTGAAATAATCCCTGGGCTGGTGGCATGATGCAGGATGGTGTTGCAGGATGGTTCGTGAAGCTGAACGACTCAACAGGGTACGCCGGGTACTCGGAATGCCATAAGATGACTACTTCGTCGTGGTCTTACCTGGACTCCCTCTATCCGGTGTACCATGGGTCGACTTTGCGTACGACGCCTTGTCGATGTCGTCACGCGGATCACCACCAGCGTCTTCAAGAGCAGCTTCCTGTGAGTGGGCGATGACATTGGGCGATAGGGGAACGGTATGGTTGACAAAAAGACTCCAACCAATAAACTCTTAACCCGCGTGCATCGCTCATCAAAAGCTCGAGTGAGGTCACCAGCACCAACGGCTTGCTTTTTTGGCACTTCTGCACCATGTCCTCACCCAGTGGAAACGCTCCGGTACACTCACAGCGTCGACACTTGCACCACTGCATGATAAGAAGCCATTTTCTACAGTGAGCACGAGCGCTCGGAGCCCTTTAGGACGACAGCTCACCCTCCAAAAAGGCCACCATCTGCTTGCGGCCGGCTGCGCGACAACTGGGACAAGTCGGAGGTCTTCTTGCCCGAAGGGTCGGGCCGATGTATTTCGGCTGGCATTCCTCGCTACGTGGTGCACCGCGCTATCGATGAGCTCCTTCACCATTTGCACCTGCAGATTGCTGGAGATCAAACGGCGTCGGCCGCAGGCACAAGGAGGGTAAAGTATCTCGGATCAGGCAAGGATGCACTCGCTGCTCAATCCACCTCAAACGCAACAATGGCGTGGATCAAGCAGACGGTTGGCACAGGCATAAGTCAAAGTACACCGCGCGGCCCTAAGCTTTGGTCGGCTTCCCAAGTGGGCAAACAATGCACTGTGCGCCCCGTGTCTAACAGCAAGCACAAAGGCGG
>JAYJMJ010000354.1:7327534-7338015 GCA_036873875.1 Laminaria ephemera
CTGTGCTGTGCTGTTCTGCTGTTCTGTCCTTGTGGTGGATGTAGTTGCTGTGGGTGGGTGTGTTTTTATTGTGATTTAAGCAGAAGAAGCTGGTGCAAAATAAACGTGTCGTCTACGAACGTATCATATGATACGGGCAAAATAAACGTGCATGTACGTACGTATTCGTACGAACTTTTTGTACTCGTACAACACAGAAACCTGATAAAAACGTCCACAATCTAAAAAATATCGAAAAAATATGTCGGAAAACATATCGGAAAAAATACATTGGAAAAAAATCGAAAAACGATTTCTCGAAACTCGAATCAGAATCGAAAAACCGTCAGAAACTAGCGACATTCATCGAAAAAAACGAAAAAAGCGATGAAAAGTGACGAAAATCGGGGAAAAAAAACATCTCGAAAAAAATCGCGAAAAAACATCAAAAAACGATTTTCCGAAACTCGACTCAGAATCGAAAAAGAGTCGAAGCTGAGCGAAAAAATCGAGGAAGACGCAAAATAACGACGAAAGGAAGGGAAAACGAAGAGAAGCGAGAAAAAATAACTCGAAGAAACCGAAGAAAAAGGACGCAAACAAAGCCGGGAAGGTTCTCCAAGAAAAGGATTTAGGCAGGCGCGTTCCAGGTAGGAGCGCTGAGAGCGAAGCAGGTCCTTTTAATCAAGTGATTAAGGTTTAAAAAAAATCGGAGACAAATGTAATTATGTTTATACCTGGTAGCATGTACCCACCAGAGGTTATTTATGTTGCACTTAGGTATGCGGAGGGAGCTGTTCGGACTCGCGGTGCACAACAGAGCAAGCTGGACCATATTTCTCCGCCTCCCGCGCATATTGTGCGCTTCTTCTTTGTGTAAGGGTGTGGTAAGACGACATCGGACGTGAATGTTTTCGGAGCGTGAGGTGGACCCTTCTATCTTGGCTGGCGCCTTACTTAATTGTCGTGCCCGCGTGTATCCCCCACACCCTATGATGTAATGTTTTGCAGCACGGAGGGGAGAAAAACCTCCTTAAGTGTGCGTGGTCGCCGGACGGGGAGATGGTGTCGGCGGGTTCTTCAGACCAAACGGTGCATATCTGGGACGAGCCGTCAACACAAGAGCTGTACTTCTTGCCTGGGCACACGGGCTCAGTCAATGAGGTGGGCGGGATGTCGGTTTTATCGTTGAAATCGCTTGTGATCAACCTGGTGCGTGGTACCAGGTGACAAGTATGGAGCACGGCACAGCTATGTAGCAGCTATGTAGCAGCTATGTACCAGTAGCCGGTTTGACGCGTGCTACGACAGAGGCAGTACTTTTTGGCCAAACCTTTTCTGACGGGGTTACTTCAACTGGGGAACTATCCAATATCGTTGGAATACCCTTTGCTTTTCACACTGTTATTCGTTGTATACCTAGGCCGTGGGATTGTTCATCGGGTTGCACTTTCGTGTTTTCTCGAAGTCGGTACAGAGTTCCTCAAGTGAGGAGCCTCATAAAAATTATGTGCACCCCTACCGAAGCATGCGTCCTTTAGTCATGTTGAAGTTTACCGCTTGGTGCGGCGCGCAACCGTGGAATCTGGGTACGAGAAGCTCGCCGCGCGGATTTCAAACAGCACGCTCATAACGCCGCTATCAGAAATGCAGCAGCTACATTAGGTAGACACTACAGTACAAGTGCTGGAGTCGAGTTATGTACATGTCGAAGAAACTTGTTTATCTGGTAGCAAGGCGTCGTAGGCTATTAACAGGCGGAAAAGAGGCGGGCTTAACCATTTTTACTACTGCAAAAAGGATCCCACACTAATCCCAAATGTGCTGTTCCCTAAAACGTGGGTGAAGCTCTAAAGGGTCCCTAGAGGAAGTGAAATATTGAATATTGTCGTTGAATGCCCTTAAAAGGTGGGGTGCTCACTCGGTGTTCTCGCTAGTGATGCTTGATCGTCAAAGAGGTGATATTGCACGTGCCCCTAGATTGGCAGCTCAGCCCCCCGTAAACTGTACGTATGCCTTCCGTCCATCGTGTCATGCAGGTCGCGTTCCACCCCACCGAGAGCATCATTGGCTCATGCGGCTCGGACAAGAACATCTACCTCGGCGAGATTGGAGCTTAGTGCGCGTTACCAACGGCTAGTAGTCACAGTAGTGCATTTTCTTATTTTCCTGAAGTTTTCTTCCACTCCAGAGTAATTGGAGCCTGTGCTGTGACCACGGACTAGATTATGGCGATGAGCTAATGTGAGAACAACTACAACATTGTCGAGATCGCGACGTGTGGCCAGCGTGGTCGGATTGAGATTTATGCGCGCCTACCATGATTGTTGCGACAACCCGGGCGCGGGAAATACCGGTGTTTCAATTTGACAACGCAAATAGTTGTCGCTTTGCCATTGTACCACAGGCAGAGAGGCGTCTTCGTGCACAATGAAGATGGCAGTGCCCCCATGACAGCAGGCCGAAAAGCACTCTCTTTCATCATTGTCTCGTAGTTGAAACTAAAAAAAACTCCGGTCAAAAAAGACACGTGGAGAACAAAAACTACCTGGCATACTGCACAGAAGAGCATATTGGTACCACACGAAAGCTGTAACGACTGATCTAACGAGCAGCGTCCCTCGCCGGGCGCTCCACGTTACCGCGAGTTTAGCACGCCTTTTGCTACACCCTAAGGCGCGCGCCGTAGTGGCGTGCCCAAGGCGTTGATCGAACGGCACCACAAGCCACCTACTAAAATGCAGCTAAGCGGGAACTGCGACCGCGACCATCGCCGGTCGCACCAAAGTGTCCCCAAATTGGTAGCCCTTCTGGAAAACCTGAGAAATGTAGGAAGTGGCAAAGACACGGGGTAACGGACAGAGAAATACGTTGATGAAGGCGACATCTCTCACTGCTAAAAAATGATCCTAAACTAATTCCAAGTAGTTTGTTCCTAAAAACATGGGTACAGTTCTAAAGGGGTTAAGCGCTTACAGCACGACCGAAGGATGTGAACGTATCCCTGTCGAGTTTGGGCCTAAAAACGTCCCTACCCCCGTTTCATATATGGGGCTCTGAGTTTCTATTGTTGCCAACGTAAATACGTGCGTAGGTAGGTGCTACTACATTGTTGCTGAGAGTATGATAAGGTCCTCGTCCGACCGTCCTTTTAAGCAGTACACTGGAGAACAGCACGGCTATACCGTTAATTGCCGCTGCATTGCAGTGTACACACTGCTGTTGTCAACGTCCCATCAGGTGCTAATCCAAAAAAATGTGTCAGGTTTCAGCCGCAGTGGAACACCAGTGGAGCCGACTGGATGGCTGGCACAACATCTATTTGGCAAACCAAGCGCAACCTTTCTTGGGATTCCATTTACTTTTGTATGCATGTATTTTTGGGGATTTGTTTGTTTTGTTGATAGGTCACGTCTCAAAAGGACGTTCAGGTACATATGTGACGCTACAAATCGCCAGAGGTTCAATAGGCGTCGTTCTTGCTCACCTTGCAGACCTCGTCTTCGCCGAACTCATTCGTGTTTTCACGCATAATGGCGTTGTGGATGTTGTAGTCGAACGGCGCGCCAAGCTGGAACACACACGGCAGTGATTTCGGCGCATTTGTGAAAAAGAGATCCGAGGGTCAAGACAAGGAGTTGGCGCGAGAAATTCGGTTCACATTTTTGCTTTTTTCTGCAATCGTGTCGACAATGTGACAGCTCCAATTTGTGACAACGCGTGTTCTGTTCTGTAGATGGATTACCGTGTAACACGCAACATAACACACCCCCTGCCATGAATTTCAGAGCCGATTTCCTCCAAAACCAGGGGGGCACGCACAAGGGCGTGCACAATGGCGGCTTTGGGAAGATTTCGTCGAGGTCTTTCCAGACGACACGTCGCTCGGCGTTTGCACTGTCCCCGTTGTCGAGAAAATCAGCTTTGAAATTCGATCGAGGGGGTGTGTTATCTGGCGTGTTATACGGTAGATAGATAAGAGCCAAATATAAAACATGAACCCTTTCCGTGCTGTAAAAATTATCTCACGCCAATTCCGAGTAGTTTGTCCCCAAAAACGTGGGTGAAGTTAAAAAGCGGATAAAGTCGGAAGCCAGAACCTGCAGCAAATAGATTGAAAAGAAACGGCAAATAATTCTACTATACTTCGGCGGTCCCGCCTACCAGAGTATCTACAACAGAGTATTCACAACGGTCTACCAAACGGGTTGTATGAATAGCGGACAAGCAGTACGTTAGATTTTCGATGTACCAAAGATGCTCACCGTCTCCACTTCCGTGAGGCCAAGGCTCTCCACACACCCCATCATCACATCGTAGGCATCCTTGTAGTATGCTACCACGGCCCGCTCGCCATCCGTCTCCGCGCTGATCGCCCCCGCCGCACGCTCAAAGTTATCTCCCACCCCAAGGATGTCGTTTAAGGCTTCGGCTTTGCCCTTGTTGTACGCCTGAGTCACGGCATCGCCTCCTCGCGACTTCAGCAAGTCAAACTCCTTCTCTAGTCGCTCCACCTGCACGCACAGAAAGTGACGCCATCAGGGACCGAGGTTCGTTACAAGCGAGAAGGGTGTAGTTGAGATACACCAGAACCACTGAGCTACCAATAGCAGTCGTTTCTACCAAGGTGCAGGGCTTGAAGGGAAGTCGCTTATCGCCGGTGCAAGCATATCTCGCGACGAATGTCTCTCCTTCACGCACACGGTGGGAACGGCGGTGATTATATCAGTTGATTGTTATCCGAAAACCTTGAGCGGCGACATCATCTTAACAGTTTCACTGCCGGAAAAAATGACCCCACATAAATTTCGAGCATTTTTTCCCAAACAAGGTAGGGACAGTTATAAAAGGGGTTGACAGTTTTGAAGTAAGGCGAAGCACGATTCGTGCGGTTTCATTCCGCACCCTCACCGCTACGAAACATCTCATCTGCAGGATATCGATACCGAAAAACGGATAGAGCCGCCTTCTCTGACACCATCCACGGTTGACTGCCAACCCTTTTACTTCTGCAGAAATTATCCCACAGTAATTCCAAGCAGTTTGCCATCAAAAACGTGGATGCAGTACCAAAGGGGTTAAAGTACAGTCGAAGGCAGTCGGACAGATAGGCAAACAGACAGACAGACATCAGACAGACAGGCAGGCAGGCAGAGAGACAGACAGACAGACAGACAGATAGACAGACGCGTGGTGCTTTCACTTTCACTCAGACTCTCAAAGTCAGCCACTGACCTGGGGGCCCCATTCCTTCCACTCCGCTGCCGCCGCCAGGTTCGCCTCTTCAATTTCCCCCTCGGTCTTCTTGATCTGCTTGCGAAGAATCTCCACCTTTTTTAGCAAGAATGCGTCCGAGTTCAACAGGTCGTCCACCTCATCCTTCTTTTTTGCCGTGCGAGAGAAAGGCCCTCGTCCGATCCGACCCGCAGCTTTCTTCACCCAGGATGAAAACGGCCCAGAAGTCTACAAAAACAGGAGGAGAAAGAACCGCGTCCCAAGGAAAAATGGGGCGTGTCCGGAGTTATGGAGCGCGGCACATATAGCGTGGGCCTTCGTCGGTTTCATAGAGTGAGGCAAAAGTAACCCTTTGAGGACTGCGCTCCCGTTTTCGGGACAAATCAATTGGAAATAGGATTTAGACTATAAATAGGATAATGTTGGGAGTTGGAAAAGGGATATAACGTTACTGGTGACAGTTCCGGAAACTTGAAGTTCGTCAACTTCCCATAGAGCACACAAGCTGGTGGGCAACGTCTCGCCGCATATACAAACATTATATTACAGGCAGAGCCGTGCTTTCGTCTTTTTTTTCGTGCCAACGCGTGGGTAAAAGGAGAGAAGAGAGCGAATGAATGTGCTTTTCCGAGCCGTGTGCTCCCATCAGAGCATGGATTGCCTGATGAGAGGGCAGGCGCTAAGAGTCGGAATGGCTCCATCAATTTCGGTGGTGTGGTTGCTTGGATTGACGAAGTGAGGTAGGATTTGGGGAGTACTCGTTCGTTGCGGCTGGCGCGGCGGCGCCATGATGCCGTATGCAAACGATATAGAACGTGACGAGCGACGAGGTAGTTACATACCCTAGGTCTAGACCGACATACGTTAAGATAGGCAAAGTTCATAGACTACTCGTACACCGGTACAAGGTGTTTTATCAGCACAAGCGCTTAACATACCCGAGCTGGTGCTCCACCCTCCTCCAGGCACTGACAATTCAACAGACGCCCCACGCGACTATTACTACAATACGCGCAAGATAGCTGGGTTACGAGTAGGGTTAAGGGTTATAGGGTCAGGGTCGTGTCCGAACCCCTCTAACTGCACCTCAGGTTTTCGGAACAAACTTGAAGTCAGACTAGGACTCAGCTTGCACAGCAGTAAAAGGTGGCACTCGGTCCACCGTCGAATGGTGCGCCCTCTCCCTTGCCCCACATTGTCCAAGGCACCGACAGGCCAAGCTAGCCGTACTTGGTATAATACGAGTACTGACTGAGTTTTCGCGTGTATCATACCAGTACCAGGTACCAGAGGGTATAATATTGCTCCCAGCTCCCACACTCCCACGTCTTGCCACATGTCACTTTTGCTCATGTTCGTACCAGGTATGATACGATACGAGTACTGCTGCTGTGGATCGTTTGAGTTGTACGTAGTAGAGGAGTGGCATCAAGAACCCATGGCATATGGCATTCACAGCCATCGAGAGCAAAACAGACAGCAGACGTTCCCCTGGGAGGAGTATGATACTTCGGTGTTCACGAAACGCTTGCTGCCTTCCACGAGCAGAGGGCAGACAGCAACCGTGCATATCATCGTACCTTGTCTGTCCTGAAATCCTACCGCCGTTTTATCATACATCCTGTTACCACCTCACACACTGCCCGCACTGCCATGTGTGTGCATGCTGAAAGTCCCACCAAAAGCATCAGCAACGGCCGTACTCGCACCTGGTCGGTAGCGATACCCGCCTCTCCACTCCCAGCAGCATCCGTTTGCTGCTGCGTGTCCCACCGCCTCGAGCTACGAGCAAGCGAAGTCGACGAAGGCGTGGCGGCTGCTCTTCGGGATGCTAACGAGGTCAGCCCAGCAGGGCTCACAAAAGCGCAGCCTTCGTCGGCCGCTAGCAGAACGACCACGGAACAAAGCGAGCGCATGGCACACTTCACCATCGTGACACGGACGGGGCGGCGAAGAGTGAGTTGGCGCTAGCTGCCGCAACACACTGCAACGACGCACAACGCAACACGTACCCTTTACTACGTGAGTAGGGCTGCCAGAGATAAATGCCTGCCATATCTCCACAACTCCTCTTATATCGAAACGTTTTTCCAGTTTTTCGGACAGGAAAATGCGGCGCGATTATCTGTCGACCTCATGCGGCACGCGGCTCATGTTACCTCTCCAGTCAGCAGGTGACTTGCGCGCGAGACACTGGTCCTACAGCAAGACCAGCACCAACAGAAAAAGCAACCGTCACGTCAACTACTCCAGCGTCCTCACAGTGTGTGGCCTGGCCCCACAGTGTATCGTGCATCCCTCGTGTTTGGCGCGGAGGGCGCCCCGTTGATGCTTTCATGACGTGAGAAGAGAGAACATGGGAGCAGCAAGCTCCAGTAGTTTGAGTGTACAACCTGGACCGCCCGAGAGCGACAGCGCACGTTGCGTTGGTAGCACAGCTGTCGAGCCGACAGCTGTACTCCCGCCAGCCTGTGAAGACTACAATTGGCTCAAGGTCGGTCTGTCAACACTCGTTGGTACTGGAGATGAACTGGCTGGAAAGGGAGCGGGGGATTTCGGGCGGGCACTTACTGAGCGAAGAGACAGCAGTAACGTGCGAGATAACCAGGGCGGCACACGGTCGTCCCAGGCTAACGCGGGCTCGGTTGGAAATTGCGGAGAAGAAGATGAGTGGCTGGAGGCAAGCCTCTGTTTGTCGGTGGCCTCCCTGCGTCGGGAAGAGATGGCATTGGTTGTGGCAAGAGTCAGGCAGAAGTTGTTCAAGACCCTGTCGTCTTTGTGTTCCCAGGATGACGCTTTCTGCGAAGCGGTGACACAGCGCATACATGTCATGCAATGCGTGCATGCGGCTATGAGCCGCCAGCGCCGCGCGCAACAACTTGAGACGAACGATGAAGAAACGAACATACAGCCCAATACTACTACGGTTGCTCGGGAGAGCACGGCAGGAAATTCGGAAGACAGCTCTTCCTCCTGTGAAGCTTCTGGCGACCAGCTGCTGGGGCTTCAGTTGTTCTTCTCTCTGCTAGAGTTTGTACGAGACCCCGAATGCAGCCAAGAGCAACTCACCGACTTTCTGCAGCAGATTGCCCCTGTTTTGTCAAGCCTGCCACCTCTCTGCTTGGCTCGTCGCTACTCAGACCCACCTGACGATGTACGCGGCAAGCAGCCAATGCCATGGAGACCAGCACCTTGTGTGGTTGATTCGCTTCGTAGGTTTCTCGCCACACTCGCACTCGCGGACAAAGCGGACGACAGTAATGTTCCGCGAAAAGGAGACGAACTGAGCATTGTTGACACACACCCATCGTCCGACCCTGGGCGGCGAAGAGTAGCTTTGTCGGCCATGATCAGCCTCGTAGCCGCCCGTGGGCGAGCGGGCGACATATTGCAGCTCGTCAAGGTGTTGATCAGCGCACGACATCGTCCAGTTAACTCCGTCGAAGGTTTACAGGATGGCGACGAAGCCAACAGCGTTCCGGGCGAGACAGGGTTCCGGGAGGAGCATGTGTTGGCAGATTGCAGCGCGAAACGGTGAGTTTCGTGTCCAGATTTTATAAAAAATATTTCAAATACGTCAGCTGTGAGTGCTACCAATTGAATGGTCGATACTCAACTTTTACAAGCTGCGTACTACTTCGGCCGCGCGTTTGTATAGATATATTCCTCTTTGAGGATATATATAGGTCAGTGGCTCCCCTGGATGCTGCCAGGGTCAACAGGGCAATCTCCTGGTGGTGTGCTTGCTGCGGTGCGGCGTGATGCTGTGGACAGGATGGACATAACTCACAGAACACAGAGCGCTGAATGTTGAATATGATTAGAGCTTGCGGTTGGTTCTGAAGATGGCGCGTAAAGGAACAGGCGCCACATCATATACCAGGGCCAGGTCATAGCCTATAGAGTCCACGAGCGAGCGAGCCTGTGGCCTATTCGATATTCGACCATTCGCGATTCGATGATACAATACGCGATCAGGGCACTGCTACTACTGTACAGTCTGCGAGGTACTCCCTCAGGTTGAAGTTGACCCAGCAAGCGAGATAGTTTCCCCGCCACCTCACCCTCTCCACAAGAATCTCACGTCCTCGTCCCTCCTGAGTGTACTCAATACAAGGCATCATGTACCCGCAAATAACAACACATACATACATTTGATTAATAAAAATGAAGGGTTTCCATGATCCTAGACGGCTTTGTGAATCTTTTGGCCTCTCTGGCTTCATACCAGACAGCAGAGCTGACTTCAATATACGCTGTACACTGCTACGCTGCTGCTTGCTGCTGCTTGCTGCTGCGGTTTGTGGCGCGCGCCCTCCATCCTGCAGACCGCGTGAACACCGGGGTGAAGCTCTGCCTTTTCTTTCTGGCACATCGGTGGGAGAGGGCTTCGAGCCTGCACGACTGTGAGCATCCCCTCTGCAGGTGATTCTTCTGAACGACGACGTGCTTGGGCCCTGCGGAGAAACGGGTACGCAGAGCTTTTGTTTGTCATTTCCATTTCCTGCTGGGCTTGCTTTCGCTATTTTTTTGTCGGTACTCGTATGCATGTACAAGGGCTCCGCTCCGCGGGCGGCTGACGCCGCCCGCTACGCTCGCGCAAGGAAGAATTAAACAAAATGTGAAGGGGTCAGAAAGAAGAGGCCCATGATTTGGTGCAACTAGCGACTTGATAATGCCAAGAGCTACTTATGCAGAGCTGATTGCCCTGCTGTGCTGACGTGCTGCGCGCTTGCTGGCGATGTCACGTTCTGATCGGCAGTACGGGTGTAATTTGCGAAAAAACGAAAAAAACAAACAAAAAACGGAAACGACAAAATAAAAAACATGAAGAGGACAATCAATGAAGAAAGCAAAGGTGAGTAGACCACGTACAGTAGTACGTACATACCGATACCTGGTATTTCGCATGATATCTGGTACTGCATGTACGAACGAAAGCACAGCGCAGCACGGCACAGCACGGCACAGCACCGCATGGCAGGGCACGGCACCGGACGGCACCGCACGGCGCGCTGCCCTGCGCTGCTGAGCTGAGCTGAGCTGTGAGCTGGGTATGATGTACATGGTATGGATTTTCCGATCCCGGGATAGTTTGGGGTCCCACTTTATTAATGCGGGTATATTGTCATCTGGCAAGAAGGCACCGCATGAATGAGGGACCACGACTGACTTCGTATAGACTGGCGTCCCCAGTGGCTCAGTTGGTAACCTCGTAAACCTTCTGACGACTAAGTTGCGGGTTCGAATCTCTCCGGAGTGAAAAA
>JAYJMJ010000354.1:7343709-7363977 GCA_036873875.1 Laminaria ephemera
GTACGCGCCTTCATTTTTATCGCGAGAATAATTCAGCACTTTCTTCCCTCGTCGACTCGCGTCGAATTGTGCTTACCAACGCTATAAAGCGCTCTCGCCAGTTAGTGTCTCTCGAAATAAAATCTTCATACCGAGATTCGAACCCCTGACTCCAGCCCTAGTGGTATTCGAGGTTAACCACTTGACCACCGGGGCGACCGGCTCGTTGAAGAACGTTAAAAAACAAAGCATTTCCAGTGTTATGACGCCCACATCCGCGAATCTCCCCCGAAAATAATTTTACGCAAGCAAAATGAAGATGGCGTCTCTCGATAAACGCCAAAGGTATCGATCTATGGCAGGAAATATCCGTGAATCAAACTCCCCCTTGAACACACTTGTTCAGCTGTTTGGTATGAAGTACAGTAGCGTACCTGGTATTGAATAACAACTCAGAGCCTGCGACAAAAGGGCGGCTCAAAAGCCAATGCCACAACGTTACATGACACACAACATACGTAGCGGCAAGGAATATAGCGTCAACCGTCTAGTTTCTTGATAGAACCGCATGCAGCACTTGGCGGGAGCGACAGGCTTGTTCAGCAGGACATTGACGGAGGTCAAAGCGGTGGCAGTGCCGGCATCGCGTGCCTTGAGGATGGCGTCTTGAGTCTTCATCGCGTGGCTTGTTGTGGAGTATGGACGTAAGCTACGATAGGGTTGGCACCCAATTTTCTGAGGCACCTCACTTGAGGAGCTCTCTACCGCAGCCTGATACCGATTTTGAGAAAAAAACGAAAAGAACAACCCGATCAACTATCCCACGACCTAGGCAACGAATACACACGAATCACATTGCAACGATATTGGGTGGTTCCTCAGCTGAGGAGCCCCGTCGGCCGGAAAGCTTTTGGCTAAAAAGTGCTAATCTTATCGTAGCATGTGTCTATGGCGCCCTTTTACTATTACTGCAGATATTATCACGCACTAATTCCGAATACTTTTCCTCAAAAACGTGGATTTGAGCTGGGATGCCTGGCGTCGTCGCAGGCGCAAAAGCCGGCGGCAATACTTTGATCCCAGGCTGCGGCTGCATACGATTCCACGCTGTGAGGATCGTAAGGTGGTGGCATGGCGTTTGTTCCGCTCGTGTCGTGGTGTCTAGGGGTGGTTGAGAAAGGTGATCGTTCAAAGGATACGAAATAACATAGACTGTGCGCGGGGGGATAGAGAGCGCGCACTATTTCCTAAGAGATGTTTTTTTGTTGGTGTATAGTATGCTCGCACCGACACTCGAGACGATTAGCGGCAAGGTTTCAAGACCGCGAACACCGAACGACCGGGAGAATGTTGCACTGCTGCATCCGTACGTACTTGTATGTACGAGCGCACTGTTGTAGGTCTGATGTTCTGATTGATAGTCACGTACTTCGTACCATGTAGAAATACCAGTCTGTTCGAAATCTTTTTCAAAGTGCCAGTTTCACATGCGGCCTAATGGTTACGCTTATTTCAGACGCCTGTGTGCGTGCCAAGGATGACCTCCCCGACTCCGTGAATTATTGATGGGATCTATTGGCTCGAACCAACACGAAGCGGAGCAGATCTCCGCCTGTCATTCATGCCGCTAGAGAGCATGTCAGTTCGTTCCCACGGGAGGAGGAATGAGGGCGGGAGAGCGACGGGAGATAGATGTGGACACGAGCATTAACTTCGCAGATGGTGTGGGTGTGCCGAACACCTCGTTCCCGTCTCGGGGGCTACGTAGGATATCTACCAAAGCGTGTAGTTTCTCTATAGCTCTGCGTAGGTCTAAACCGTGCCGAAAGGCAATGTCTATAGGATTTACACCCATCAATATGGGATGAAAAGTCAGATACCACCGAAGACGGACGGCACCTCGCACACACATGGAGAGGAGGTTTTGTTCGAAGGCCATAGCGAATGCCAGGAGCTGACAACAAGGTCAATGCCATGCTATCGTGTAGTGTAGGAGTGGCATGGGTTTGGTCGCGGTGGGGGTCGGAGGGCGGAGGAAACAATCGCGAAGGATGATAACGAGAAGTGAATTCGGAAATTTGCTTCAAAACATCACAGCAAAATTACCACGAAAACATCCGTCAAAATATCTATTACCTACCAGTATAAAGTTTCTATTCCTCAGAGGGAGAACCGAAGAGTAAACCCGTAGGAATGTACGGCAACAGGTCACTCTAGGTTTCTTCTGCGCATGGCCAGCAGGGGAGTTCCTATGGTATTTAGGAGCTTTTTCTTGGCGCCATCCCTCGCTGCCTTGACCTTGTGCGTCTCCCAGTAGTCCTTGAGATCGCTTTCCGCCTCCTTCACCCGAATATCCGCAATATACTCCGCCAGCTCCATGCGTACCTAAATTCTCCGGATAAATGTATTGTAGCCCCACGCCGACAAAACAGAACACGCGAAAAACAAACGAGGAGTTAGATAGCAGCGAGAAGACAGTGTCAGGTAGCTGCTATAGTCCGTGTAAGACAATTTGACCATTATTTCCCCCTGCATAAAGGTGCACTTTTTGGGGGTGGGTGTGGTTGTTGGGAATTCCGAAAACAGCGGTAAACGCCCTGTCTCCAGGCGCAGATAACCACGGTTCGCTTTTTGTTTTTTTAATGCATTACTCTTTTATCTCCAAATAACCTCTAAAACTTGTTCCGTTTTTCCTGGCGGGTGTACTTTTCAGCAAAATAATCTGACACCGGATTTGGACAGCTCTCGGAATTTGCCAGACGAAGCTTTTCTCATATTTGTCATAGAGTTAAAATTCGCAAAAATATGGGTGAAAAACCGGATCTGAACGGCTATTTTGTTTCGTTTTACCTGGTCTTTATAGCAGTACGATTTCTAAATAGAGGGCGGCAAACGATTCCTGTCAAAAATCCCCCGACGAAGGTTTTTTAGATTTTTGAGAAAAACTTTTTTTCGTGAGATATCTCTAATATTGTATTGCCGCTGCTGGCATATATATAAACATACATATGGTATGTATACCATGGTACATGATATGATAAAAATATGTACACACCAGTTCATTGCGTCGGACAATTTTGGAGCTTTGTATCTTTGGCGGTGTTGTCGTGATTAGCGGGTATGGTGCTGGTCATGCTGGGTTCGCTGGTGGAATTGACTGCAGGAACTTCTTGTTGTGTCATCCTTGCTTTTGTTTGAACCCTCTGGATGTGTGTGATGCAGATGAGTTACGCCAAAGTGACAACATCTAATATTTGATG
The DNA here is from genome assembly GCA_036873875.1 of Laminaria ephemera. Classification (NCBI taxonomy): domain Eukaryota; class Phaeophyceae; order Laminariales; family Laminariaceae; genus Laminaria; species Laminaria ephemera. The sequence continues at coordinate 7,346,949 of JAYJMJ010000354.1, forward strand.
CACATGTGTTGAGTGAAAAAAAATCATGGGGGCGTTTCATATGACATATGATATGTGTATGTATTATATGTACCAGTATCATATATATATTAACACGCGCGTTCTGTTTTGATGTCAACAGTCCAAAACGGTCTCTCCACAGGGAAGTATCGATTTGTTGTGCGAAAAATCAGACAATAAATGACTGAAATTGGGTAAATTTTTGCATTTCGGGCCAATTTCGGGGTAATGTTTTGGCCAAAATGTTGCGTTTTTTACAAAAAAAAAAACTCAACGGCAAACGACGTAGCTCAACCCCGCGGTCATGAATATGTTTGTTTCACCTTTCAGTTCGCTTTTTTTCGAAAGTTATCACGAAAAAAAAATGGCCAAATTGTCTTACACGGATCATACTATAACAGAAAGAATAATGGATGACGCTTAGTTGACGTCACCCGCGTGGCTCTCGATTTCTTCCCAGGTGGCGCTACTTGTAGACCTCATCGCGCAAGGCAACCCATGCGCGATTTCTTCTGGAGAGCATTTTGCTGACGACGAGCGTGCGGCTGTGTTTATGCCCACGCATCAAGAAGGAAGCCCGTTCTCGGTTTTACAGCTTAACGGCTCTGCCACAAATCGCACTGAGAGCTTCGGCTTGGATAGTAACTCTGTCAGCAAGCCTGTCGAAGATAGGTCCAACGACGCCTTACGCACGCAACGCCTCTACGTTGAGGTAATCTTGACGTTGACGAAGCATATGATGCACTGGGCGGCCAGCGATCGAATCACCGTCGACCCGAGTCTGTGGCAGTCCCGCATCATGGGCGGCTTGTCTGTTCACGACTGCGAAGCCGAAGCATTGCTACTCGAGAAAAAGGCGTCCATCAAGACTTCCGGCTGGTTCACCGCACGAACGAAAGGGTTGTGCGACCGTGCAGCGTCGGTTGTTTTGGACGGGGTGGATCGCACTCCGTCGTCTTGGCGTTGCCTTATCAAGCACGCGCATCTAATACTCAAGCACAGTACCGCCACTCTTGAGGCTGCGTTGGAAAGAAGAACTCCGACTCAGGACGAGAGCGGAGAAGGTGATGCAGGGGCAGATACGCGGCAGCTTGATCAGCTCGAGCACACCCTGGTCGGGCTTCTTCTGCCCGCGGTGATCACCGGCCTGCTACCGTTTGCCCAAATACCCGTCTTTGCGCGGCGACTTCTGGACGTCGTAAACGCTACGGTCGTTTTGATGGACGAGGCTTGCTACAAGTGTTCTGGCATTCGGCAAGCCGACGCGGACTACGTTGCTGCTAGGAACGGAGACACAAACGCTGTTGCAGTCAAGCGAAAACCGCAGGTGAAAAGCTTTAGGTGGCAACGATGATAGTACATCAGATTGATCTTGTAGATGATACAGTTGAATGCATGAAAGCCAGCAACCAAGGCTACGTAGGGGGGTCGTTTTTAGGGGTCGGGCAAGGGACTACCGTATTTATTAGCAACTCTGAGACTGCGCGGGCGTAGGCATCGCCAAATGTATACAGAGTACCTGTCATTTTAGAGCTTGTCAAGCGTGTAGCGTATTTTATATGCTTGTCGTGACACATAGATCAATGCACGCTCACACACTGACCTTGCAGACTCTCTTCATGCGAGGAGAAAACGGAAAGCTCGGGGCGGGTGGAACCGCCGGCCGCTGCAGCAACGGAAATCCCGCACCTCTCGAGGCGGAAACAGGCTACAGGGGCCCAGCAGGCGCTAGACATAACAGCAACAACCTTCCGTGGTTACTGTCCCTCACTAAAACCACTGCGTTGCTGGCGGGACGACTAGCCGCTACCCTCGTTGTCGGTGACTGCGGAATATCGCCGACTCTGGAATCCTTCGCCCGCTCGCCAACGTACGCAAGCTGGATGAAATCAGATCTTCTCGCCGGCGGGTGCGATTCTTCGTACGAGCGGCTCATGGTTGCGCCTCTAGACACCGCCGGCAAAGACGGGAGCACTGATCGTGGGGTTTGCGTTGGGGTGACTTCGCCTGTGATTTCCGCCAATGGTGGCTTGGTGCGTATGAGCGATCAAGCGGTTTCCCGGGAGAAACTGGACCAGTTTTTGGAAGGAGTGGTGGACGGGTGCGACCAGGGAGGACGATTTGCAGCCTGGTTAAGCGAAGTACACGCACCTACAGACACAGCGTATCGGCTAATAAAGCGCCAGGCCGCAGCTGGGCGAGATGGCGGGGCACTAGAACGCGCCGAGCGAGCGATGCTGGCCGCGATGTTAAAACATGGAGGCCTCGACGGCGATGCCGCTCTTTTTTCTGCTCGACTTCAAGTCGAGCGTGGTGACGACAATGTTAAGGGGCATTCTAGGAAGCCTCCAAGACGATTTGCACTTCTCTCCAAGAGAATGGCAGAGGTGAGACCGCGACCTTTTGAATCGCTTAGAATTCCAATAGCTCTATCTTTCTGGATGGTAAACGTAGACGGTAACATAGCATACAGGACTTGGGGGCTTTGCATGCTAACCACTGCAGAACCGGCTTCCTGGACGATACACGCAGACGGTAAAGTAGCAAACAGGGTTCGAGAGAGTTGCATGCTGAATATTGCAGAACCGGCGTACGAAAAATCCAGGAGCCCCGTATTTTCAGATGTTACCCTTGAATTAGGTGTCTGGGGTACGCTGACACTAGGGTGGCAGTCTTCACCCGAGTGTGCCTTTACAGTGATCCACGACTTCAATCACCAAACCTTGATGTTGAGCCCCGTTTAATGTGTTCAATTTCTCCCGGGCAGATGGTCGGCTGGTTGTGGCATTCCCGGAGCAAACTCAAGTCGTCCGACACTGCCCACTCCAATGTGGCCGCCCTTCTCGAAGAAGCCGCGGACGCTTGTCTCATGCTGATTATGTTCAGGCCTGTGGCGGTTTTGCCACCTGCTTTTGTACCAGAACGGCAGGACGCAAGCCGCGGCGCCCTTTCCGACTTGACAGTGGAAGCTCGATGCCGGTGGCGGAAGGCAGCTGCGGTGATCCGTGCAATGGTACGTTGGCGGTCGGTGGTTTCTGGACGATTTTCAAAAGAGGCCTCTGTGGTTGTTCCGCGCTTCATGCACGCTATGTTAAGGAGCAAGGCAGACCCGGCGGTTCCGCAGGAGCTTTCAAGGAGCGACGGCGAGGTCAGCTGCGATGAGTTATCGGCCGGATGCTTATCCGTCCTCCTTATCCTAGTGCTGGACAATCATCAGAGAGCGGTTGCACGCGCCTGCGGCCTTCGCTCCTTTCGCACTTTGGAGGGAATGGTGAGGACGCCTTCTCTTCTTGCAGACATACTGCTCCCTCTGGCTCCTGCGATGCAGACACCCCGGCTGGTTGACAGACACATCCTTACCCACCTGTCGGCAGTCGGTCGCAGCGTAACGCTTGATGTCACGGCGGCATTTCAAGCACTTACTTGCGAACTTTTGCGCCTCGCTGAAGAGTCATGTTTATCTCAAAGGCGGGAGGGTGAGGAGGTGACTTCGGCGACTAGTGTTAGCGAAAACATGTCAACCGGAAACGAGGTGGTAAATTCGAACGGGTGCAACTTTCCCGTGCCGCGATTGTTTGACCTTCGCACGATCCTCGTAATGCTTGAGGTTTTGGGGCTCAACGTACGCCCTGAAGACTGGGGGTTCATGGAGACTGCCGGCATCATTCGCATCGCGGCTCTTGTTGCCGCTGCGCCGTTGGGTATGGACAGTGACAGCTCAACTGAGGCTGGAGCTGCTGTCAGCATCAGTGGCCGTGCTGATAGCACAAGGGAACACGACGCGGCTTTGAGGAAAGGCCACGCATCGCAACCGAACAAAAGACCCGCGCTACTAGCAGCGTCATCAAATCGAACTCACGGATCGTTCGCAACGTGCCGCGCAGCTGCTTGGATTCTATTTCGGGCCCTCATTATTCAGCTGCACCCGATGGAATCGATCACTAACATCGCAGAGACAACTTCGCTGCAAACCACCTCTATTTTGGAAGTCCTTCACAAGGAACTGACCAAGTGCGTTGGGAAGGCGCAATCAATATCCGGCGATGTCAGCGCCGGATCGAAGCGCGGAGGGTGTCGATGGGAGGGGGAAGATTCAAAGCATCGAGATCGTACCCCTTCCCAAGCCATTCTCGAATTTGCTCCCCCTTTAATTGGAGGGTTCCCGAACTCCCCCCCGCATGCTCAAGCTGCGTCTGGGGTCAAGATGTACGGGGCGGGGGCGTCCCACAAGCGACGATGCCAGGAGCTCGTGAGCAGCCCATGTCGTCTGATGAACATGGAAGATGGTCTGGTGTTCCCTGCCGAGCACGTTCTCAGTAACCCCAGGGGCTCGGACTTCTCCATCACGTTTTGGTTGCTGTTGGCGCAGGATCAAACGGGTCATCACCGTACGGTTTTCGCAAGGGGACAGGGCAGCGAACGCTGGCCGGTTGTGCTGCTTCGCAATACGGACAACCGTCTTGAGGTGAGGATACCGAGGGTTTGAAGGAGAAATGGCTAAGTTTTGTTGATCCTACTGTCAGCAACTTGTTCTGATCCGGACCAAATTGCGCTGGTCTGCGGTTCGCTCGGCCTCGAGCCGGTAGTTTATTTAGTCTACCACTGATTGTACAGGTGCCCGGGACACCAGACGACCGCTAAGAATATTTACCCAGACCGATGGGCGAAACTCTCTCCTCCTCCCTCCCCCCCTGACTCCTCGCAAGGATTGCGTTAAGTCTTCGATGCGTTTTCTTGCAAGCAAGAAGCAATCAATTATTCGCCCGCTGTTCGCACTTCCAACTGAACTGATTATTTGTTGGTTGATACTGGTATGCGTTATTGCCTCACGCTCCGGTTGACAGGTGTGCTTCGGCATTCCCAGCATGGGAAACTTGTGCGAGCGCCTTACCTCCAAAGAACCTATACAGGTGAACACGTGGACACACGTGGGGCTAATCAGTGAGCACAACAAACTTCGCCTATACTTCAATGGTGCTCTCGACTGCCAGCGCACGAGCACTGGGGCACTGCGAGCGAATCGACACCCCTTATACGTGGGCAAGGTTCCCGATGGTACAATGCGTCTGGACGGCGTGAGAGGCGGTGTGGAGGGGAGCATCGCAAGTCTCCGGTATTTCACCCGTGCTCTCTCGCCGATACACGTGCGCATCATATGCGACCCGGGACCACCGGAACCCGCAAAGGTAGAAGACTGGCACCTCTATCAACTGTGTGCCTGTCTCGTACCCATAAGTAGGTCGCCGCAATGCCGGCGTCACCTGCAGCACCCCGCCTGGCTCAAGCTTATCCTCCAGGCTTTCACGCACGGCACGTTAAGAGTACAGCAGGCTGTGTGCCGGTTGCTTCGGGAGATCCTTCCGCATGTGCCACCTCCGATGATGGCAAACGTTGCCATAGTTGCTCCGGGCTTACGCACAACGCTGCTGCCGCATACTCCAGAGGCACAGGGCGACGAGGGCGGTGTCGATTTACAGACCGCGTTTGCTGTATTTCTTCTTCGCCTTGTCGGAGCCAGCTTATGGTACATCAGTACAAACACATCAACATCCAGCGGGGCAACGGATGAATCACACGAACGCAAGAGCGATGAGGGATGCGAGGCAACGGTAGCGCAAGTTTTATTGCGCGAGCAGGTTATGAGGTTCGTTCCATTCACGATCACCCCATCGTGTCTACGCGGAGGCCAAGTGGGCGTGGAAAGCGTTCGCAACAACAACGGATCGGAAGCAGGTGGTGGCCTTAACGCAACCGCAGAGGGAACCGCGGTAATACGACATCCCACTTTTGCTCTCAGTCCCGAAACAACCCACGGCATCAGCACCATCGGGGCCGAGCTGGTGGCTTTAGTGCAAACGCTGGCGGCGACGGAGGTGTGGGGCAAGGCGACGGCGTTGGCTCTGAGACAAAGCCTCACCCACCTAACGCGCTTTATCGATGTCACTGGTGAATTCGCGTTTCCGAAAGAATCCGATTATCGCGACGGCGGCGCCCATGAGAGCGTTACCGCAGAGGGGCGACTAACTGTCGCCGGAGGAGAAGCGGCGTTGCGCGTGCTCGGGGGCGCCATGGACTTTTTGTGTGCAGGAGCCTGTGCCAGAATACGCGAGACCAATCAACGGTGCATCGTGCTGAGCGCTGACCAGGCTACGTCGACGGCACACGTGATATTACACCCAGAAGACGGATCAGCGCTGGATAAATGGGTCCAGCGGTTTGGTGCTCATGAGTTGGAGGTGGATAATTCTGACTCTCTCTCCCGCGGCGCGATGGTCGCGTTTTCCGACAACAACAACGCCGCCCTCCCCGAGAATGACGGTGTGTCAAGGTATGCATACATCTCAGAGGTAATGGCAGCTTTTCTGCGCACATCGCCGCTTCCTAGGCCCCATTGTGTTTCCGGGAGAGCACTAAAAAACCCCGCAGAAACGGCGTACCGAGAGATCGTGCTCGCCCAGAGCCGCTCGTGCCTGGCGAGAGTTGTTCTACGCGCTAGCCGGGATACGCTCTGGGCTGCTAGTGCCGTGGAAACATGCGATTTACTGACGGAGTTGGTGCGAATGTCCGTACTTCCTCGATCGACAACGAACGGCGTCATCAGCGACGAATCCATCGCCGAGATGGAGGCAATCGCTATCCAAGCGAGACTGCACCAGATGCTTGGCATGCCGGGTGGAGGCGATATCGTAGCGGGGAAAATAATGGAGATGGCCATAAACCCCGGAAAAGTATCCTTCCTTGAGAAGGAGGGCGACCTTGATGGCGATGAGGGCAACGACAGCAGGCAGAAAAGGAAAGGGGCCGTCAACCACCGATCATCAGAATCTTCCACCGAAGGGGCACTGCTCGATGGTATGGGGTGTCCGTTTTGCCACGAGACGAAGGCCACGGTGTCCGGCATGGTTGAACACGTGCTAACGAAGCACTCCAGCGACATGCGAAGAATGCCGTGCCCTATTTGTGTCGCCGAGAAGGGTGACAATGCAGTCCACGACCTACCCACCCACCTAGAGCTGGTTCATTTAGACGCCGTCTTGCGGGGGAGGCGTTCCCTTCTGCCTGCGTTCGGGCAGCAGAGGCGGGAGGCTTGCGCGCGTGGGTTCGAGGCGCGGGCACCGTCGCGCCTCGTGGACCAGCTGATGGTCATTGGTTTTCCAGAAGAATGGTGCACCATGGCGTTACGAGAAAACGACAACGATGTGGTCAACGCGTCAGCATGGATAGTCGACAATCTAGACATGCTCAGCAGTTTGAATAGTCCCAGTGTCCCCCCCGCCGACGACACGGGTGAGGGTGACGTGTCGTCGCCTCGAGTACACATCGAAAGTAGTGGCCGGCCTTGGCAAATATCTCATCGGTTCTTGCAAGAGGGGCTCGCGCGGAGGGAGGGGAGGGATTCTGTGAACAACCGCGTGAACCGGGGACAGCAAGGAGAGCTCGGGAGCGGAGGGAGGAGGGAAGAGAAGTATAGCGAGGAAGATGAGCTAGAGGGAGATAACAGTGACGAGGAGGGAGAGCAGCGAATTGGGGAACGGGAAAATGAGGAGGAGGAGGACGAGAGGGATGAGGAGGAGGACGACGAGGAGGAGGGCGACAACGACGAAGATGAGGATAGCGATGATCATGCTGAGGACGAGGAAGGTGGGGGGGGTGGTCAGTGCGAAGCTTTTGACAGCGAAGAGGAGGATGAAGAAGAGGATCAGGAGAACGAAACCGAAGACGGCAACTCACGATATAGCATGCACGGCATCGGACGCCACCAACAGGTAATTGTCGTTCCTCCTTCTCGGTCAGCGCTTAACGATGCTCTTGACGGCGAGCATCACGAAATAGCCGGGAACCACAGGATCGCCGATGGCCTCGTCGTTTCAGGCCACCGGGATAGCTACTTCGGAATGGAAAATTTGGAGGCGAATACTCCGGGAGATTCTCCGCACAGCACAAGCAACCCCTCGAAAGGTTCTCAGCCTGCCGCCGTCAATTCTAAGATTGCCGGAATGGAGTTGTGTCAGTTAACCGAGGTGTGGCTTCACACGGAGCTACAACTCACGACCCTGTACTGCCGAGCAGCGCTTGTCAACATGTTATTGCGCTGGCCCCCGCACGTTCCGATGCGCACAGCATCTTTCGGGTTGCCTGCTACGGTGGTGAAGCTAATCCAGAACGTTCTGTTTAGCGGCCAAGACTTGCCGATAACATTTACGGATGAACGTCATAGTGACAGCGTTCTACAGCCAGTGCCAAATGGTTCACAGCCGCCCAAGGTGCTCGGGGTGTTTGCGTCGCTCTTGGTGCACCTACTTCATTCTGAGCGGGACGCTTCCTGCTCTTCTGGAACACCCTTGGCCCCCGGGACGGAAACGGCGGCAGATGCGGGGTGGGACTCCGCCTTGACAGAACAAGGCGGAAGGCAGAGTGCTACTATCGGCGACAAAGGGGACTGGAGGAACTCTCTATCAGCACGACTTGTCTCCGACTGCTTGGATGGGCTCGACGTTGCGGCCGGGGCCAGCTCTTTTACAGACGTACCATGGATCGCGATGGAGTCTTCCCCGTCACGTAAGTTGGCGGCTGATATGAAATCCAACCTCCAGCTACTGCAGTGGCTCCTGGACCTTCTGCTTTCGGTCAGCTGCGGAGATGTTTTCACGGAGAACGTGTTCTCCCGCTTAAGCAACTGCCTAAACAGTCCCAATGTGGCCGCGAAGGAAGTGGCCATGTACTTGCTCACGAGCGTTGCCACCAGATGGTGCGAACATTTGACTGCGGATGCTGACCAAGGGTGTGGCAGTACAACTAAACCGACACCAGCACCCGTCGTTCTACCAAGCCCGCTCGCCATGGAGGAGACATTTCAACGACACATGACAATTCCGCGCGTAAGGTCAGCCCTTGTAAAACGCATTGCGGTCGAGCGCCGTCCGGGGGGGCTTTTCTTCACAAGGTACACCCAAACACTGACCGCGTTATATGTGGCCATGGGTAAACTGCAGCGTTTGTTTCTGCTCCGAAGGCGGCATATAGGCGGTAGCAAAGACTCGGGAGGAGCCGATTGCACCGAATTTCCAGACATTAGCACCCCGACGATCCTCTATTGCACAGACTCCAGCGTAGCTCTCACCTGGTTGCCCATGCGCAAGGCCGCGTCTACTTCGAGCACAACGTACGAGGTGCAAATGGCCGCGAGACAGCTAGGAATCAAGGAGAGTCAGGACGTGTTTCGTTTCGTCTACGCCGGCAAGCGTCTCCGCTGTAGGGTGGAAGATCTCATGCCAGGTCAGGTGTATCGCTTCCGTCTGCGCGCCGTCCATTCGACAACCAAAACGACGGCATGGAGCGCCGTGGCCACCGCGGAAACCGAGCAAGGGATAGCCTTCCGCTTCGATTCTGCCAACTCTGGCCCAGCCATCTTCGTCAGCGGGAACGAACTGTCGGCCAGCTTTGGGAACAACGAAACCTGGAGCACGATTCTGGGCACGACTCCTTTCTACACGGGTAGCAACTACTGGGAGTTTCAGCTAGATAAATCCGCGACAAACTACCTCTTTATCGGAGTGGCGACTCGCGATGCCGACCTCACGACATTTTTAGGAGGAGATGACCACGGTTGGGGTTTCATCGGGGATCGGGCGCTCTACCACAAGCGCACAAAGGTCAAAGCCTACGGGGAGCGCTTCGGCCAGGGGGACACAATAGGGGTGACGCTAAACATGGACCGTGGCACACTGTCCTTCAGCAAAAATGGGCATGACCTGGGGGTTGCTTTCGAGGGCCTAGTGGGTGGCCTTTACCCAGCAGCTGCGTTTTACAATCAGGGGCAGCGTTTGTCGTTGGTCCCGTCCGCCTTCCGCTGCCCAGGAGCAGGCGTGACCATACTGACATCGCCCCTCAATACGACCCCAGAAGACGTATCGACAGTTCACGAAGTCATGGAGGCGATGGTGTCGAGGAAAACGTTGCCCGTTGCGTGGATGGAAGTGGCACGTGCTGGACATCTGGCCTGGGTGGCTGGGACAACCGTCCGGTACGCCACCAGCCTCGGCTTCGAACTCCAGTTCGACGTGTCCGATTCTGCTTGCAGAGGGTTTGGGATGAAGGCTCGCCGGCGGGTGCGCACGCCTCGCGGTATCGCCACGGTCATAGGCATTTGCGATGGGGTGATGTGGTTTCACGTGGACGGAGAACCCGGGGCGTGGTTCTTTACAGCGGGCGAGATCTGGGAAGGTAGGGCCGCCGGCTGCTTCGCCATGTCGCCATTGGACGCGCTCGGAGCCGAGAGGAGCGGGGGTCGGAAAATGGGAGGGGGTTCCGACGAGCAAAAAACAGATCAGCAGAGCGGAGCCAACGACACGCGGGTCAACTATAATAGTCCTGAGGTGGAACGCAGGGGATGTAACGTTGACGCTGATTCCGGTAGGTCTTTTGGGGGGGACCTTGCCGCCGTCAGAGATTGTGCGACATGGACGCCGGCCGTAGATGGCTGCATTGTGTCGGCGCTGTGTGATCATGCTGATCGCCACCAAGTATCTGTGTGGAACTTTACGCCGGTGGAAGTGCTAAACATCTTGAATCCGATACGAAGGAGGCTAGAGTCTCTGCTAGCGGGCGCGGCCGTGGCAGACGGTGCATTGCTCTGCCGCGTATCTGTGCTGAAGCAGCTGAACCACGAGCTGATTGGGGTCCTCCCATTCGCGGATCTGGCCGAGGGAGTGCAGATCTCAGGTCGAGCGGAATCGCGCACCTTCTGCTGGGGGGGTTCTTCTAGACACCGTGGTCTTGCGGTGGGGGTTGGGAAACATCCGACCCGTGGGCTGGGTCCTCTCTTGGTGTGCTTGCGGCAAAGCATTTTCTTATCAACGAAGGAAAAAACCTTGTCGCAATCGGTGAACATCACCACCACGCACTCGAAAAGGGCAGAAGATGAGTATGACTACCCCGAGGATCTTCCGCAGGTGACAGTGAACCGCTTGAAGGCGGTGGCGGGGCAGGAGTCACCTGATGTTGAAGCTCGTTTGAGGACATCGGTCTTCCACCAGCTGTACCGTGAGCTTCGTGATATCGACACGTCTCTGCTCCGCATGGGGTACATGCACCCAATGGACGACGGCCAGCGAAGAACATTCAAGGTATGCGCCTGTCCGCGACGATTATGTTTTTATGTGGTGTGGGCGGCATTGCGTTGAGTTTTACAAGTGTACCTTCGCGCAGACGCTGAGAAAGATCGCCGTGGAGTAGTGCTATGGCTTGCACCTCAAACCTCTACAGTAGACTTTCTTCTTCATACGTACACATTAAAATGCAGTGCTCAAGGCGAAACACGCAGCACAGCGGTGTGCCTGACGAAAGTGTCGGTCAATTAGGGTACATTCATAACACTGGCGCTTGCCTTATTCTGCAGCACGCTAGATGGACAGGACACATCATCGCTGTTCGGACGTAATTAATCTTGCGAGTTTCGACCACCTGCTGATAGAGTGTGTACGAGCTGGTTCCAGCAAGGGCCGCAGTATTCCTCCTACGCAAAGTTTGATGCTGTTTTTTTAGAGTTGGAACCTGAAATTTGGCAGGGTTGTTTTTCATGCCAAGACGAAAAAAATGTGGGTGACCTTTTTGTTTGTTTATTATTTTACTCCTCGCGAGACACTTTTGTATTATAGTTCACATGTTTTGGCAACTCCTTTTATTTATTATTTTACTCCTTGGGAGACGTTTTTGTATTTTGTTTGACATTTTTTGGCAACTTTGATCCTCATTTACTAGCATGCCTTGTACCTGGTATAAATTAAAGAAAGGCCTCGAATACATGTTTTCGTCTTGGCATGAAGAACAACCCTGGCAACGTTTCAAAGTCCAACTCTAAAAAAAACGGCGTGCAATTTTGGTTTTGGTGTCCATGGAATATTTCCTTTAGACGTGCAGAAAAATGATCAATTTCGGACCAAAACGGGCCCAAAATCAGCCAAAACATACTTGCAATGGCCTAAATTATCCATTGCGATAAACCACATCGAATGTCGCCCATGATCGTTACAAATGTGTTGGTGCCGTGCTATCAAGAGTCAAGCATCAAATACTGTCTTATGATCATTAAAAAGGCTAAAAGCACCCAAAAATCTTCGTTTTCTTTATTTTTTGTTTCCCCATGTATGGCACGTAATATACATGATCAAAACATCGCCCATATCTCGCGATGTAAGGCTCGCAGGTCAAAACAGCTCTTCACCGATGACTTCCGTAGGTTGATGCCATCATGTAGAAGATGTATCCAGTGCCGCATAACTCAACGTATTAATCGTGCGATGGCCCTAAGATGGACTATTTTGTGTCTTCCTTGAATCAGCTGGCAACGTCTTTTCAAACGATCTCTCGCGAGAAAAATAGAAAACTAAGCTGACGCCGCGGGAACAAATTGGTTCGTGAACGTCGAAAATACAAATCGTTGCTTTGATTGGAAAAAGTGACAGCACCGCGAAGACCTGTCCGTTCCTTGCCGGTGCCTCTTTAATAGGTGAAGTTTGAGGGAGAAGGTGTCGATGACTACGGTGGGCCCTACCGAGAAATATTCACCCAGGTTGCCTCTGAGCTTACGTCCAAATTTCCATCGACCACAGCCAGCGGCAGTGTTGAGCAAGCGCTTGGCTCGACCCAACAAAGCCTGCTTCCCATCCTGGAGCCCACTCCAAGCACGAGGTCAGAGGGCGGCGGCGATGATGCAGAGGTAGAATTTATGGTAAAGGGCAACGTCCAACAGCAGCGTTATTTACGCATGTACAGGTTCCTAGGGCAGCTCATGGGAATCGCTCTCCGTTGTCGGGTGGCAGCCCCGTGGAGGCTCTCGCGAATTTTCTGGAAGGGTCTCGTAGGAGAGGCACTGCAGGAAGCGGACCTTGCGCATGTCGACTCCACGGCGCATGCCTTTATCAAAAGTATCCACGAGCGGGTAGCCTCTATGAAACGGACACATTCAAGGGGAGATGAAAACGCGGACCTCGCCAGTCTGGAAGAGTTTGCGATGAAGTCTGTGCTTACAGGGGTGCCCGAAGGCTCGACCAGGGCAGCCGTAGCCCGCGAGAGAATAGCGGGGTTGGGTCCGGGGGTACGAGGAGGAGCATTCGCGACATCTTCGGATTTGTCGCTCTACGTTCAAGAAGTAGCGCAGGCGTGGCTTCGCGAGGGAGACAGGGCGCTGTTTGCCGTGAGAGATGGCTTTACCTCGGTCGTCCCGAGCGCTGTCCTGCCGCTGTTTACGTGGGAGGAGATCGAGCTGCAGGCGTGCGGGCGGCCGGGGGTAGACGTAGACTTGCTAGAGCGTAACACGGAGTACGACGACGACATGTCCCCGTCTGACGCACACATTCAATCTTTCTGGAGGGTGTTACGCGCCTTCGACGACCGTGATCGATCGCAGTTCCTGCGATTCGTGTGGGCGCGCTCTCGACTGCCCTCGCAGGCGGCCGATTTCCACCAGAAGTTTAAGATACATAGTCCCACGGGGGAGGGGGCCAAGGAAGACCCGGACCAGTACCTTCCGAAAGCGCACACCTGCTTCTTTTCCATCAACTTGCCTCGGTATTCTTCGGACGAGGTAATGGCCAAAAAGCTCAGCTATACCATGTACAACTGCATCGAGATGGACGCCGACTTCCGCTTAGCCGACAACGAGATGCCTGGTTGGGAAAGCGAAGCCGCCAATCGGAACACTAGGGAGCAAAGTGGTGCCGACAGCAGCCGTCTAGAGTAAGCGCCTGCGCCACTGGGTTCTCGTGCGCTTTAGTATCCACTGTAATAATGCAGCGCCAACGATATGCGTTACCGTGCTGTTCCCTTGGTGTTTGTTTCGAGTTTCCGCGACAGAGACGCTAGGTAAATATAGGGAATTGAACGCATCTGCCTTGCAGCCGGTGGCGTTGTAAGGTACTGATTGATACAAGCGTTCATTTTTTTTTCGTGGGTTCCAGCGTATCAACACGTGAAAGTCGTGAGCGTTGATACCCAGGCGCGGGCAGACCCGTGCTGCGGGGGAGACTGGAGTGAAGCAGGGCGGCGGGTCTTGGAGACTCGTACTTTGACACAACTCCCAACCTTACTGCAGGTAAACAGTAGATGACTGCCTTCTTAGAGGACAGTCCGAGGACCTCGTGTCAGTATAAGCCAGTAAATTACATACCATCGTTTCCATATGAATCCTTGGGGTGAGGTGATCCACCGAACAACCTCGGGTATGCATCAAATCAGCGGATGAAGTCGAGTCTATCCGTGTCAGTCGATGAATTGATCCATTGGACAGTTCGGAGGTAGCAGTTCCGAATAACCGGCTGAGGTCGACCCAACACGCCAATGGGAGAACGTGCAGCAACACCAGTACTGTAGCGTTATTTAACACCAGGTACCTGGTAGCACGTTCCCGGAAAATAATCCAGGGCACATCTTACCAATGCGTATGAGTGTCACAGCACTACCGACTGAGGGACCACACCGAATCATGGGTATGTTGCTTTCTTTCACGTTCAACCGTTCTTCTACTGTTCACAACGTCTAGCACACCCTGGCTCCTCACGTATTGATCCTTCTTCGTAGAGATATACCACTTCCGCGGTCACAAGCTACCAGACAGAGGACATACCAAGTGCATCGCAGACAGATGAAAAGGAGATAATGACGAGCAAAAAATGGATTCACATTAATGCCACGAGACGAGCTATGAGCCGTGAGCCATCCGCCATTAATGGAGTTGTAACTCTTGCGGGACAGAGGGAAAACGTGACGGAAAAAGTGACGTTTACTGCATCGGCCATTCGAAGAAATGCCGGCTGCTTGGCTATGGGGTGATACATTTCGTGCCCGAACTGCAGTAAATGCAACAGGTTGCACGGCATGAGCCGAATCGTACTGCTGCGGGCTCACAGAGACCGTGGATGCTACATATCTCGCTTATCATGTATTTGGTCGCTACAACCCGGACCCCAAAAGGGCTACAACAACAACAGCAACCAGACAGAGAACGCCAGTACATCTCAGACAGATGAAAAAGGATGATGAGCAAATCATGGATTCACAAATAATGCCACGAGATGAGCGATGAGCCACCATCCATGGATTCATAAAAACGTAGAGGAGATGATGAGCAAATGATGGATTCACAAATAATGCCATGATGGGCCATAGTCATGAGCCATCCGCCATCCATAGATTCAAAAATGTGTTAATGTTGTTCGTATCGAGCTTCCATTTCTCGCTGTTCCAGGAAAGCAGGGAAAGTAAAGTGTCGCGCAATCCAGCGCCCTCAAAGGAGTAGCCGATTCAAAAAAGGGCCAAAATTTAGGCGGGTCCGACGCCATCATGCATGACTGAAAACGCTCCTCAAAACATTATATTGCTGCAGGTGCTCCGGAAGCTAACTAACTAACGGTTTACGGATTGCCAGTATATCGCAAACTGCGGGCCAACTGGGCGCTGGACCGGCGACTCATTGTTTCGCTAAAATGATAACGATCCCCCCGTAAAAAGTACCAGGTAAAAAAAGCAGAACAAAACCACAAGCAGCAGGGTGCACCAGGCTTGTTGGGCGAGTCCGACAAACCAGCAAAGCAACACGGAAGCCGGTACAGACTACGAGCACGCACTCATGGGCAAAAAGCAACTATTAATGGCAACTCCGCCCATTTCATATGTATAATATGCGCTCACGAGTACCGTACTCCCAATTCAACAACCGAACGAAATGTAACACAAACCGAAAAACCACGCGGATCTTACCCTGTGGTAAACATGCCCCCCTCCCCCCGTTACTGCAAGTCATCGTCACTCTCCTCTTCTTCAAGATCAAAGCCGACATCGTCCTCGTCCTCATCGTCCACATCATCGCCATTCTCATCAAAGTCAAACGTGAAGAAATCTTCTTCTGTCAGACCCTCAAATCCGTCTATCTCGCCGTACTCATCGCCGCTGCTGCTGCCTCCCGCCGCGCTAGCCTCATCACCGTCCGAAACCCTATCAATCAGCGCCATCAAATCCACCGCCGCGCCGATGTCCGTGTCCCTGAAAAACAGCTCCGGCACTCGCTTCATCCCTTTCAGCTCCGACGCCAGCGCCATCCTAATCGACTTGGTGTTCTTAACGCACCACGCGTAGGCCTCCCGTTTTTCCAGCACGTCGCCGTATACCGAGATAAACACCTTCGCTGTACGAAGGTCGGGTGACATATCGACGTCAACCACCGCTATCTTGCATCGCACGTCGTCATCAATCTTGTCCTTCGTTTTGATCCCGTGCCCCTGCCTCAAGATCTTCGCGAGCTCTCCCGTCACCAGCTGAGACACGCGAGCTTGTCGCTTCGACTCCCCGGTGGACCTGAAAGCGCTGCCCCTGGCCATCATCGTCGGAGCTACCTCTCGGCGACGACTATCACGTGGTCTTCGTAAGCCGTGCCTCCAACACCGTCCATGACTTACCAACGAGCTTTGCTGCTGCGAGCACACTCGTCGTGGTATCTCGGGCACGCCAACGAAGCTACGCACTTCATGGCACCCCTTCAAGGAGAAGAACGCGGCTGCGACCAGCAGGAAGCGGAGAGCCATCGCTGGTTGTGTCTGTGTCAACGTCGATGAGGGTGGAACATAACATCAACCCCTAACAAAAACGCCTCCGTTTTTGATGGAAACCTTTGGTTGGAGGCACACCCAACACCCAACAAAACAGCTGCAGCACAGCAGCAGACGAGTAGTGCACAGCGCCAAAGAACACCACATCAGAGCAGATAGACACAGTAATTAGCGGGCCGCTTTGTGCCCATCGCTACTCGCTTGTAGCCATGAAGATTGCGTACTTCGACTGCTTCAGCGGCGTGGCTGGAGATATGCTGCTGGCGGCTTTGTTAGATGCGGTGAGTTTAGGACTGCTGAACGTTCTACAGGTACTGGCATATACATGTATATCCTGGTAGCTATTACAAGGCTGCGCTCCGCGGGCGGCTATACGCCGCCCGCCGCGCTCGCTCAAGGAAGCAGATAGAACAAAGTGTAAAGCAGAC